>JANHMN010000007.1:56167014-56225061 GCA_030674055.1 Rhabdomys pumilio | reverse complement strand
TCTTCTTCTTCTTCTTCTTCTTCTTCTTCTTCTTCTTCTTCTTCTTTCTGTTCCAGAATTACTCGTGACTTACTCTGCAAGGCTGCAGGACTCCCATCTGCAAAGTCAGAACAGTCAAAGGAGACCAAGTTTACTTGAGCCAACATGATGAGTAAAGTCCTGTTTTCACCCTGCAAGGAGAGTAGTTTTTAAAAGGCCATTTCCTCTTCCTCATTCCTGTGAATACCTTTTTCTTTCTCCAGTTTCCTAACCATAAAGCCAAGCATACCCTTTACCCAGTTCAGTGAAAAATCCACCTTGTTTTATAGAATAAGGGGTGTTGTAGGTTCTGACACCACAAATTTTAAAGGTCAGCTTCTCTCTCTAAGCTGATTCATAATTTGTTTTTTGATACAGCAAATATTACAGTTAAGACTAGCCACGTATTTATAAAACCATGTATAAGATAAAAATATAAAATTTTTGTTCATAATTTTTAAAAAAAAATGGTCAGAGAATCATATTTTAAACCACTTCCATCAAAGTAGATCCAGTCTGTGAGTTTTCAGAAGGTTCTGCCACTCTCCCGCAGTTGACCACAGCCCCCTGGTCAGTACTCTTGTGTCAGTAACCTTGTTACTATGGCAAATGTCTGGTACAACCCAAGGAAAGAAAATGTCATGTGTGGCTCACAGTTTGAAAGGATACAGTCATTGTGGTGAGGAAGGAGTTGTGGCTGGAGCTGAGGCACGGTCACATTATGTCTGCACCAGGTAAACATTAGTGATCAATGTATTTTCTCCTTGTACTCAGTCCAGGACCCAAGTCTGTGTGCCACTCACATTCAGGGTGGTCTTCTTTCCTTGGCTAAACCTTTCTGAAAGCACCCTCAAAGGCATCCCCTAAAAGTGTGTTTCTTGAGACATTTTTAAATCCAGCCAAGCTAACAATGAATATGAACCATCTCAGGTTCCCATGGAGGCTTACACTCCTTTGCATGGTGTGAATGTTGTTGTATCCTAGGCCTGGTCCCTGGGGCCTATCTTTATGTCAGAAGCCAGAGCAACAGTCGACTCAAAGAACATGAGACAGACACACATATATCAAAAATGCATTAGAAAAAATACAGCATCCAGTAGTCCGGCCCCTGAGGAGTCTCTGCGACCTCCACAACCAGCAGACTGAAGATCTGCAGGAAGCCAGGAGATAGTTCAGTTCAGTATGCCTAGTAACCAGTATTCGTTCAAACTTTGGGAGTCTGACCTCGAGTCATTTATTTTAGGCATGCTTAAGCACAATTGGATAAAACCTTTGCTGGTGATAACTCAATGCCATGCACACAGTAAATCATAAATGTCCTTGAGGAACAAAGTAAGCCAAATACAGATCACATGTGACCACATCAAAACTCTTTGTAAAGTACATGTGACACATTCCATTAAAGTAGGTTCTATGGATTGACTATATGTGACACCTTCCATAAAGATGGGTTCTGTAAATTGACTATACGTGACATCTTCTATAAAGATGGGTTCTACAGACTAACTGAGAAAAACAAGTTAACAGTAAGGATCTGGGGGAGGACACAATGTGGTCTCAGTCACACAGATCTCCAGGCTATTAACCACATCTGCTCCCAGCCTTCCGGGTGGATAACAGTCTATGCATCCTTTCCTTACAAGGAACACTCTTTGTGTTTAACACTCCAACTTCCCTTCGTGCTATGAGCACAAGAACCTCCATGCCTCCTACAGGCCTTAAACTCACAAGCTCTCTCAGTCTTTCTAGTTAAGCCTCAAGAGTAGCTGGGATGAAACATGCATAGTGCACTCCTTCTAGAAGGCATAGAATAAGGGCTAAGAAGATGCCTACGTGTATTTAACTGTCACCTCACTTACCTGTGCCAGAAAATAAGTCCTGCTGGTCCCAACAACCAGAGATTCTGGAAATGAGCCTACTCTGCATTCTACCATTGGACTTTGGTTGGTTGGTTTTGTTTTGTTTATAGAAGCCAGAACTAAAAGATTATCTCTTAATGCTAACTTTAGGAGCTGGAGATGGCTCAATGGGTTCTGCAAGCATCAGGACCTGAGTTCTAATCTCCAGAACCCGTGTAAAATGTTGAGTGTGACTGGGTGCCTGTAAACCCAGCATAGGGTACTGGGGGTGGAGAGGAAGGGATCCTAAGAAACTGCTGGCTGTCTAGCCTAACAAAACAGTGCATGCCCAGTACAGTGCGGGACCTTATTTCAAGCCAATGAGTAGGGAGCTATATAAGAAGATACCCAGTGTCTTGTTGTGGCCTCTGTATGCCCATGAATTAATATGTCTAGCTCCACATGCATGTACCACACAACACACACAACTCACATAATTAATTAGTTAATTAAATATTCACTTGGGGAAGCTGTTATACTTCAGACTTCTTAACCCAGTGTTCTAAGATTTCAGGGATGCCCCTCTCCCCACCTTACTGTCTCCTCAAACACCATCTTCATTATTAAATGTTTGTAACATGCATCTTGACTTCCCTCATGTCTCACATCTTATCTGTCAGCTGTAAGATAAATTTCTAAAAGGCCATTTATCCTCTTTCTCCAACATACAGAAGCAGAGGCATCTACCTGTTTTTTTTTTCTGCTAGATCTTTGGTGCCCACAATAGTACTTGGTTCATAATTGGGCTCAAAAAATATTTATGAAAGGAATTATTGCCCAGCTATAATGTTGAAGTGCCATCCAGAACCATATTGTTTATAGAAAATCAATATATTAAGTCTAAATTTCTTCTTCATTTTTGGACTGAGTGAGCTCATTAATCAATTTAGACAGAAGCTGGAAACTCTACTACAAAAAAAAAAAAAAGAAGTTCCTCTAACCATGGCTGGGAGCAGGCCTAATCTTTGAGTATGCACATAAATATTTTGAAAGCAGTTTGACAGCATGCCCAGCTTGCAAGGTAATGGTAGTAAGTTCTCCCCTAGGGTCTATGAGCTCCCCAGTCTTATGAAATCCCTCCTGTTGAGTCAGCCTCAAATCCCATCAGAAAGCAGTTGCTCATCTCCATCACACTCATTGCTCCATCATTGTACCAGAGGGAACACAATGCCTGGAAGGTCAGTAATATAGCATGCAGAGTTCACTGCTGCTATAAGAATGGTCAATGGAAGACCATTGACCATTTGTCTTCCCCAGCAGCCTACATAGTACCTTCCTGTACTACGAACGTTGGCCAGCAGGGAGGAAATTCTCATGTCAGTTCCAGCCTGACTTCTCTTGGTCTGTAGCCAAAGTGTGTTGTACCTTCAGCAGTGGGATTTTATCATTTAGTTCTAGTGGGAAACCAAGAATGCTGACAGTTTTCCATGCTGTATAGGGGGGCCCTCTGGGATGTTGACCAACAATTCATGGAGAAGTACTCCCCAACGTGGCTCTGGGAGTTTCATTTAATAACCTCTAACTTCTAGAAGACATGTTTTCTACCTCGGCATGATATTTACACTCTATTTCCTTTTATAATTATTATGGATTTTAATTAGCTTACAAAGTAATGTGTTTCCCCAAGGCTTTTTTATACATCCTTAGTCTTTCTCTTCCCAACCCCCAAGCCCTCAACACAATAAACCTTTATGCTTCTATTATTTTCCCATCTGCTTTTATGTGTTCTACTATTTTCTCCCTCCCTTTTTTCTACCCTGCCCACCACCTTCATGACTTTTTCTAGCTTCCTAGCCTCTACAAATACTCCAAATTAAACACAAATCTAAACATGTGAAGCTAGGGTCTACATATGAGAGAAAAGATGTGGTATTTGCCTTTCTGAGCCTAAGTTACCTAAGTCAGTACACTTTCCAGTTTTGTGCATTTTTCTGCAATTTTTATAATTCTGTTTCTCCTTGTAGCTGAATAAAATCCTAGTGTGTATATGTGCTACATTTCCATTATCCATTAATCAGTTAATGGGCACCTAAGCTAATTCCATTTCCTTCCTATTGTGAATAGAACAGCAATAAGTATGAATGTGCAAGCATCTCTGTAGTAGGACATGGTGTCCTTTGGGCATGTGCCCAGGAGAGCTATAGTTGGATCGTATGGAAGTTCTATTTTTATTTTTTTAAAAAAACTTCCAAATTGATTTCTATAATAGCTTTAGTACATTACATGCTCACCAAGAGGGGATATATTTCCCTTCCCTGCATCATCTGCTGGCATTTGTTTTATTGATGGTAGCCATTCTAACTAGGGAAAGATAGGATCTCAAAGTAGTCTTAATTTTCATTTACCTAATGGCTAAGGATGTTGAACAGTTTTTAAAATGTTTATCAGATGTGGCTGCTATTCTTTGTTGTCAACTTGACTACATCTGAAATGAACTAAAACCCAAGAAGCTGGCTATACCAGTGAGTGATTTTTTTTTCTTAATTAGATGATTTAAAGTGGGAAGACCTACTGTTAATCTGTGTCTTTTGAGGTGGACCACACCTTCTGGTGGCAGCCTATATAAAGGACATGGAAGGAAGAAGCTTGCCCTCACCCTCACTGGCAAGTCCATTCCTTCACAGGCATTAAAGTCTACTGCTTTGGCATTCCAACACATACTAAGGATCAGCTGAGACATCCAACCTCATGAACTGAACAACTACTGGATTCTTGGGCCTTCTGTTAGTAGACAGCCATTGTTGGACTTGCTGAACTGTGTGTGTGTGTGTGTGTGTGTGTGTGTGTGTGTGTGTGTGTGTGTTCTGTAAGTTCTGTTCCCCTAGAGAACCCTGACTAATACATTAGCCAGCTATACTTTTTCTTTTTAGAACAATGTTTCCCCTTCCATAGCCTATTTTTGATTGGGCTGTTTGTTTTATTGATGCTTGGTTTGTTGAGTTCTTCGTATATTCCAGACATATATCCTCCAACACATTTATAGCTAGCAAACATTTTTTCCCGTTCTGTGTGCTGTGTCATCATTTGATTGACGGTTCATCTGCTGTATAGAAGATTTTTAGTTTCATGAGGTCCCATCTATCCATTATTGACCTTTTTTCTCAAACAATTGGAGCATTGTCCAGAAAGCCCTTACATGTGTGCCTGTCTTGAAGTGTACTTCTCTAGCAGTTTCTGAGTTCGTGTTCTTATATTGAGAACTGATTTGAAGTTGGGTTTTGTGTATAGTGAGACGTTTTCATCCTTCTACATGTTGATATCTAATTTTCCTGGCACTATTTGTTTTTAAAAGCCCTCTTTTCTCCAGTGTGTAATTTCAACATTTTGTCAAAAATCTTAATTTTCATTTCCCTACTGGCTAAGGATATTGAATAGTTTTTAAAATATTTATCACATGTGACCATAAACACAAACATCTTTGTTGGGAGCTGGAGAGATGACTCAGTGATTAAGAGCACATGGTGAGTGTTCTCGCAAAGGACCTGAGTTCAATTCCAAGCATGTATGTCTGGAAGTTCACAATCAGCTCCAGGGAATCTTATATCCTCTCCGGGACCTGAAGTGTGCAATATGCATGCACACACACATACATACACACACAGAGAGACACACATGCATTCACATATGCACATAGACGCACGTAATTGAAAATTAAAATTATTTTAAATGATATGGCTGTAGGTGTGTAGCCTTGTAATCAGCTCCTTTAATATACTCCAGTGATCTATGCTGTCAGTATCATGCTGTTCTAATTACTAAAGGTGGGTATTCAGTATAAAGGAAAATCAGGAGTACTGATTCTTCCCTTGGCACTCTTTGTTCAGAACTGCTTTGGCTACTCAGGATCTTTTGTGCTTTCATATGAGTTTTAAGATTGTTTTTCTATTTCTGTGAGGAATGTCCTTGGAATTTTAAGTGGGATTGCATTGAATCTGTAGATTGCTTTTGGTAGACAGAACATTTTTTTAATTTGAATTCTCCTAATTGATGATCATGGAGGGGGCAGCATCTTCTACTGTCTTTTTTAGTTTCCTTTTTCAACACACCAAGTTTTTAGAATGCTTTGTTACTTTTAGTTAAAACATAGTTATACCATTTCCCACCTTTCCTTTCTTCTCTGTAGTCTCTCACATGTATACCTGCCTTGCTTCCACTCAAAATCATGCTCTCTCTCTTTCTCTCTCTCTTTCTCCTCCCAACCTAGTGTGTGTGTGTGTGTGTGTGTGTGTGTGTGTGTGTGTGTGTTATACACCTTAATATATAAATAAACCCACTCAGTCCATTTAGTATTGCTTGTATGTACATGATTTCAAGGATGACCACTTTGTATTGTATAACCAGTTATAAGGCTCATCCCTAGGAGATACAGTTCTTTGTCTGAGGGTGGGATACAATGTGAGTTCTTTCTTTCTTGTTAGCATGCCTGTTGGTATTCCATTTATTCTGTTCAGGTCTTCTTTAGGCATTCATATTGCTAAAGAATCACAGTTAGGTTTCCCTGTCTTTTCTAGGACACACAATCTCAAGGAAGCTTCCCTGGTCTTTTCACTCCTACCATCCTTCTACCACTTCCCTACCCCCCCGCCAAATGTTCTCTGAGCCATAGATACAGGGCTTCTGGTGCATATGCATCAGTTGGGCCTGGGCATCCCCTCAATCACATACTTGCTCTTTACATTTTGTCCAGTGTGGTTTTCTGTAATGGTATTGTCTGTTGCAAAAGGAGGTTTCTCTGATGAGCTGTGAGAGCTATGCTTATCTGTGGGTATTAGGATAAATATTTTAAATACAGCTTGAAATTATGCTTGTTTATAACGTGGCAGTAGTGGGTTCTCCTCTAAGACTCATGATCTTACCAGCCATAGATGACTGACTACATTACCAGTATTGCCTATGAGTTTCTTCCTGTTGAACTGGTCTTAATTTCAGTCAAGAGAGCTGTTGGTTACCACCAAAATGTAAGTGTCATTATTGCTCTGTTAGAAATATCTTACGACACTGATTATTGTGGAGGTCATCGGAGTAACATCAGGTAGGAATGTTGGTGTTTGACTCCTTTGGCACTATGACTCTCTGGTACTATGAAAGCTAGTCCCCAAGGAGGACTCCTTCAAGTCAGATCCAGCTCAAATCCTCCAGGTCTTCACATTTTTTATGTGGTGTTTTGAATACATGTATGCACACTGGCATTTTTAATTCCTTATGCAATAGTATTGTCGGTAGTGCCTAACTAGACCATCAGGACACTATGGCTCACCCTCGTAAATAAATGCAAGCCGCTCCCCCTGGGAAGCTTTGACATAAAAGAAAGCTCGTTTGGACAATATTGTTTGCCCTTCTCTTTCTAAGAAAGGATGCCCATCTATGAAATGATCCACACCAGACAAACTCTGTCACCCTTCTCCTGGATTTCTCAGTCTCCAGAAACACAAGCTAAATCAATTTTATTTATAATTCTTCATCCTGTGATATTCTATAATTTAAAAAAAAAAAAAACATGAACTGAGGCATCTTACACTTCACACTCGTCAACTCTCTATTTTCTTAAGACCTTGCCCAAAGAAATACAAACAAACCCTTAGGTGTCTGAGCGCTCACTGGTGGTCTTCACTAGTGTGACGCTTTCATCCACACAATTTATACTCCAGTTATGGAAACATTATAGAAAGAAGGAAAAACATGAAACATTGGAATCACATGATTGATTTTTGAAGTATTTCTTTTTCATCAACTAATTAAATTTAACCTGGTGGACTTATAGAAGGTTTCTTATTATGAAACACTGGTTTATTTTGTAATAATAATAATAGTAATAATAATAATGATGATGATGATGATGCATTGGCTTATACTACAGCCAAAGAAAAACTTCCGTACACTTTTTTATTTAAACGACTATTTCAATTGAAAGACTTTAAAAAAAAAAATAGCATAAGAAAGTTCTTGGTGGCCACACCTGGTAGTGCATTCCTGTAAACAAATCAGCTTTTGCAGGCTGAGACATGTTGGCACCGGTGAGGTCATGGATAACCTGGTGGATTGTAGGCTGCCATGTGTGATTGTGACCCTGTGTGACTGTGACCATGTGTGACTGTGACCCTGTGTGATTGTGATCCTACCTCTTTTAAGTAAAGAGAAAGAGAAACAGGGATACACTCACACAGAGAGAGAGAGAGAAAGAGAGAGAGAGAGAACGAGACAAAGTGTGTGTGTGTGTGTGTGTGTGTGTGTGTGTGTGTGTGTGTACCTGGTTGTGTACACATCTGAAAATTTTCCTTAGCCAAACTCATTCCTTTGAGAAATAATATATATTTGCTGGTATTTTAATCTACTAAGTTCTAGGCAGTTTGATCCAAAACAACAGGTACTTCCACCACCTAGCTGAGCATTTCCTGCTGTGCATCTGTTCACGAGCCCCTACCTCCCAGTCTTCCTTAAAGAGTTATTCTCTCCTTGTACGTATCTTCCTATTATGTTTTACTTCTTTTTCTACAGAATGTCTGATAATATTTATTCTATATATATTTCAATATAATCTGTCATGCAGCTACTATATATTGCCTCTGTGCAATTCAATAATATAATCTACCTGTCGTTAGGGACTACCCTCTGAGCAGAGCAGCTGCCATCTTTACAGCATTTAGCTGTGCCCCTTACAAAAGATCATCCCAGCTAGCTTGTTAGCACTGTATCCGTCCACATGTATCCAACTGCTTTCTACCAACTGGCAACTCTGTGTGTGGCCCAGGGAAAACACACACCACACACACACACACACGCACACACACACACACACACACACACACACACCACACACACACACACACACACACACACACACACACCACACACACACTGGTGGCGGGGGGATTGTAGAGGTGAGAGCTCCATCTATGTACCCATAAGGAAGCCCTCATCCCTAGAAGACAAGGCTTTCCACCTGGGCTGGTTTGGGGAGGAGTGGCCACACTCCTGTAGGTCACACCCGCTGCCTATGCCCTGTAAGAGTTCAGTACACTCCCTAGATCTCCAGAGTAAACTTCAGTGTCATTGGAACTTTAGGAGAAGGAGTAGACATTGCTTACTCTCCTCCTGAGAAAAACTTAAGCAACACTATCGTATAGCTAGTAGGTATTCTTTCTATAATATTCTATATAATATGTCATAGGCATCTGTAACACCCTCACATCATGGAATGATGCTCCTTTCTCCAGCAAATTTCTGCTTACTGACCCTTTATCCTTTCCTCTATGGTTGGCATGTGCTTTTACTTTGAAATGTTATAAACCCCAAATACATTTCATTACTTTTTCTTTAAATAATAAATCAGCTGTGAAAGGACTCTAACAAAAGAAAGCACATAGTCTGATATTATCATCAGCATGCCTACCTGGCCCTTCCTTTCTTCTTGTGGGTAGGACTGGCATGCTTTCCTGCCAGCCTGAGACCCTTTTGTGCTTCCAGGCAGTGAGGTCTGCTGATGAAGGGTTTTTCCACCTTAGTATGCAGGAAGCAACTTCACTGTGGTTTTGTTTTTTGGAAATGTCTGCATACAGAATTCTAGGCTGCCCTTTCTCTAAGTGTGTTCAATATGCTTCATTTTCTTTCATTGGTGACAGGACTGAGAGGTTGCTGTCACCATCCTCCCCAGTATATACTGTGTCTTCTTCCTCCAGCTTTTTAAAGGTTTAAAGATGCTTTGGTTTTAGCACTTTGGCTTGCTTTGGGGTTCAGGGAGGGAGAGGACACCACAAATGTGTTTAGACCTTGAGGAGCTTGTAGTGGTTTTTAGTGAGTTGATGAGCTTCATTGAATTTGCAAAATTTTGTCAAATATATGCATATTTCATTATGTACACACCATCATCTGTCTTCCTTTTAGCCTGCCTTTGGCACCATCGCTGATGGCTGGCCATGAGGCCCTGTTCAGCGGCTGTGGGACCCTGCTCTTGTAGTCTTGCTTACTCAGAGGCTGTGCTGTGGTCTGGACAACGGTTTTCTTCCCACCTTTAAGCTCACTAGAGCCTCCTTCTGTTACAGACTGTCTCCTGGTGAAATCCAACAATACGTTACCTCAAACATGGCACTTTCAGGTCTGGATTTTCAGATTTTTTTTCCTCTGGCTTTCAATTATTTCTCCCAGTTGCCTATCCCAGCATATACTGTATTTATTTATCCTCAGAGACTTTAGACTCACGAGTATCACAGGCATTTCAAAGTCCTTCATGCTGCCTCCTGGCATCTGGGTCCTTCGTGTGTCTTTTTGGAAGGATTTGTTTTGCCTTTTGTTTATTTTCCCTTCTTTAGTAGTTGATATTCTCACATGTGCATATAATATGTTTTGGTCGAATCCACTCCCTGTTCCCTTCCCCCAGTTTCTACCCTGTCTCACAAATGTCACTCCCAGGTTCATATGCTTTTTTTTTTTTTTTTTTTTTTTTTTTTTTTTATAATCCAGTGAATCAGGACTCGTTTCTCTTGGCTGAGCTACCATTCCCTTGTTCTGTTGAATTTTAACTATCAATATGACATGATCTAAAATTATTTGGGAAGGATGCCTCAGTTCAGGGACTACCAAGATTAGATTGGCCTGTGGCCGTGGGGAGTTGTCTTGACTGCTGACTGATGCAGGCAGGCCCTGCCCACTGTTCTTTAGGCAGGTAGTCCTGAACTGTAGAAGAAAGCTAGTTGAGCAGAAGCCTGCCAGCTAGCCAAAAAACAGTATCCTCCATGGTTGCTGCCATGCTCCTTTGGAGGTGAAGGGAGTTACTTGCTTGGAATTAGTATTGTGTGGAATAGAAGAGACCTGTCTTCAAGTTCCTGCCTTGACTTCCCTCAAATAATGGACTGTGACCTAGAATTTTAAACCAAATAAACCTTTCCTGATCTAAAGTTACCTTTGGGAAGGACGAAACTAGGAAACCCTAGTCCTCCTGCTACTAGAGTCCCAAAGTTTCCCAACTGATGAGGGATAATGGTTTTTGATACCTCATCCCACTAAATGTTCTGGTCAAACTCACCTCCAAAACTTTCATTTTCGTTACCAACTTTTAAGTTGATGGTTGCATTTCCCAATATATCAGACATTTTCTGTAGAATAAACTCAGGCCTTTAGATGGACCCTAAAATTAGAAGAGAAATATTCTATCAGTTTTCTACTTAAAGCTCTTTATTGTTGTTATTGTCTGGTCCTGTTTTGTTTTCAAAACAAGGGCTTCTCTGTGCAGCCCTGGTTATCCTAGAACTCTCCCTGTAGACCAGGATGACGTGGAGCTCAGAGACCCTGCCTTTGTCTCCCATGTGTTGGATTAAATTAAAGCATGAGCTACCAGACTTTGCCTATTTAAAACTCTTACTGATCCCAACAAAACTGTCTATTTGAGCTTCATTTTTAAACCCCTTTCCTTTTTTTTTTTTTTTTTTTTTTTTTTTTTTTTTTTTTGCAACTGGAGATTAGGAAGTGACAGATATGGCTTTACCTGCAGCAGAGAATCTGGAGAAGTCCATAAGAAGATGGATCTTGATCCGGAACCACTCGACGTAACAGTCAAACTTCTCACAATGAAGTCTCCATGAGCCTCTCTTGTTCTCCTCCAACACTTCTCCTCCAAGTGATGTGTTCCTAACATGACTGCCGACTTTGAGAGCAATACTTGTTTTCCTTTCAGGAAGCGGAAGCCCAATGCCTGCTCTCAGAGACACTGTGTGGACCTCAATTTCATTCCCGTTTAGAAGCTGGGAGTTCTTCATTCAACGCTTGTTTAGCCAAGCCTAGGACAGCTTCTGGAAGCACAAGGTAGCAATCTGCCTGTCTTACCCCAGCATGTTTTCATGTACCATTTTTAATAAAGCACTGTCACTGAAAACCTGGCTTCAAGACAACTCGGGATTGCTAAGGGAAACCTGGGCCCTGTGGACACTCATACACATATCTTTCACTGTGGAGATGTGGTTTATGAACTTTTATAAAATCGCCACACAATTTTATTTGGAACCTTTTGGAGCTTTGCCCCATCACCTATTTCTAAGGCTCTCCCTAGAACTTCTGCTGTAAAGAGTCTGCAAAGCTGTAAATCTCTTCGTTCTTTCCGTAATAGTAACCGTAAGGGGGGTTAAAAAAAAAAAAAAAAAAAAAAACAACAACAACAACAAACCAAAACAGAACTGAATGACTGGGGACCGTAGCCGCCTCCATGTTTGCAAGGGAGTATCTTGAGATCAAAGTGGCCTTTCTAGACTAACAAGGTGTGCTGCCGTTTGATTGCATCTCCCTGTTCTGTCAAGACAGATTGTGCCCGCAGTGCTCGAGTGGCTTCATAATTTATGATGCTCACTGCTCTGGATAATAGACTGCTGCAGCTCGTCACTTGGCATTAGTTCTCCGAGGGCGGGGTGGCCCCTGTATGTAAATCGTGGTCCCCACATCCATGTGCACTATGAAAAGAACTTGATCCCTGTGGTGGCAGATGTCACCTTGCTCAGCGGGAGCCTCTGTCTATGAGAGGTTTTCTAAGTAGATATACATCTTTGATGGGGGCATTAATACTGCATGAGCTTGGGAGTGTTGCTTAAGGGCAGAGTTTTAGTTTCCAGTCCCCATTAAAATTCATGTGCAAATTATTTGGGGGGAAGTTTTAGGTTCGTAGCCCATTAGTAACTACAGAACCAGCTTTCAGCTTTCTCGAATGCACTGAGAGGAAAGGCACCTGCATGGCCAGCTCTATAGAATGGAGGTTGTGTATCTTATGTTCCAGGGGTGGTTGTTTACTATTGTAAAGCTGGGGAAGTTTGAAACAAACATGCCTTTTAAAGTACAAATATAAGGAATACATGAATCCCTAATTGCAGAAAGTTAAGATTGACAAAGAAGTGCTAAGTCTGCTGTGGCAGCTGGGTGCTGTCACAGACACCAATGGATACTTGCTAGAGAGTTCATATCACCTTAATAGGTCTCATGAATCCCAGCCCTGTCTGAACTGCACTCACCAGAACCAAAGTGTCAGGAGGTTTGTGGGTTGTTGTGGGTTTTTTTTGTTTTTTTGTTTTGTTTTGTTTTGTTTTGTTTTGTTTTGTTTTGTTTTTTTGTTGGTGGTAGTGGGTTGTTTTTCCCCCTGTGCCTGTTGTAGGGGCAATGATTCAAATCCAACTAAACCAAGTGAATTATTTATGGAGTCTTTATTCCCTGTCAGATACAACATTGCCACTGGAGATTTGGATGGATTAGATGTGGCCTTGGCCTTAAGGAAGACTCTAAACCTGTGGAATCCAGTGACCAAGACTCAGGAAATGCTGGAGTGTGTGGGGGAGGGGGAAGAATGAAGGAAGATGGGGAATGACATCCTGGGGACACAACAAGAAAGCAGCACCTTAGGCAGTTTGGAGGGGGCACCTTAGGTACACATGGCAGGGCAGGCATTGTGAGGGAGGAGGGCAGCGCGTGCCAACTCCACTCTCTTTGCCCTGGGGTAGATTAGCCAGGTAGCCCTGGTTAAATACAGAAAAGGGTGAGTGAAGGGGTATGGCTTACCTTCCTGTCGCTATAATATAACCCCGCAACCAAAAGCAACTTACGGAAGAACAAGTTTGCTTTAACTTACGGTTCTAGAGGGTAAGAGTCCATCATTGCTGGGCATCAAGTAACAAGTGATGAGCACAGAGCAGGAAGCTGAGCACTCCCATCTGCAAGCGGAGGAGGCACAAAGCCGAGTAACCTAGAATCAGGGTGAAGCTTAGAGCTCTCAAAACTTGTTCCCCACAGTATGTTTCCTCCAGCAAGGCAGTACCTTCCAGACCTCCCTAAACAGCCCACCACTGGGGCCCAAGTACTCACATACCTGAGATGGTGGGGGAGGGGGCATTCTCAGAGGTTACCCACATACCTTCTATTCTAGCAGTCTTGTAAATGCAAGTGTAGGCTGGCAATGCAAATGGTTCTTTTCCAGAGGCTGTGGGAAGCATTTGTGCCACATGGAGAAGGGAACTCCAAAAGGCGTGGTTCACCACCTCCCAGGGTGTTAACCAGGATTTTCAATCCCTGAGGAAATTCACTTCAGTAACTGTTTGACTAGAACACACTACAAATGTCTTTCTCAAATCAATATTGACGACACCACACTAATTTTCTCAGCATTTAATAACTGGAAGTTTTGAACCCATTTCACATCTCATGAGAGTCCTGCGTTCTGTTTTGACTTACCTTCTTGAAGCCAAAGAGGAGGCTTAGCATCCTGCACAGCCTGGCATTCATCAGTACCACCTCTGCCAGCCATGCTGTTCCTGCTCCCCTTCTCACATACCCCCCAGCGGAGGCCTCAGCTGTGACTCGGTGGGGCTCTAGTTTTTCCCACAGAGGCAAGTCCTGTGATCTATCACTGTGGCAGCTGGGCCGTTCTGTTCCCACTGAGTTCAGTGCAAATCTGTCCTCTTTAGATATTCTGTCATTTTCCTTTCTGTAACTCAACCTAAGCCAAAGTGGGTGCCATATCTGTCCCCTCTGCCTGCCTCCCCTCCCTTCACTCCCCACTCCTCCTTTTTCTTTCCCTCTCCTCATTATAATATAAACCAAGCTGGTGTGGGAGGGGAGGGGGGAAGGGAGATTCCCACCTGTCTCCTGGTGCTCCTCTGCAAATGTTTCTCTAAGAAATTAAAACTTTCAGGCCTATGTGTGGGTATAACCAACATGTTATTTTGCCAGCTTCTTGTATCCTCCTTGCATTAGTCAAGCCAGGCATCTATGACAAAAACCAACACAAGAGATACTTTCAACCCAGAGGCTTGGACTCCCTCTCCATGGCTGCCTGTGGGTGGCTTCTTCTTGCCTCCCTATGTTCTCTCTGAAGGCCTAGTTCTAGTCTGCACTTCTTATATAAGGACAGCAGTAAGACTAGATTATCCCCAATTTTAACTTCATTCTCTCTTTAAGGATGTGTCTTTCCAAACACAGTCCCATACAGGAGCCCTGAGGTGAAAACTCTAGTCTGTGACTTTGTGGAGATGCTTCTTCAGCCCAAGTCCTGTTTCTCAACCTCCTTCCCAATACACGATATTATCAAAGAGATAAAATATAGGTCTTTCTGGTTTTTATTACTGTGTTGTTAAACGATAAAATAGCAACTTGATTTCTCCTGTACTGCTGCACAATTAACTGCTACACCTTCATGTTGGCTACTTTTCTATTGTGGTGAGAAAATGCCAGGACAAGAAGCAATGTCTAGAACAGAGAGTTTATTTTGGCTTACAGTTCCATAGGGATAAGATTCCATCATGGTGGGGAAGCATGGGAGCAGGAAGCAGCGGTCGTGACAGCCAGGGTCAGAAGCTGAGAGCTCACATCTTCAACCATAAGCACAAGGCAGAGAGAGTGAACTGAAAGTGGCATGAGGTTTTAAACTCTCAGCCCAGCCCCCCAGTGACATGTTTCCTCCAATGTCTTAGTCACCGTTCTAAGAACCGGCACACTGTTCTGCCAATCACATGAAGAGGGACCATGATCATGGCAACTCCTAGGAAGAAAAGGATTTAATTGAGACTAGCTTTTGAAGAGGTCCCTTTAAAAAGGAACTTTGGAAAATTCCACCAGACTCCTCCCCTCCTGGAAGAGAAAGGTCATAGAAAGATTAGGCACCCCTCCTCTCCAGAAGGGAGAGACTAATTAACATTCCTCAGACCACAGGGGATGGGGACCGACCTGTGGATGGAGGAGGCTCAGAGCATGTGGACAGATTCTACAGGACAGACAGTTATCCACACACTGACAAGGAAGGTCCTTGCCGCCTCATTCCCTAAAGACCAATCAGTTTAAAAAGTCACACTGTTCTGCCAATCACATTGTGCCTAATAGCTGCTGCCCTAAAGACTGTATAAAAGCTCACTGAACGAGCTGCTTGGGGTCACCTCTCCTTCTGGATGCAGGATGGCCCCAGCACGCTGGAGCGTTAAATTTCCTCTTGCTTTTTGCAGTGATTCTCATCTCCGCCCAGTAAACAAAGGCTCCTTAGAGTCTTACACTTTCAGTTTCAGAAGTTCAGTCCATTCTCATCATGATGGGAAACATGACAAGACACAGGCAGACATAGTGCTAGAAAAGTAGCTGAGAGTTGTACATCTGGATTCCTAGACAACAAGAAGAGAGAGCCCCTGAGTCTAGCTTGAGCTTTCAAAACCCCAAAGCCCACCCACAGGGACATACTTCCTCCAACAAGGCCGCACCCTCTAATCCTTTCAGGCAGAGCTACTTCCTGATGATTAAGCATTTTAATAAATGAGCCTATGGGGGCCATTTTTATTCAAACCACCACATCCAGCAGATTTTGCCTCCCATAACCCTTCTAAACAGTGCCACCAGCAGTGCTGAGCTTATGTGAGACACTTCACTTTCAATACCAACATTATGGTTCTCCCTCCCCACCCACCCCCCACACCCCACCTCTGCCATAAACCAGTCTGTTCAGCAGGCATCATCTTACCTAACTCACTTCTAATGCTATGTGTCTATAAGTAAGTCACAGGCTCAGTCCCACCAAACTGTCAAAACTTCAAGCTCACAGAACTTCTGACCAGCAAAATATAAATTAAGGCTCCCACCATGAATCGCAAGCATTCACAAAACCAACTCGAAGAACTCAGGGAAACTCTAATGTCTACTTCTGTGTTGGAAAGCACACAGAGAACACAAATAGATGGCCAGGTTGGGAGATACATAGAGTTGGGCATGAGGTAAGGGGCAGAGCTTCTATAGCTTCCATGCTTTCTCTAGATACTTCCTTTTCCAGGAACCACCAAGTGTTCAGCAATTCAGAAATGTCTTTCACCCATTCTGTTGTTTGCTTGCTTTTTATGGAAACCATCATGTCTCACGATGGATTTCACCATCAGCCACTGGACACTAGATCAGCCTTCTACTCTCTTCCACTCTGCAAAGTTAGAAATGGGGTTAACACCCTCTAATCCTGCCCTAGTGTTCCAGTGACCAGAAACCTGGGTGCTGTCAACCAGCTATCAATCATCAATATACAGAAGATGTTCATCACTACAGGATTCCAGACATCTTAATGTTCATATGCCAGGGGCCCAGGAGTGACATGCATGGACTTAATGTGTATTTCACAATAGCATTCATGTCGTTTATATGTTATATAATATCTTATAGATTATATTTTCTATCATTTGGAAGCTATTAGTTCCCCTCTCTATGAATTATTTGTTTGTATCTGTTGTCTATTATTTTATGAAGTTGTTTATAATTTTATAGTTGGCTTGTAGAGATCATGTATATAAATACTGTGAACAAGAGTCTCTGTAAAGAACCGTGCTGTCTGCAGGGTTGATTAACTGATTAGGGCTTCAGTGATTGCTAGAATGTGCAATCCCAGGGCCTCATGAAAATTTAACTTGAGTTATCTTTAGCCCCCTAAATAGTCATTTATTATCCATTGGTATTCTCGACCTGACATCTTTGTGACCATTGGATAAGTCCTTCAAAATGTAAAAGCAGATATCTAACATCCCCCAGCCACAAGGCTAAGAATGCTGTGGAGAGCCATGGGAGTGATCATGGGACTTTGCTTATTGTCTTGCTTGTTCCTTGACTACTTGCATTTATTGTATTGCTAGTTCCTCAGCCTAGAACTGACCTAAATACTTGCATGTAATTAAAATGGTATAAAAGCAAATTGGGAAAAAATAAACCCGCCTTCAGTCTCAGAATTGGATGGGGTCATGCTACAGTGTTGTCTAATTGTCTGTTTTCTTTTTAATCTTCACTCCTGCACTGGAGAACCTGTTGACTGGCTGGGCTGGCTTGGTCAGAATGCCTTCAGATAGAATCTGAAACCTATAGCCAGGGTTTCCCTGCTTTGCTGTGACCCACCTCTCTGGTGTCCCCACCAATGTCTTTGGAAAGTGGTTTGATTTTTATAACTTTCTTTATTCTCTATAAAATCTTCATGAAACTTTGAGCCCATTGGAACAAATGGAATTTGGAGCAACATGAATTTGTGTTCCTGGTCCACAGTCATTTATAGTTGGCTTCAGATTAAATTCATATCCCCTTGTGATGAGAGTCATACTATTTCATTAATGACAACAACCATCTGTCTGGAAAGTGTTTATTTATCTTCTATTAATCCATAACAGGTCTTTCACTTTTTATTTTTATATTTTATACTATTTTTAAAGCATGGAGATTTTCTTATTCATATTGTAAGAGGGTCATGTGCAATATGGCGCTTGTGCAGGTCAGAAGACAACTCATAAAAAATGGTTCTCTTCTGCTACCTGGTGGAATCTGCAGAGGGAATTCAGATAGTCTGCCTGTGTGTACACATCCACCCCCACGCCATTTCACTGGCCCACTTCCACTTCCTAAATGCTATCCTTTCCTGACATAGGTTTAAAATATTTATGTAAGCACTGGAAAGCTGGCTCAGCAGCTCGGAGCACTTGATGCTGTTATGGAGGTCTCCTGTTCCATTCCCAGACCTGTGACACAAGCAAGCTCCAGGGGATCCAATCCCTCTTCTGGATTGTGGGCACCAGACACACATGTAGTGTACATACATACACGCATGAAAAACATTCACACACATAATTCTTTGAAATAAAATATTAACGCAGTTAAGTGTATCTTAATGGTTTGTTCAGATAAATAAATGTAAACAAATGCTCCCTGCTTATAAGTATTGAACGTATTTTTTTTTCTTCTGTTGTGTATTTCAAAGTTTGCTTTTCACGTTCAGATTAAGGATAGCTGACCATTACGTACGATGCAGAGCAAGGCTGGCACTTTGTGATTTCCATAGAAGTAACTAAAGAGTCCCACTATGAGCGAAGCAGCAGCTGAGGAAGGCTGGGCTTCATCCTAGTGTGTTAGTCAAGGAGACAAGGGATGGTGAAAAGCCGACAGAGGAGACTCCACAAAGTACACTGAGGAGTGGATGCAAGGGTCTCAGGGCCCCAAGTTCCCCTTAATCCCCTGATTAAGCTGTCCTAGTCAGGCATGCTCCTGACTGGCACTATCCCAACTTTGTTCTGCAAGGTAGTCTGATAAGTTCTTACATGTGTTAATGGCTGTGGTCACCTGTGGGAATCAACCTAGTTCCTACAGTATGACGTGCTGGGGATGTGACCTCTCAGGCAGGATCTTCTTGGATGTGAACTGTCCTGCCTGAAAAGCCTTTCTTTCCTAATGGACCTACAAAGGTAACCACTCACTTGCTGACTGGCAGCAAATCTGTAAGTACAAATTTTTCTGCTCCTGGTCAGGTTTTTTGTTTATATTTTTGTTCATTTGTTTTGGGTTTTTTGTTTTGTTTTGTTTGTTGTTTGTTTGTTTGTTTGTTTTTTCACTTTTCAAAACTTAAATTTATGTTTTTAGGTTTTTTGAGACTGAATCATTTTTTCCCACAAATTAATTTATTATTCACTTCATGTCTTTTCCACTTGTGCACCAGCACCGTGTTTGTTAACTCAAGTTTTACAATCAGTCTTCACAGGTGGAAGCATTTTCTCTTCTAAATAATCACACATCTAGCTCCACAGAGGTCTTGAGTGGAACTTCAGGACCCTTACCCAGCTTGGGAATGTGTCAGCTGCTGCTTCTATGATATTGTATTTCTTAGTTAAACCCAGATCCCTCTATGTCATTGGCTTTCACAGGGGAAGCATATCATACCCTGCATACCAGAGATTTACATTACTTTTCATAATAATAGCAAAATTATAGTTATAAAGTACCAATAAAAATAATTTTATGGCTGGGTGGTAGTGGCGCACACCTTTAATCCCAGCACTTGGGAGGCAGAGGCAGGTGGATTTCTGAGTTCGAGGTCTACAGAGTGAGTTCCAGGACAGCCAGGACTACACAGAGAAACCCTGTCTCAAAAAAAAATAATAATAATTTTATGGTTGGGAGTCACTACAACATTAGGAACTGTATGAAAAGGTTATGCATTGGGAAGGCTGAAAACAATTGCTCTATCTGGTCTTCTTAAAACACTGGATGATAGGCGCTGCTTATAGTTTGTTTAGCATTTTTGCATCTAAGTTTGAGAAAAAGGTTCATTAATGAGTTTCTCTACCTCATGACTAATCAGAATTCAGATTTCAAATGCAAAGCTTCAGACACATTTTCTCTGTTTATACTCACTGGAATACTTTTGCTAAGATTAGAGTGATCTGTTCTTTGAAATTTTAGAACTTGTTCCTAAAACCTTCTGGGTCTGATATTTTCTCTTGGGCAGAATTTAAATTACTAATTTGATTACATACATCACTGCTGAGATTTCAGTTATTTTCCTTGGTAATTTATTCATTTCAAATAAGTTTTCTGGCATACTGTTCCTTGTAATACTGATTTAATTATTTAAGGTAAATTTTACAGAAAAAAAGGGGGGGAGCAAAAGAATGGAAGAATGAGAAAGAATAAGTATTAAAATTGAGACAAAATGCACAAAACAAAAGGTATCGATCCTGGTTAAGATTTTTGTTTTTGCTTTGTTTTGTTTTGTATGTTTGTTTGGGGTGATTTGATTTTTTTGTTTTGTTTTGTTTTGCTTTGTTTTGTTTCTTGTCAGCTTGAAACAAGCTAGAGTCATTGGGGAAGAGGGAACCTCAACTGAGAAAATGTCTTCATCAGTGTGTTTCTGTACATCTGTGTTGGAGTAGAAACCTATTGAGTGCAATGCCTGTAGAGCCCAGAAGAGGGCGAGCTCCTGAAGCAGGGAATACAGGTGGTTGTGAGCTGCCCATCATGGATTCTAGAAATCAAACTCAGGCCCTCTGCAAGAGTGTTGCATACTATGCGTTTAATCAATGAGAGACACTCCTAGCGCCCCATCCTTGAGATCTTAGAGACCATTTCTGACCTGGAGTGAGAATGACCATGTTTGGAGGTACAAGCACTTTCAACGTTACTGGGCCAACACTTCAGGCTGTTTCGACTTCTTTAGCATTGGCACTCCACTAACTGTGGTCATTAGTCTCCTCATCATCCGTCAGTCCTGAGTATCTTCTTGCATCTGTTATGATTTCTCCTTTTGTTCATGACCTCTTCAGATTTGAGTGTGGCTTTATTTCCAGACACATAATGCTTTTCTCATTTTCTTTTTGTCATCAATTTCTAACTTAATTGAATTGTGGTCACTAGCCACCATTTGAAATTCGCTGAAGTCATCAATGCTCAAGAAGAATGTGTCCTCTCTAAGTGGGTGCAACACCCTATAAGTGCTCATTAGCTCTAGACTGTTAATTTTGTTGCTCAAATCTGCTGCATTCCTACTGACTTTTGGCTTCTTTGATCTGTGTATTAATGAAAATGTGGCTTAAACTAATCACTGTGATAATGCCTTTTGTGTAGTATGTCTGGTTTCTTGGATGTCTCTACTTTGTGTAGTTTGAGGCACTTAAAAATGGGGGAAAAAAAAAGAGACTTTTCTCAAAGCTGGTAAACTTGGTGTTTGGATGCAACACCAGCTTTCTGATGCTTAGAGACTATTTGCTGTGTGACTTTAGATGCTAGCCAGCTCTATGCACTCAAGCTTTTGTTGTGTCTTTCTATATGTTGTCTTTTCATAAAGTCAGATTTTTTAGACTGAGTTTAAAAAGTTCCTGCCTGACCTCTTTGTGTTGTCATGACAGTTCAACCATTTCATCATTTTGACAGAATACATGCCTGAATGTCATTTGACAGTGCACATGCCTGTGTGTCATGTGACAATGCACATGACTGAGTGTGTGTCATTTCATCATTCCAGCAGTTTTCCCTGCCCGCCCTTCCATTCCCTCCTCATTTCTTTGCTTTTATGGTTGTTTTTTCACACATTGTGTATTTGAAAGTTATAAACTCTTCATTTTAAGACAGTATTTGCAGTGGACATATTAAACGTATTTCTATGTCTGTTTAATCTGTGGTGTCACACCACAGGCCTCCACTCTAGCAATTCCAAGAACTTAAAGTGGTTTATTGACTTATCAATCTGACCAGCTCATATGTTCTTGTATTAATTTTAATTTCTCAATTTTAACTTTGTCCAGGCATAAAAAAAAAAATCACTGTGAAACCCAAGTCATTATGCCAAAATAGCCAAAACTCAAATTCCTCTTTGATCCCTACTTTCAAAGGCCTCTGTTTGGTTTGTGTAGAAGAAATCACAGTAATGGTAGTCTATATTCTGTGCCATTGTATGTCAGAAGCATTTAATTTTCCTTTTAACTCTGTGGAAGGTACAGTTAAGAGATTGTTTTGAGACTCAAAAGAGACTTTAGAATTTCAAGTGTTGAGACTGTGAAAGTCTATGGAAATTTTGAAACTTGGACTAAATGCATTTTGTATTATGTTATGGCCCCATGCCTAAGGAAGTGAAATATCCTCCATCTTCTTGGGTTTTTGAATGTTTGGTCTTTAGTTGTTGACTGTTTGAGGAGGTTTAGGAAGTATGCCCTTGCTGGAAGAAATATGTCACTTGGGGTGGGATCTGTAACCTTAAAGACTTGCACCATTTTGATCTTTTTTTCATGTTTGTGGTTTGAGATATGAGCTTTTAGGTCTCAGCTTTCAGCTCCACCTACCATGTCTGCTAGCTGCCATGCTTCCTCCTGAAACCATGAGCCTAAATCAAACTCTTTCTTCTATCAGTTGCCTTGGACATGGTGCTTTATCACAGCAGTGGAAAACTAACAGAAATCCAGAAGTAGGGCCAGGAACTAGCTCAACTTCTGGTGGAAATCTCATAATACAGTTACAATGGAAATGGGGAAGAAAGGCCACACAAGACCCATTTGCATAGTGACCAATCCTATCCCACTAGAAGAAAAACTCCTTCAAGAAAACATTCATTTCTCTTTAAAGTGTCAGCACTTGCAAACATTGTTACTTTAGGCATTGGCTTTCAACAACTATTTTGGTAGGCTAATTATATCTAAACTGTAGAGGAATTTCAATCCAGCAACATGGCTACTTTGGCAAGAGATCACATCCAAAGACTTAGGTCTGTGTGATCTGGCTGGAATTCAGACACACCCTTAGTATACACCTTTATGGTAAAATTGGTTTATAGAAGAAAGCAGCCATGTTTAAAAATGATGTTTAATTGAGGGGCAGACAAAGAGACAAATCAGAGAAAGATTTGACAGAGAGACAAATCAGAGAAAGATTTGACAGAGTGAGTCAGAGATCAAATATGCCCATCTGTCAAGAGAATAATGCAGAAAGTAGAAGCTATTTAAGAGCAGTGCAGGGAGAGAGAATAAGTCTGTTAGAGTCAGTGCAGTAAGTACAGTACAATGAAGCTGAGTTCACCTATGAATTCATGAAGTTCAATGCAGGTAAGCAGAGGCAGTTGAAGTCATAGGCTAAGAAGGAGCTAGATGGTTAGAACAAATTGCCAGAGTTAGTTTGAGGTCAAGTAGAACAATTCAGTGAAAAGCTTAGAGAAGCCAGATTGAATCAGTCAACTTAGAGAGGAGTTTCAGCCAGAACAGCTGGGTTGAACCAGCCAGCCAGAGTTCAGAAAAAAACTAGAAAGTGTGAGCTTATTCAGCAGTAAGCCTCTAAAACAACAATTACATCTGGCAAATAAAAGTGACTTTAATTCTAAACCATTGCATCATCCCTTAACTCATATCATACATAAAAATTTTGAGATTGATGACAGATCTAAATATACTTAAAAATAATAAAACTCCTAGAATTTGCCAATGGAATTTTCATGACTTGGTTCTACTGGGAAATTATTTAGCCAAGAAAACAATATGGTCATTAAAAATAAAAACATTTGTTCATCAAGGAATGTAAGAGAGAATAAAATAGCAAATCACAGGAGGAAAAAAGATTTTTGCAAAGTGTAACCGACAAACTCCATGAAAATGTATAAAAAGAAAAAGAGATAACTTGAATGCGATAAAAGAGAAAGTGGGGAAAGCCTTGAACTAACTGGCATAGGAAAAGCATTTCTGAACAGAAAGCCAATAGTACAGGCACTGAGATCAATAATTAATAAATGGGACCGTATGAAACTGAAAAGCCTCTATATGGCAATGGACACCATCATTCAGACAAAGTGGCAGGCTACATAATGAAAAAAGATTTTACCCATACACATCTGTTAGAGGGCAAGTATATAAAATATATAAAGATTCACAATACTGAACATCAAAAAAGCAACCCAATTTTAAAAATGGTATATAGTACTAAATGAAGAATTCTCAAAAGAGGAAACACAAATAGCTGCAAAGAATTTAAATGTTCAACATCTTTAGCTATCTGGGAAATGCAAATCAACACTACTTTGAGATTTTTCCCTTACACTTGTCAGAACAGCCAAGATCAATAAAACAAATGACAGCTCATGCTGGCAAGGATTTGGAGTAAGGAGAAAGTTCCTCCATTGCTGGTGGGAGGGTAAATGTGTACATCCACTATGGGAATCCATGTGCACTGACTGGTTTTGTGTGTCAACTTGACACAAGCTAGAGTTCACTAAAACACCATGTGAAGTTTCCTCAGAAAGCTGGCAGTAGATCTATCCCCGAGACCCAGCTGTACTACTCTCTTTAGCATATACCCAAAGGATACGCCACCATATCACAGAAACACTTTTCAACCATATTTATTGCTGCTCTATTTATAATAGCCAAAAATTGGAAACAGCCTAGATATCCATCAGTATATGAATGGAGAGATAAAATGTAGTACATTTACACAATGGTATATTACTCAACCATTTAAAAAAAAAAAGGAAACCATGAAAATTGCAGGTAAACAGATGTAACTAGAGGGGAAAATCATCCCTAGTTTCTCAGTTAAGGTTACTATTGCTATGATGAAACACCACAATCAAAAGCAAGATGGGTAGGAGAGGGTTTATTTGGCTTACAGTTCCACATCACAGTTCATCATTAAAATAAGACAAGAACTCAAACAGGGCCAGACCCTGGAGGCAGAAGCTGATGCAGAGTCATGAAGGAGTGCTAATTACTGGCTTGCTCCCCATGGCTTGCTCAGCCTGCTTTCATATAAAACTCAGAACCACTAGTTCAAGTTTGGCCCCACCCACAGTGGGCCGGGCCCTCCTGCATCAGTCACTGATTAAGAAAATGCCCTACAGACTTGCCTACAGCCCAATCTTATGGAAACATTTTCTTAACTGAGGTTGCTTCCTCTCTGATGACTTTAGCTTTTGTCAAGTTCACATAAAACTAACAGAGTGAGGAGACCAGACCCAGAAAGATAAATATGATGTTTGTTCACTTATATGTGGATGTTAGTAGATAAGTCTTTGATAAGCAAGCTAAAATCCATATAACTACGGAGGCTAGGTAGAGAGTAAGGGAACGGGGGTTGGAGGAACTGAACATCTTTAGAAAGAAAAAATAGAATAAAGTATGGATGGACCTGGGAGGTGAAGGGAAGGGAGGGATATGGAGAGGCATAGCTAAAACTAAGGGCCATTTAAGAGGTAGAATGGAAACCTAATACAGTAGAAACTTCCTAAAATACACGCATCTATAAAGGCAATCTAAATAAATTGGCAAATAACAGGGTAGAAGGAGCCCCCCAACTGGACATCTCTCATCACCAAATGAAGTTTCCAGTGTTGGGAATGGATTATATCTAATAGAGATGTTGGCCAAAGAATCCTGGCCCCATGGACACACCCACACAGCCCAGGCTATTGGTTGTTCTTCACAGCTGGCAATAAGGCCCTGTTTCTGAAGACACCATTTAAACATGAAGGAGTCATGTTGGTGCCTACCTAGATCCTTCACCCCTATGGACTAGTATTCACTGTATTGGGAGGTACTCTGCATGCTACCAAAGGAGAAAATTAAGCACCAACACAGGCACAAAGATGTCACTGTACTATGATGGCCTGCTAGCATGGTGTGCTACTACATTAGTGCCACAACGCTTGTAGGAGCAACCAACCACTATCTGATTGGATTTAAGGCCCCCTCCTTGTAATGAAATCTTCTGTGACAGTGGCCAAGAATCAGAAATGAGAAAGGCCAGGAATCTAGTGGAAAGTCAAACACTACTGCTCAGCTAAAGGAATATTACAATAAAATGACTTCTAACAACATTCTGCTATAGTCATAGATTAGTTTTTGCTCAGTCATCATCAGAGAAGCCTCCTCCTGTAGTAGATGAGAACAAATATAGGGACCCACAACTGGATAATAAACAGTCAGAGAGCTTGGAACACAGTCCTAAATTGAATGTCTCCATCAAATCCCTCCCCTTAGGGCTTAGGGAACTCCTCAGAAGAAGAGGCATCAAGATTGTAAAAGCCAGTAAGCTTGGGGGAAACCAAGGAAACAAGGCCTTTTAATGCAGCAGAGGCAGCACATATGCAAGCACAGAGACTGGGACAGTGTGCACAGGCCTGAATAGGTCTGTATCAGATGGAGTCTCAGCACTGAGAACGGAAGAGGACAGCCCCCATCCCTAACCCAGAAACACTGTCCGATTGATAGCTACTCTCAAAGGAAAAATGAGCTCTCAACAGATTCTCACTGGGGATACAAACATTCTTCAGGCCAGGCCCCACACCGAGCAGCAGATGGCCAACACAGGATTTACTCAATGGTGTCTTTAGAGGTTCTTTGTTTCATATGATTTTGACAGGGATTTTTTTTTTTTTAGTTCTTGCTTTTGTTTTTACCTTATTTGTCCTTTGTGTACTTATTATGGCTTCTAGTTTTGTGTTTTGGGGAGATTCCTGTGTGTACGAACATGTGTATCTCTTTGTCTACATGGCTTTTTCTTCGGTTCTTTTTCTTCTGTTTGTTTTGTCCTATTCTGGTTTGATTTGTTTAATTTTATTTTGTTTAAATGTTAATTTACTTTATTGCTATTCTTTAAATGCCTATTGGTTTTCCAACCCTAGACAGAAAGGGTGTGGACTCAGAAGAGAGAGGGGGTGAAGGGAGTCTTGAAGGGGTTTGGGAGAGAGAACTATAATCAGAATATATCGTATGAAAAAAAATTATTTTCAGTAAAAGAAAGAAAAAGAAGTGTTCTGGGGTATATACAAAAAAGTAAAACTGCCAGATCTTTGGTAAGTCTACTTTTAATTTTTGAGTAATAACTACATTGTTTTTCAAAATGACCACAGTATTTCACCTCCCCATCAACAATGCACAAGGTTCTGCTTTCTCCGTAGCTCCATTCACATTTGTAGTCTTTCAAATGTTTTTTGTACATTTTGTGTGTGTGTGTGTGTGTGTGTGTGTGTGTGTGTGTGTGTGTGTGTACTGTCACAGTGCCATAGCAAACATGTGGAGGTCAGAAGACAACTTTTGGGAATCAGAGCTTGAGGTTAGATTGGCAGATTTGGTGCCAATCACCTTTATCCCCACAGTCATCTTGCCAGTCCAGTTGTTGTTGTTGATGATGATGTTGTTGTTGTTGTTGTTGAATAGTAAACGTTTTAATAGGTGACAGGTGGCACCACCTTGTGGTTCATAGTTTAACAACAAAATAATGCTTGAATAAAGAAGTTGATATTTTGTTTGATGTGTCTCTCTCTCTTTTTTTTTTTTTCCAAGACAGGGTTTCTCTGTGTAGCCCTGGCTGTCCTGGAACTCACTCTGTAGACCAGGCTGGCCTCGAACTCAGAAATCCACCTGCCTCTGCCTCCCAAGTGCTGGGATTAAAGGCGTGCGCCACCACCGCCCGGTTTGATGTGTCTCTTATAAGCAAAATGATGCCACAATTTGATGTGGGAACTTTTTCAGCTGTCGCTAATTCCCTCCAATTCAGCTACTAGGTGACTTGTGGTTGTGAGTGGTAGGAAATTGAACAAAATCATTTCTGACACCAAGTCATGTCTGCTTCTATAGCATTGTGATTACATAGAAAATGGCATGCTTGATGAGACGGCCAGGTCCCAGAAGATAAAGTCTATAGCTTCTCATGTCGCTGTGAGTCTCAGGAACCTGCACTCAGAAGCAGAGAGAGCACAGAGAGCACAGCCAGAGGCTGGCTGGTGGGTGCTGGAAAGCCAAGTTTCAGTTGTAACAGGAATGGGTTGAGTGTTACCCAGCAGGGTGGTTATAGCTAGTTGTACCCTGAATGCTCAGAAAGGTTGAGCACACTGAAGTGTTCTCATCACAAATAACAGGTGTATCAATTATCTTGAATCGTAATGACTAATCTGTAACTTATAATATATCAAAATATTTCATTGGATACCATATATGTGTTTGTGTTATTTGTTAGTTAGAATAAAGATAGATTACAAAAAAAATAAATGCCTAGTCCCTATAAATACCCTGTGAGAAGTAGGTATGGTGGCACTTAACTCTAATCCCAGCACTTAGGTGGAGGCAGGAGACTTAGGAATTCAAGGTGTTCCTTAATTAAAGCCATCCTTGGGACCAGCCAGGTCTCTATGAGACCCTATCTTAAAAACCCAAGACAACTAATAAAGCCTTTGATTAACTTTTTTTTAAAAAATGTATAAAAGCAAAAAGGGAAAAGGGGCATAGGTAGGGGCTTTCTAGGGAGAGGAAATGGGGAAAGGAGGTGGCATCTGAAATGTAAATAAAACACCCAATTTAAAAATAAACAAGGCAAAATAAATCAGCCTATTTTTTGTATAGCAATATATATTTAATCAGATAAGCCTACAATGGCGTTATTAAAATATTAGCTTGCCTTTGCTAGTTTGCTAAATTTCAAACTCAAGTCTGACTACTCTTACATTCATTAAACTTAAAAAACTTGTAAATTATCTTTGTCATTTTCATGAAACAAAAACATGTTTTCTTATAACTTATTCAGTAGCTCAAAGTGTACATCTGCATTTGCTGGGTTTGTTTCATCTGAAATTTTATATTTAATTTTAGTTTTTAAAATTTTGTATTTGTGTGTGTTCGTTGTACAAAGTGATGAGCTTCACGACATTTCCATCTGAGTCAGAAACCCTCTCTGTGACCCTGAGCAAGCTTGTATGTGTCCCAGGGACTGGCCACTTAGTGGGCTCTGCTGACTCCACACCTGCTCCTTCTGGGCCAACAACCCCGTTCTCAACCAGGACAACAGAGCTGTAAAAGACACACAGCTGCCTCCAGCATCCCCTGGGGACGGGGCGGGAGTCAGAGGCTCAGGAGCAAACTTACAATAATCAATACAGCACAAGTCCCTCCATGGGAGGCCAAGAATGGCATACCATGCTACTAAGAGCAAAACTATGGAGAAAGGAAAGAAAATATTAAGACAAATCCAGAACAGGTCTGTGGGAGTTTTGAGGGCTAGGGAGGGGATTTGAAGGCAACATTTACCTACAAAATCTGTCCTGGAGAGACTGCTATTCATCAGTGTGACACTCCATGCCAAAATGGTTCCTCCCTACCACTCAGTGTTACCCCAAAATCGAGACATTTCATGATCTAGCTGGGAACTTTTTAATATTCTAAGTTTAGCAAAAATGGGAGCTGATATTTCAACTTGAAATGCTCATGGCTCTCCCAGTTGCAGTTGAAGTCACAAACCTCGGATGGTTAAAGGTCAGTTATAAATAATATTTTTTTTAATGGAAAAAAGTATCCTGAAGCTGTGGCAAGGCTTTGCCAATTAGGTTGGGTCATTACTCTAGTTTTTGGAACTGAGAGTTTTTGTTGCTATAAAAATACACAAAGGATATCAATGAGAGGCATGCTCTTGCCTTTTAAGAAGTTACCTGTAGCCGTGTTCTGCAGATAGCACCTCTGCCGTGTCCCCTGGGCAGAGGGGAGGTTCAGTGAGGGTTTCCACATACTGGGTTTCTCCACCAGCCTGACCTTCCCCACCACACACAGTTGCCCTGCACGCTCCTCAACAGGAAGAAGACGAGGCATCATGTAAAGATTTTGGTGAGCTCTCAATCCAGACTGTGTCTGGCTTCTCTGCTTGGGCTTCAAAGGACCCTTGTAGGCAGCACGCTTATTACCTCTGTACTCTCCGTGGTAAAGAATAGATCCAGAGTCTGAATGGAGTCATTACAGCTCCTCCAACCCAAGGGGGGGGGGGCCTTCTGCCTTCCACCAACCCCATATCCATAGCACAGCCATGAGGACTGTGCCCTCAGACAGCCCTCAGGCCTGGGATCTGCTGGAACACACCCTGTCTGTCCCAGCAGCCCAAGAGAGCGCCTGCCTTCCTCTACCGACAACACTAACAGCTGCTCCTGTGGCAGGGAACACACTTAGAAATGTTTTGTCATGGTTTTTTTTATTCTTAAGTCATAGTGGGAGAGAATCTTTACTTAGGATAGATTCATTCTAGCATGACTCGGTGACAGGGCCTGGGATCTCCTCTCACCTGAGTATCCAGATCAATCCAAATTCACTCTACTCCGTTCAGTATGAAAAGCCCTAAGCAAGTTCTTGTGCAGACCTGTGGAAAACCTGTAAACCTTCCCAGTCCCCACGGGTAGGAGCTCCTTGCTCTGAGATGCCACAAACCCACAAAGTGAGGACCCACAGACACCACCACAGATTATGCAGGAAAGAATTTCTGCTACACCCTGTCCCCAGCAAGACTATCACAGACATGAAGAGAATGAGCCGAATCTGCCAACCCTTCATCTGGGTCACGGGTTCTGTTATCGGCTCTAATTGAATAGTCTCTCAAGTGACCATTTGGCCATTTGTTTCCTGAGTCTGATGCTCTTCCTTTGGGAAATGACATGATCACACACACACACACACACACACACACACACACACACACACACTAGATGAGGCTGTGAATGTTCAGGTGTTGAGGGAGTCTGTTCCCTCAGGGAAAGATGCAAGCAACACATTTAGCTAAAACTTGTTAAACCTGAAGACATCCACACTGCGCAAACATACATGCATTCCACTTCAGATTGGATGTGGAATGTCCCTGAAAGGCTCCCTTGTTGTAGGCCTGGCTACCAGCCCATGTGCTAGAGGGAACCGAAACCTTTAACAGGTGGGGCTTCTTGGAAGGAAGTTATGCCACCTAAGAATGTTCTTGCAGGAGATTCTGGGACCCAGATTCCTTTCTGGATCTCCTTTTGCTTTTAGCTGCCATGAAGTAAACTTGCCTCCTCCTCCTCTATGACCTCACTGTACATATAGCCCAACCACTGACACAGAGCAGCAGGTCAAATGTAGTATGGATCAAAACCTCCTCTATTTATTAAATGGTTCTCTCTGGCGTTTGTCACCGAAAACTGACTAACACAATACACTTATCTACACAAACAAGCACTGTAAGGCCCACATGCACATATCAACACATATCAACAGAGATGTGCACACCACATACACAACTGAATATGGGTGCAAATGTGCCTGCGTGCTCCCATGCCCATGCATAGGGAAACTGGCACAAACACACAATTCAACTGGGCATTCTAAGTATGAAATAAATAGCAATTTTATAAGTATGAATATATAGCAGGTACAGACTCTCAAATTACTATATCAAAATTATTACCAGAATCATATCAAAAAAGATATTAGATGCAAATAGTGCCCCTCTTAAATATCCACCCCAGCCTCTGCACCTGTGAATATGGACGTGGGTGCTTTGCAAATAGATTCAAGTTAAGATGAAGTCCTAGTCTAGTGAATGGCTTTGTTATAAGGAGAGAGACTTAGAGCCATACAGGGTAGAAACTGGGTGGTCATAGAGGCAGAAAGGGTAGAGAGGCACTCCACTGCAAGAAATGCCAAGAGGGCTGGAACTGCCAGAAGCTCAAAGGACTGAAGCAGGAGCCCTCCACTGCAGCCTGTGGAGGCAGCACAGCCCTGCCCATAAATTGACCTGGGTTTCTAGGCTCCGTAATGAGAAATTAGTTTCTGTTGTTTTTAGACACTCCGCTTGTGGAAGTTGCTAGGGGAACCCTAGGAGACTTATATAGCATGCAGTGAAAAGACACTTGGGCAAAGGATTTCCCCATAAAGGATAAGTCCAGGGCAGAGCGGATAACAAGGCTGTGTCTGCCATTCACCCATCTCGAGCTTAGGTCAAGGTAATTGTCTGAAACTCTAGCACTCAGCTCACTCCACTACTTACGACTTTACGACTTTGAAATCCAGCCAAGTGCCCTGGAAAGGCTCTTGGTGGCTCCATCTGCCCACAATGGTTTTGTGAGGCCTAGGCAGACAAAACAGACACAGTCTGGATTGCAAAGGTCTCACCAAAGATCTTTACAAGACACCGCTGTGTTTAACCAGTCCCAATGGGGAACATTCAGGACAGTTGAGTGCAGCGGGGAAGGCACTGGCTCAGAGTTCTAGCCCCTCCTCGACTCCCCTTCTGTCCCTTTACCTGCAGAATCTGTTCCCAAGGCCCTTCAGAACCAGGGCCATTCTGGCCAGAGGTTTGTATACATCCCGAGTGTCTAGCCGCACCTCTTCCTGCTTTCTGACTCTTGACAATTTTACCACAGGAAATTTGTACCAAGGGAAATAAGAATTAAAAATGTTGGACGGCTGATTGCACATGCAAACCACTGTAGGAAATCAAAGGCAAGGCGGCAGCAGCAATGTCTTTGTATTTACTGAGACTTGAAATGTTTGTGCTACTTAATGGGATCCTGGTGGGTTGCAGGCATAGCCTTTGATGTTTAAGCCTTATGAAAATTCATCTGTGCACTCAGCTGGCTCTGGGGAAATACCCTGATCTTTTGGTGAGGTGAGCTTTATTGATGCCTAGCTGGTGAGACAAGGTTTCCTTGTTCCCACAAACTTGGATGGTTCTTTTTAAACGTCTTACTTAAGAGCAAAATATCTTTCTCTTCTCTTACTGTTTCTGCCCTGTATTCATCTGCTTTCCATTACTCTAATGTTGTGCCTGGGGCAGGCCATTTTAGTAAGAAAGAAGTTAACTTAGCTCAGCTTCAGAGGCTGAAAATCTAAATATAGTTCAAGCTTTGTCAATCATATCAAGAACACATATGTACCTGTCTGTGAGGCCTCCTGCCTTCTCTTTATAAATTCACACTAATGACCTAATTTAATATTAGTCATTTTTCAAAGTCTTCGCCTCTCCACACCACAAGCTAAACTTTCAGCTCCTTGGCACTGCCCCTGGGTTCCAAGGTGGGACGCCCTGGGTTCCATTCCGAGCATTGCAAACCCAGAGGTTGCCATTTTCAACACTACAGACCTTGGGGTTAATCCCTCCTTCTTGCTCTGGGTTCATACTCTAACGCTGCCCTTTCCTGTCAGAATCTCTTGTACAGAGAGGAGCGTCATGCACAAAATAAAAACGGTACAGGTTCTAGCATCGGGAAATGCCAGGTTCTAGTCTCCAGGCGCATGTCTAAATGCTCTGCGCTCCCATTAGATCACATGGAAAGACAATCAAGGGATTCTTGTAAAGCTAGAGGAAACGCTCTGCACCACATGACTGTTGGTCTGCCCCAGGTTCTCTCACCTAAGCCTGGTCTTTTCATCGTTTCTAAACAGGAGATGACTAGCTTTATCTGCTTTCTCTTCTTATCGGACAAAAAGTGATAAAGGGGCCAGTTGGGAGCAAATGGTTACTTGAAATACTAGCTTTGCTGGAGGCGCTAGGGGCTCATCTTCTCTCGCAGGCTTCTCGCATCAGCTACATCTCAGCGCTGCTTGGAAGCTACAAGGATTGGCGAAGGGTGGAGGAAGGCTGGGCCAAGTGTACCAGCCATCTGGAGCCGAAAGCTATTCTGGTCCTGATCTGAAGAGATGAAAACGGGCACCCTGGGCCTTGGAAGGGAAGGTGCCATGAGGGTGGGGTGGAGGCAAAGGACAACGGAAAAACAGAAGGTGGTGGCTTTGTGGGCTGAAAGTAGTTGGGCACTCTAGGCATGTAACCATATGTAGCCAGTGTTTACTGACTTCTGAGGAGAGATTCTTGAGAAGAGTCCCTGAATCATACACCCACAGATCAGCTTGTCCTCAGAGACACAGGTGGTCTCCTTCTACCATTAGCCCTGATGGGATGAAGGGACATCACCTACCACATAGAAACCAACGGGGCCATTCTGTCACTCCAATCTGTAGAAAAGGTGTGTCTCTGCTCTTCCATGATGGGTTTTAAAGACAAGGTCAAGCCTCTTTTTGTCTGTCTTCACCTTACCTCACGAAGAGCTTGAGAGGACTTCAACGAGACCTGATCACACTTCCAAGTGAGGAAAGAAGGACATGCTAACATCCCTCAGGGCCCTGAGCAGCCATCAGTTACTTTGTCCTTATGATACTGCATGAAATGGGCACAATATGTTGAGTGGTATGGGACACTGGCTTCCGTTTCTTGCAAGAGTGTGCCACAGGGCAGCATATAACCAGGGTTGAGTGCCAGTGAGCAGTGCAGGCTTTCACCTAGTGTCCTTTTATGTCCCAGGACACCACTGAAGATTCTCCATTACATCAGTCACCTTCCATCCTCAGACTCCTCTTGGCCATAGCAGGTGTTAAGACCAGGTGCTTTTGGTGACCTTGACAGATATGAGGAATACCATCGGTTTTTTGGGTTTTTTTTGTTGTTGTTGTTGTTTTGGTTTTTTGGTTTTTTGGTTTTTTTTTTTTGTTTTTTTGTTTTTTCGAGACAGGGTTTCTCTGTGTAGCCCTGGCTGTCCTGGAACTCACTCTGTTGTCCAGGCTGGCCTCGAACTCAGAAATCTGCCTGCCTCTGCCTCCCAAGTGCTTGGATTAAAGACATGTGCCACCACTGCCCAGCTTACCATCAGGTTCATATAGAGTGTCTCTCTGTTAAGATTTGCCTAGTACTCTCTTTGTGGTTAAAGAGGGTTGTGACTAATTAAGAGGAAGACCACAGAGGTTAATATGCCTGCCATCTCCCCATATGACATCAGGGTGCCCACTGTCACTATGGCATCATACATCGTGTCAGCCTTTATCACCTGGTAGTGTTTGTCATTGCCCACTGCTGTCAGTTCTGCCCTGCATCTCTTTCTAGATACTAGGTAAAGCATGTACTTGAGAAACAGAACAGTGTGCTTCACCTCCTTGGGGTGGAGCATCTACATGTTAACTGGGTACAGATTGCCCGTTCTCAATTTACCTATCTCTGTCTTTATTATGGGCTTGTGGGTCTTCACTTAGACACTGAGTATCACTGCTCTTCTTGCTTAGATGGTCCCAGCTTTGACTTGTGAGCCGCCAACTGGCTCCTGTGTCCCTCTGCCTTGTTCCCATTTCTGTTGTGTGTCTACTTACTGTTGTGTGTTCTCTTACTCTCCAGCACTACAAGATAGCTCCCACTTCCTCCTGTACATTCTCTGGTGACCCTGCTCTCCCAGGACTTTTATTTCCTTTCCTTGGAGAGGCACATTAGAAGCCTAGAGCTAGACACTGGGCTCGCTTGTTGCTATTTGGGTGTCTTTATCCTAGGCTGTCTTAGAAGATGCAGCTAGGAATTATGTATATACTGATTCATGCACACGGTGTTCTATTAAATGTTTGTCTATCCACACTCAACCTTCCCACATCTGTACATGCGTTTGTATGTCAGGCTGAAAGTGACTTCATGTCATGCCTCCAGATTTCATCCTGGACCACATACATCAGTCAAGCCTTTCCCCTACTTGTCTGTAAAATGAAGCTTGAAAGGGGAGTTTGTCAATCATTTACTGCCAGTTAGCATGTTGTTGAAAGAGACTACAGGTTAGATTTATTTTCTTTCTGTTCAATGACTGGCTCAGAGCATGGAGTCTGACTTTAACCCAATGGCATAGAAGCTTTTTTACTTTCTCAAAAATCTTCCCAGATGCAAAGACTCCTCATACATGTTCCAGGTATATGTCTGTGCTTTGAGCAGCCATGGATGTCCTTCACTGCAAACGGGATGATGGAGAGAATCCCTCACTTCTGAGATTTACACAGTCAATCATATTATTTCCCATGTTTATTTAAAACTATAAATGCTACCCTGCTTAGCCGGTGTCCAAACTCTTGTTCTTCAACTCTGATTTAATTTTTATTAAGTGACATAATATCTTGATAATTGTTTTAACTTTTGTCTCCACAGGATCAAACACTGTATTCAGAGAAAAAAAACTATGATATTTTGTATAATTTGTTGAGACTTATTTTATTTTTAATTACATGTAAGTAGGTGAGTATGTGCCTGCAGAGGTCAGAGGCATTTGATCCTGGGGTGCTGGTGTCATAGGCAGCTGTGACCATGTTGGAAAAGAGCAAATGTTCTTAACCACTGAGCTGTCTCTCCAGAGCCGTGTGTGTGTGTGTGTGTGTGTGTGTGTGTGTGTGTGTGTGTGTGTTTTAATCTTAGAGTCTCCCTTGTGATTTCCCAGATATCTGCAAGAAGGTCACATAAGCTCATGTGTCCCTAACTGCAGGGCTATATTCTGTATTTTAGTCTTAAGCCTGAAGCCTGATTTTCCTCCATCTTTGCATCCTTGCTTACTGTGTCTACATTTTCTGCTGTGCCTTCTTTATGACCCTCCCAGCCTGAAGGTTGTGCTCTCACTGAGCAGAGAGGTCTTCCACAAACAGGGAGACAAGTGTCAGAACTCCACAGAAAGTTAACTGCTCAGCCTCCAGACTCCAGATACACACTCTGGAGGTAAGTCTGACATCTCTCAGACAACTTTCACATTGTCTCCCAGAGCAGCAAGCAGCATCAGGATTTCCAGGACTCTTCTTTGTGCCAGGAGCAGATGAATTCATGAGAGCTGATGCTAAGCCAAGATTCCATGGAGTCCTGTGGAGCTGGTGGGGCTGGGTGGCTTGCTGGAGAGAAACAGAACTGGGGTCATCTGCTTGGAATGCTGCTAAACCTGTTTTCTGAAGGGGAAGAGGATGCTTTCTGCTTTTATGGAGCCATGTTCTTCAATTATTTAACAATGCACATTGCTGTGAAAATTTGCACTGTATGTTTAATGCCCATCCCCCCATAAGCAAAAGGGACTCTGCCACACAGCCCTGGGCATAGCCTTGTGTGCTGTAGACAATCTACTCTCTGTTAGAAAAGACTCAGAATGTATTCTGTGGACAGATAATTCCACCAGAGTAAAAGTCTGCATAGTTTTCCTGTGGGTCTAAGGTTAATTTCAGTAGAATCACGTGGCATTGAAGGGGTCAAACTCAGAGTAGTCATGACATGGCCAGTGGTCTCTCTGCTTGATTATTAACTCAAAAGATTTAATATGAAATATGTGCCATGGGCTGGTGACAAGGTTATTTCAATTCAGCACTTGTGAGGGAAAGAGTCTCATGTGTCTGAAGGAGACAGACAGAGTAAGGTGGTCTGAGGGCAGAGGTCAGGCCACACACACATCCCAGTGTCTTTCAAATTCATTTAATTAAGAAATTGATGCAGGGCTCCTGCAAAGACCAAATGAAATACCAGTATGTCACAGCAAACAGATGGCTCTGAGTTACCTCTGCAACCCCATCCCCCAGGAGAGCTTGTGATCTGTCCACCTCCATATCACAACACACACACACCCCAAGCTTTCCCACTGAGATTGTTCAAGGGAGGACTCCAAAGGAGGGAGGATTCCAGTCCCTTTCTCAAAATGTGGGACGAGAGAACTAGACAAGAGGAGTCTGTTATAGGAACCATATAGGACGAGGGTCAGGAAAATCTGTCTTCTGCCCGAGCTTGAGACAGTCCAAATTGTGAGACAGGCCACACCTTGTGAGACATCTAACACCTCATGACACCAGGAAGAGGTTTCCATGCCCAAAGAGAGGGATTTAAGGGCATACATTCATCTTTCTGCTCCAAGTTCAAGGCCAGAATGGGCCAGGCCTGCTTTTTCCTCAGGCTCTCAGACAGGATCCTTCAGGGAACCAGAGGGAAGGACCCAGGTGTGTACTGCTGTGCAAATGTGAGTGTGTACATCTGAAAACAGGAGTACAATTGTGTGCCTGTGCACAGGCATGTGCTTTTTTTCCTATTTGAGAAGTTGCATACTCACCCTGACCAAGTTGGAATCACCATGCATATGCTAAGGAATTAAAGATCTTAATTCACTTACTTCTACTGGAACCTCCCTGTAAAGCAGAATGAGTCTCCTAGAGAACTAAACAGAAAACCTGGTCTCACAGAAACAGGCTGTGAGGAAAGAGGGAAATGTAGAAACGAGAGATGAAAGTGGGTTGGTCGACTCAATGTTAGATTCTTTGTAAAGTAGGACAGAGAAGCAAAGCAATAGAAATGTACTTGACAACATGGAGTTGCCTATGTGCCGTCTCTGTAAGGATTGAGGTGTAGGGGACCTCGCCTACTACGGAAAATTTCTTAGCTCATTTCCCCTAGCTTCTTAAAGAATCAGACATCAACAGCTCAGCTGTCCTCTGAGACTGAGGAACTCCAGCATGGGTGACTCTATTCTGATTTTTTCATGTAGTTTGAGAGGACCCATGCAGGGGCCTTGTCCAAAAAACACTAGGCTCCTGAGATTCCTAATGGACACTAAGAAATGTGTAAGCTCACCCACTGAGAGAACATCACACCCAAAAAGAAGAGGCAGATCCCAGTGATGGACAGAGAAGAGATGCAGGATACCACCTTACTGCTACAAGTAGGAGGTGGAACGGAAGGCACTGGCCACAGTCAGGGCTTCATGGTGGGAGGGGCCTATTCTTGGAAACTGAAAGGTATCTGGACGTCAAGTATTCCACATCACATCTTCAAGAATCCTTGGCAATGTCCTTGGGAAAGCTTTGGTTCAGCACATCGTGTGAATTCACCCATCCACTGTTTATTCATTCAGCAACAATGTATTATCTGTCCATGGCTGAGCCTCAAAATTCTAAATGAAAATCAGACGAAGTCCTACCCTCTAGGTCTCTATGAAAAAAAAAAAGTTGGGGTCTTAGAAGTCACCCAAGAGTCAATGTTTGAAACTTAGTTCCCAACCTTTGTTATTTCAAGGAAAGTGGTAGAACCTTTGGGAGGTAATTGGATTTTGGAATCCTGACTCCTTATTTTCTTTCTGTGTCCTGTAAAACATTAGCTGAGCCTCTTGTTTTATTCCATGGTCCTCTCCTTGATATGCTGCTTAAGCACAGGCCCAAAGCAATGACACCTAGCAACCACCATGGTAGGAAACTATTACGGGTACTGTTCATTGTCAATGTGAAGCCAATAATCACCAGGGTGTGGCCCCTAAGAGTGCCAGTGTGGAGTTAGCTTGATAGGTTTACTGAGGTAGAAAGACCATCACACTGTAGGTGGCACTGATTGAGATCTTCGTTGAATCCTGAGCTGTATAAAAGAGAAAAGGCCAACGTTGTATGGGCATCATCATCCTCTGCTTTATGGCTATGATGTGATACCAGCTGCTTCGGCTTTCCTGACACAGTGAGCAGACCCTTGAACTGTGAGTTGAAGTAAACCATTTTCTCTTGAGTTGCTTTTCTCAGGTACTTTGATCACAGCAACAAGAACAGAAACTAAGACAGAGACCACAAACCTAAATAAACCTTTGTTCCTTATAAGTTGAATTATCTCGGGTACTTGTTACAGGAAGAGAAAGCTAACATAAGATTTAAAGAGTCCAATATTCATTTTCTTTCTGTTGTAGGATGTTGCAGAGAAGTGGAACCAGCAGGATGCATACATATATAGGGAAAAGATTTGTTAAGGAACTGGCCTATGCAATTGTGGGGCTGGCACGTCTGAACTGTGCAGAGCATGCGACCAGGAAGAGCCCAATTGTAGACTGAGTCCAAAGTCAGATGGGAGATGAAATTCCTACCTCTTTGGGAGCTAGCTTTATTTTCTATTGCTGTGATAAACACTATGACCAAAAGCAACTTGGGGAGGAAAGGGCTACTTATACCTCTGTATTATAGTCTATTATCAAAGGAGGTCAAGGCAAAAATTTAAGGTAGCAAGGTAAAGGCAGGAACTACTGTAGAGGCCACTGAAAACTGTTGTGTGCTGGTTTGCTCTCTCTATGGCTTGCTCAGCCTGCTTTATTATACAACTAGGACCACCTGCCTAGGGATGGCACTACCCACAGTACACTGGGCCCTTCCACATCAACCATTACCCAAGAAAATGCCCCCCACAGTCTTGCCTATATGACAATTTGATGGGGCCATTTTCTCAAGAGTCCTTCTCAGATATGTCTAAGTTTATATCAACTTGACAAAAAACAAGCACAAGGACCGAGTCTTTCCCCATCAATAGGTTTGATAGAGGCTGTAACTTTGTGGAAGCATTCTGTTTTATTCAAAGTCACCTGATTCAAATGCTGATCTGATCTAAAATACCTTTGCAGAAGCCTCCATAATGGTGTTTGACCGTGTTTGCAGGTACACTGACACTGTCAAGTTGACACATAAATTCAACCCTCTCACCCTATAATTTTGTGAAAGAAAGCACCAGAAAGCCTGGTGTGGAACCCTAAACAGAAAAGATCACATGACTTGAGCCCCAGAGTTTACAGTGTGGACCTTCTTGGGTCATATCTAGAAGGAGGATAAGACAGACTGTGGCTGACTGGGGGCAGAAGCAGAGAGAAAGCACCAGAGAAATGGTGCTTAGTAGGCAAGCCCAGATCAATACAGGCTGGAGGTCTCATGCACAGTCATGTAAGTCATAAAAGTCTCCAGCATCTAGAGAGGCTGGCCACCTCTGTGGGTATAAACACCTATGCTTATATACCAGGCCAGGTTCACCTGATACGGCCACAAGGAATTAAATTAGGCCAGTTGGAGAGGCCACAGCACAACTGAAGGTGTGACAATTTTATTTAGAGCAATCAGACTTTTTAATACCTTTATCAGAAGGAGAATATAATGACAGCTGCCAGGATCCGTACAGTTGTAGTTGCCAAGATGCAATGATGTTTGCAAAGTATACAAAATACACAAGATTATTATCTAAGACCAACTGCCCTGCCAAGCTTTCATGCTTCCTTGATTACTATGGGGACATACAGAGAAACACAAAGCAATCTGAATGCTCCACTACCTGAGAGAGTATATTGCTCTTTCAGAATGAAAAGGTACATTGTGACCCAGGAGCCTTGACTCTGAAAAACCTATGACACGTGCCTCTCAAGGGACCTAGGCCAAGCCAAGTCCATGGTTGCCTGCATATGGGTACACATGTAAACCTACAGGTGAATTATATCACATGGGACTTCAGCTTAGCAAATGGAAATGTTTTCAGTGAGCTCACTGAATTAGCATAGCAGAGGTGTGTGAGCAGGTGGGGGTTGGGGTTGGTCTGTTGCTATGTATACAGATGCCAAAATCTGAACCCCAAAATCTGGTTGCTGTACAAAGGAGTGCATTCTCACATTCACCAGCCTTTGTTGTAGAAACCTTGCTTCCCAACTTAAAGCTAATTGGTTAATAAATGGCTGGGCAGCAGAGAGAGGAAGGCAGAACTTGAGAATGGAGAAAGGGGTCTTAAGAGGAACTAGAGGGAAGAGCAAGGAAGAAGATGGAGAGAGGAGAAGGCCTCATGGTGCCAGATGATGCATCATGAGCACACAGCCAGGAGAAATGCACCCTGAGGACAGGTTGATGGAGCAGAAGCAGCCTGGGCGAGACTCAAACAGCAAGCATCGAGGGACATATGGCTTAGATGTAGATGAAGTATAGCACATGTGACTTCACATGACGTGAATAACACAGAACCTGCCCAGTCTAGGCTTAGAGCTTATAAATAAAATACCAAGTTTCTATGTCTCTTAGACGGACTAGCTAGAATAAATAATTTATTTAGAGGTTGGTTCCCTCAATACCCACCTCTGAGTTGCTCACCCATGAGTGTGAGTCTAATTTTTGATCTTCTTTGATTCTCAGTTGCCACGGTCTTCCACCTTGACACCATCTCTCACAGGGCACCATGACAACTAAATGAGGCCTCTGTGGCAGTCCTCCACACATGGCCTCACTGCATCCTGACAATGGTATCAGCTCCAGAGGTAGTGCAGCCTACATGTTCATTGTTGCTGAAAATTACTTTTACCCATGATTCCAGGTTTCTGCCTTACAGGAGGCATTGGGTGAAGCCTAATTCTGCAACACAATATCCATGTTACAAGAATCCAGAGTGTGTGTGAAAAGTGAAGACAGTGATCAAGCTGAGGGCGAGCCACTTCACACATTCCTGAGGTGTGCACCTGGCACCTGGTGCTTCCACGGTAGAGATTTGTCAAACCATCTGGAAGTAAACAAAAATACAGGAAATGTGTTGTTCAATACGGAACTCACATTTGTGGAGGGGCCTTGAGAACCAGGCCTGTATGAGCCAATCCTGGGATCCCTCCTTAGACCCAGCACTGAGATCGGCAGATGGAATTTGTTTGAAGACTGCCTAGCGGCAGGGAAATCTAAAAATACTCGTGGATAGTCACATTACTCAAGTATCAACAGATACCAGAATTGCCACCCTGTAGAAGAGTCTCAGAAGCTCCAGCAGGAGCAAAGAGGCGTTTCTAATAACACTGCCTGATTTTCCCACACCATATGGTCTTGGTAATTAGCTCAGCCACACACGGCTCCCCTCACCGTACGCTTGTGACATGACGCAAGAGTGATCAGCAGGAAATTGCAGTTTATTTTGACTTCATATGAATGTGGCTACAAATGGTTTTAATAAGCTTTGAATTAACAATTCCTTAAGCCCTATAAATGTTTTAGAGTGGACTTCTGTGGTTTTTTTTCTAAAAGACAGACCACCCTTCAAAAGGGGAGGGGGTGAAAACAGTTTTACTCTGGTTACAGCTCATTTAAAGCTCTAGACTGTGCTCCTGGGCGATTCCAGTATAGACTAACTAGCAGCCAATGTTAGCCTGATGGGAAATCTCCAGGACAACGCCACAGGGTGCTACTCCAGGTCACGTCAGCACTAGCATGTTTATCCCGGCAAGAGCATCCATCAAGTCTGTAAGACAGTCTAAGATAGGAGGGAAAACTAAAATAAGCTTTCTAGGCTAGACAAATCTCTCAAGATAGCATCTATGAGAGGAAACTCCAAGGACTTTGGCAGGCTTCAGAAAGTGTGGAAAAAACTTATATCTGAGGTGAGCATTAAGTTAATGAGTACAGACAAGAGGAGCTCCTGTCCCCAGTCCTGATTCTTTTAGGACAGTCTGCAAGTGAGCTGCCATGTTCCATCATGTGTATTGCTACCTCCAAGAGATGTAAATCAAAAGGTGGGGACTAAAGAAGGGAATGAGGATGGTGAGGAGGACAACAGCACCTGCCTCATATAACAACCAACACAAGAGACCAGAGCTCAGCCAACCTCTCTCCCTTCCTTGTTCTCACCATGGATGCCAGGAAGACATGTCTCTGGAGGGCTGGAAATGTGTTGTCCAATACAGAAGAGCTTTAGATTGGCCTATTATCCAGTCAGTAGGGGAAGCCACATTTTGGAGAAGCTTCCAGGTTGAGGCTGTATAATTTCAAAGCCTACCTCAGGGAAGTATTTCCTCCAGCAAAGCTGCCCCTCTGGGGTTTCACATGTTGGATGACTCTCTTATTAGATAGGAACACGCATCTATTAACCCAGAATGCATACCAAAGGCAGGCCAAAGAACTGGTTCTATTCAAGTCTGGCTTGGTGAAACAATAAGTTTAATTAGGGTTGTTTACAGGAGAATGGGTAAAAGCATTGGAATGTAACTGATGGTTTGCCCTTGAAAGCACAGGATATTAAGGTTTTTTTTTCTCGGTTGCCCTGTTGGGTATCATCTGGGTCTTACCCAACCATAAAACCCTCAGAACCTTTCTAGCTGTTTTGCACCTCCTACTCTGTGCAGACCAGTTTCTCACACTCATTCTTTTGGGTGTGTTTTCGTGTCTTTCATGTGCTTATTTAAGCCTGTTGAACGCACATGCGCACTTGCACATGCGCACTTGCACATGCGCAAACCCACTCAGAGATTACCATTATATCACCCCTGCAAACGAGGCAGTTTTTATGTGGGAAGGCTCTCTTAAGACTCACCACCAACCATTTAAGCAAGTATCAGTTAGTCTGGGGATCCAGAAGCGAAATAAACAGTTTTAGAAAAGAAAGCCAGCAAGTATGAACAGGTCTTCCCTCTTGTCCAACTCTCTTATTGGGCACAGCGTGTTGGGCACGGCACTGTGGTCAGGATGCATGACTTTATCTCTCCGTTACAGACAATCATTCTCTGTGATTCATCCTTCTCCTTTGTCCTGGGACATTGCCATGTGTTTGCTCTGCTCCTGAAGTGAGTAGGTGGGGCTGACTCATGATGCTCTGTCCATCCCAGGGCCAAGTAGGAAGAAAGCTTCACTTTCATAAGACATGCTTTCACTTGCCACGCTCATGCAAACTCCCTATGTCTAACAGGCTCCAGGCCTGTGCCGCAGCCATGCCTGACTGCTGAAACGGTCCCAGGCTGAATGAGCAGTCTCCAACCTTCTAGACTTTCTAGCAAGAGAGAAGTGCACAGAACGTACTCCTGGGGATAGGTATCTACCCCAGGGTCAGGCTTACTCTTTCTGTCTGCATTGCCTTATTGGTTATGCTTACATTTAAGACCCCCCAGAGCCTCAACTGCACAAAGGCTTCCTCTTGACTTTTCCCGAGGAACTCTGGCTAGATACAAATCTTGCCAGCTTTGTTTTCAATTGGTCAGATTACTTTATCCACTTCACCCCTTATCATTTCTAACTTTTTAAAATTTATGCATTTGGGGAGTTTTTTTGTTTGTTTGTTTGTTTGTTTTAACATACACTCTGTTTGTGTGTATACCTGCATGTCTAAAGAGGGTATTAAATGCCTTTATAGATGATCATGAGCCACCATGGTAGTTGCTGGAAATTAAAACTCAGGACCTCTGGGGGTGGGGGGGAAATCAACATTCTTAACTGCTGAGCCACCTGACCAGCCCTCTCTTCTATCTTTGTCAACGGTTTCCAGTTGCTCTAACGTTTTATCTACCTGATGTTTGCCAGTCTAAGACATTCAGCACACCACAGCCTCTCCTGCCCATGATGACCAGATTCTATTGTAGGCTCAACCAAGCCACTAAAGCTCTATAATGGTGCCTGGTGTGTGGTCAGGGTTCAGATTCATTCTGCATGCTGACACTCCGTTTTTCTGATACCATTTAGTGAAGTTGTTATTACCTGGTTTTGTGCTCTTGGTGCCCTTGCCAAATACCAGTTAACTATAATTATGTGGCTTTATTTCTTGGCTCAATTTGTTCATCTTATGCCTGTAGTTATGCCAACCCCATACTATTTTAACTATGATAGCTTTTAAACATGTTTTTAAATGAAGAAATGTCATGCCTCTTGTGTTTTTCCTCTTGTTCAGCATTGCTTTTGCTATTTGGAATTTTTTATGATGCATGTGAATTTTAGGTTGTTCTCTTCTATACTTATAAGGAATGGCTTTAACATTTTGATAGACATTGAGCTGAATCTGTAAGTCACTCTGGTAGTATGGGAATCTCAATAGCGTTAATTCTTCTTGTCTATGAACATCAGCAGTGCAGTCTTTTAGCTGTAATTAAGTTTATCTCAGAGTCATTTGTTTTATAGTCTTTGTTGATCGGTTTCCCCTTTAATTGAATGTTCAGATACTCTGTACATGCACAATGCACCTCTTTTGTCTTTTAATTTTATATCCTGCATTTCTACTGACTCTGTATAACGTTCTAGCAGACTTTCATGAGTCTTCAGGGTTTTTTATGTAAAGAGATTACAGCTTTTGTAAACAGATATTTTGTTTCTTCAAGTTTGTTTCGCCTGCTCAAGACTTTTACCATACACTCTAGACTGTTCTGTCTGCTCGACATCCATTATCAAATCTGAGGTTAGTTCTTCATGCCTTCAACAAAGCATACTGGGATTTAGATGGGTCTCCCATGAAATCTTTAGTGTGCTTTTGCTGTCATACAAATCTATTCATAACTTTTACAGTTTGGATTTTGGATGTTCCTTAAATAATCCTCATGCTAAAGGCTCTACAGCAGCACTGTTGGAAGGAGATGAAGCCTTCTTTTGCGGGAGATCTTTAGGTATCCAGTGTATGCTCTTGAAGGAGAGTGAGGGTTCCTAGACTTTTCTAGCTCACTCACTTTGCCTTCTTCCTCTGTGTACTCTCTTCCCCTGATGCATTGCATTGTCACAGGTCCAAAGCAGAGAGAGCAAAATATCATGAACTAAAATTCCCAAACTGAGCACCACAGTAAACCTTTACTTATGATATTGATACAAAACTAATACTGCATGCATAAACATGGACACTCTCTTGATCTGTTCAGGTATTCTCTTCTGCAATGTTTTACACTTTTCATTGTGCACGCCTTACTCCTTTGTGAAATAGATCAACATTTGCTTCTTTTTATGCTATTACATATGGAATTGATTATCAATTTTATATTTATTGTTTATTGCTAGTATATAAAATAAACTGATTTTTAAAATTTTTATTATTTATTATTTATTATTTATTGGATATTTTATTTACATTTCAGATGCCATCCCCTTTCCCCATTTCCCCTCCCTAGAAAACCCCTATTCCATCTCCCCTTCTCCTGTTTGCTAAAATAAACTGATTTTTGTATGTTGAGCTCCTGTACTGAAACCCTGTACTGAATTAGTTTAGTAATTCTGGCAGGTTTTCTTCCTAATGGCTTCTTGAACCCTTTGTCTAGACTTGTCAAACGAGAATCATGTAACGCATCACCAGTAAACTGTACGCACATCAAAGTTTGATTTAATGTATGCTAAGCAAAATAAACTGCTTCCATATGTTTCTTTGAGCTTACCTGGTCCGTGATGTAGCTTCAGCTTCACCCCAGGTGAAATCCCTTGGGGAGAACAGCAGAGAGCGTGTTCCCATGTATGCAGCCAATAATCACCCTTTACAGCTGCATTTATTTCAGGATTTGAAAGATCAAAGGGAGCATGTTCCAGACAGAAAGGTATTTAAAGTGTTCTTTCTACACTACTTGAAAAACAGAAAATAAGTTGAACAAAATACTGCATGCCAATCTTAATTCTACCTTCAAAAAAATAACTAGCATTAAAGTCTGTCTTTGCCAATACTGATCCGAGGTCTGATGGAAGATGAAGGCCTTAGAGTGGTGGTTCTCAATTTGTGGGTCACAGCCCCTTTGGGGGTCAAATGGCCCTTTCACAGGGGTCTTCTAAGACCATCAGAAAGCACAGATATTTACATTATGATTCAAAACAGCAGCAACATTACAGTTATGAAGTAGCAATAAAAATAATGTTACAGTTGGGGGTCACCACATAAGGAACTATATTAAAGGGTCACGGCATTAGGAAAGTTGAGAACCACTGCCTTGGAGGTTTATTACTCAAAGTGCCCTGGGCACCAAAAAGTACTAAAGGACAAGAAGAGCACATAAAAAAGATTTAATAGATAGATAGATAGATAGATAGATAGATAGATAGATAGATAGATGATTGATTGCTTGATAGATAGATGATAGATGCATAAATAGATGATAGATAGATGATGATAGATAGATAGATAGATGATAGATAAACTACAGATTGATTGATTATAGATAGATGATAGATAGATAGATAGATAGATAGACAAGATAGAAGACAGAGAGATAGATAAATAGATAATTGGTAGATACATACATACATACATACACACACACACAGATACATAGATACATAGACAGATGTTAGATAGATGTACGTACAATGCTATTATTTGGCTTTCCTTCTCTCTAGAGACCAGTTGCTTTGAAGAAACAGTTTTCACAGTGTGGGCAGCCACCTGGAAAAAGACTCTCCTCTTCATTAAAGTCTGAATTCAACTTTAGTGGAAAAGGTTAGCCCAGCCTGGTCGTGTTACCCCTAGGTCATTGTCCTAACAGAGAGTTTGGGCTCTTGTTATGTGGGGCAGAGTTGGGTTAGAGTCGAACTGCTCTTCTTGAAGGAATCTTTCTGCAAGACCAAACCATGATCTGTTCAAGGAAATATTTAGGGTTTTAGTTGAACATTTAAATCAGGTTGAGTTAACATTGTATTTTGAACACACGAATGAATCTGTTTTGCTGCTAAGAAAAGATAAAAGTGTAACATCATCCTTGTCACATTCTGAATAACAGTAAAGATTCCGGTATCAATTTTAAGAATTTGGAACAAGTTTTTAAAGTATTCTTACATTTGGAATAATTAGAAGCTTTTTCCTGTTTCTTTTTACTCTGAGATAATAACTGGTTCCCAGGAGTCGCACACGAAGCATGGAAGCCTTGTGCAGCCATCGCACTCGTCTCCCCAGGGGTCACATCTTACACTGAAGGAAGGCATGTTTGTTTTTCTAAGGATCTTACATGGTAGTATGTTCATGTGTCCACACAGCCACCAGGACTCAGAACTGCCACCAAGGTTATCGTGCTGCCTTTCACGGCTGTACCCACCATCTCTCCTCCGTCATGCTCAGTCCCTGGAACTCACCACGCTTCCTCTCCAAGATTCTCTGTCCCAGGACTACTACAGCATGTCATCTTGTAAAATTGCATATTTTTATTTGGCACAAAGCCCTTGAAATCACTTATACTGTTGCATTCCTACTGTCAATAGCTTAGTTATTTCATCACTGAGCAGAAATCCATCTTATGGATGCATCATTATGACCTTTTAAATACACCTGTTGACATTTTGACATTCAGGTAAGGTTATTCTTGCTGTTGCCAGTTTGGAACAATGACAAATAAAAATGCTATAAATGTTCACATACAAGTGACATGCATGCAACTTTTCATTTTTTCTAGAGGAAATGGCCAGGAGTGTAACTTGTGGGTTGTATGGAAAACGCACACTTTTGGTTTTTAAAGGAATTGCCAAACTCTTTTCTAAAGTGACTGTATCATTTTCCCTTCTCACTAGAAATACATGAGAGATCTAGTTTCCCAGCACAAGTGTGGTGATGGTCTCATAAAGGAATTGGGAAGTGTCTCTGCTTCTATTATAAGAAAGATATTTCTAGAAAAGTCAGCTACTGAAATTTGTGAGACACAACTAAAGCAATTGGTAGAGAAAATTCTACTGATTGAAATGTACCTGTTAGAAACAACGCTCTTGTGGGGGGTGGCTCTCAAGTGGGGAGTTGTGTAGAAGTACCTCTGAGTGAACTCATGTGATGGACAAACAATCAAGAGCCACTTAGACAAGAAACTGAAGTGACAGCTGAAGAAAACAGGGGATGCTGACAGAGAGTGGCAGCTAGCAATCTGAGGTGAGGGAAGGAAGCCTCCCTGGGTGTGAAAGTAGCAGAGACCAGGAAGGTCGGCTGACACAAATTGACAGTTACAGGTCTGAGGCAGAGGGAAAAACAGAGATCAGAAGGGCCCTTGACACAATGTGACAGTTACAGGTCTGCGGGAATCTGACAGAGTGAAGGCAATAATTACAGATTGACATGGAACTAAGAAGCACCAAACACAGACACACACACACACACACACTTAAAAACTACAATCATTATTAGAACAGACAAATATCTCCCATCAAAAGGACAGAAAAGGGGCCCCCAAGGATGGGAGTCTCCCAAGAGCTCTGGGTCAGACTTTTTATAGGATCCAAGGGAGCCCCTCCCCTCTCCTGCTCTGTATAATTGGTGCCATTTTTTTTTACAGATAAGTCTTCTTTCACAGAATTCTAAAATCAATAGTCTAAACTTATGCACTAGAAAACTAGAGTGAGAAAATCAATTGAAACTTAAAGTAAGCAAGAGAAAGAAAACCATACAAATTAGACCAGAAATAAGCCAAAGTGAAAGCAGGAAAGTATTAGATTAAATGCACACAACCAAAGGCTGGTTCTTTTAAAGGATCAATAAAATTGACAAATCGCTATCCAAGAAACAGAAAGAGAAGACACAAGTTGTCAAAATCAGAATTAAAATGGATTTCGTTAATGATCCCGTGGGGCTTGAAAGTATCACAGGGTAGTCAGTGAACAAATTTATGCTCAAGTATATAATAACTGGGCGATACAGATCAATTCATTGCAAACACAAACTACCTAAATTCATTCAATACTAACACATTACCTTAAGTCTAAGTTATAAGTTCAACCAAATCCTTTTTTAAAAATCTTCACCTCAGGCTGAGCATGGTGACTCACCCCTTTAATCCCAGTACTCTGGAGAAAGAGTTCAAGACCAGCCTAGTCTATAGAATGAGTTCCAGGACAGCCAGGGTTATACAGAGAAACTCTATCTTGGGGTGGGGGGGTCCCTACCTCAAATAATTGATTGCTATGTGACATCTCCTGAAGATATTTGAACAAATGTTTATTCACCCCAGATAGGTCTCCAACAAGAGTCCAAAGGAACAATTCTACCCAAGTCTAGCTTAGTGAACCAGTGAGGAGCTGAGGTTACTTACAATAGCATGACTTAGGGGTTAAAGATGGATGATTCAAGGCAGCTTACATCACCAAAATGTACCACAGCAGCATGGGTGATGACTCAGGAAAGCTGAATTCCTGAGTTCCCTGCTTAAAATGCAGGCACCTCCAATGGAGAGCTCCTTCAATGCCAGCAACTGGTCACTGGGGATAGCACAGCAATGGTTCTCAAGCTGTGGATGACGACCCTTCTGTGACAAATGACCTTTTTACAGGGGTCACATATCCTGCATATCCGATATTTACATTAAGATTCATAACAGTAACAAAATTATAGTTATGAAGTAGTAACAAAAATAATTTTATAGTTGGGGAGGTCACTACAACATGAGGAACTATATTAAAGGGTTGCAGCATTAGGAAAGTTGAGAACCATTGACTTACAGGCTAGTCTTGTAAGTTTTTTTTTTTAATTCCTTGAGCTTTCCATGTTTCCTGAGTCCTAGACGCCTCTCTTTTCTTCCAAGAAAGAATATTTCAAAATTTATCTAGAAAGGAAAAGGTCTTAGATTGTTTTGAGTTTGTTTTCTGTTTTGTTTGTTTATTTTTGTCTTGTTTTGTTTTTTCATCTTTTTGAGACAGGATCTCACTCTGTAACCTGGACTAGCTTATAACTCACAGAGAGCCACCATCTCTACCTGCTAAGAGCTAGGATTAAAGATGTGTGTTACCACATCTGGTCAGGACTTAGAATTGTAACACAATTCTGGAGGAGGAGGAGGAGGAGGAGGAGGAGGAGGAGGAGGAGGAGGAGGAGGAGGAGGAGGAGGAGAAGGAGAAGGAGAAGGAGGAGAGGAAGAGGAAGAGGAAGAGGAAGAGGGGAAGGGGGAGGAGGAGGAAGTTTGAAGACCCACTTCACTCAGCTTTAAGACAAAATATAAAACAAGTGAAAATAATCAAGACCATGTGGTGTTGTTGAAAAGAACAGATATCAGTCAATAGGAGACACTGATTGTTAAAACCAATGTGAGATAAAGATATCCATGTTTACAGTTGTCTTTCACATAGCCAGAAAAATGCACCTATCCTGGATGTTCATCACAGACACACAATGGAATTTCACACACCCATAGAGGAAAATGAAATCATGCCACAAATTTGAAATTATTATGCTACACAAACTTTTAGTTCCAGAGGACTCAGAGTCCACCATGGCAGGGAGGTGACACAGCAAGTGGCAGGCATAACACGAGAAAACTAAGAGACCATATTCTCAACCACAAATACAGAGTGAAAGAGAGGGAACTGAGAATGGAGCAAGGCTACATTTTCCCAAAGCCCGTCACCAATGACCCACTTCCTCCAACAAGACTGTGCCTCTTAAAGCACTCCAAACAGAGCCACCTACTGGGAACCAGGAGATCAAATGTTGCAGCAGAAGGCATTTCTCATTTGAGCCATCACAGGTGCAAAGTAATTTGACAAAAGATGATTGTTTTCAGCAACTGGTGCCAGAACAACTGGAAGTATATAAGTGTATGCTCCCCTGTAATACATCACACCTCCTCCACCCCAAAAAAGTCCAGACAACAACCATATATCTTACCAACACACACACACACACACACATACACACACACACACTTCAAAATATGTTTTTTTTATAGCTTAAATGTAAAATTCAAAATCACAAAAATTTTACCATAGTGTCAGTTACCAAACTGACACAAACCTAGAGTCACCTGGGAAGTGGAAACCCCAACTGGAAAATTGTTCAGATCATATTGACCTGTGCTTATGTCTGTGAGGAATTTTCTAAATTGCATTGTTGATGTAGGAGGAGCCAGCCTACTGTGAGCAGTGCTATCCTAAGCAGGTGAGGCTGGGCTGTATAAGAAAGCTATGTGAGCAAGCCAGGGGGAACAAGCCAGTAAGCAGCACTCTTCCTTGGTCCCTGCTTGAGTTCCTGCCTTCAGCTTCCTGTCTTGAGCTCCTGCCCTGGCTTACCTTGATGATGATCTATAACCTTGATGAGCTCCTGCCCTGGCTTACCATGATGATGCTCTATAACCTTGATGAGCTCCTGACCTGGCTTACCATGATGGTGATCTATAACCTGTAAGATGAAATATACCCTTTCCTCCCCAAGTCACTTTGACCATGAAGAAAATCAAACTACAAAACCTTCTAGAAAAAAAAAATGAAAATTTTGCATGGCCTTTGGTTTGGTTTTACCGACACAATACTGAAAGCACAATCCACAAATCAAAATAATTAATAGCTGGGCTTCTTAATATAGGAAATTTACTTTAGTTCTGTGACAGCTCTTGTTAAGAAAATGACAAAACAACAAATACTAAAAGAAAGTACTCGCAAACACTTTTATGATACAAGAATTGTATCCAAAACATAGAAAAAACTCATAATACTTATTAATAGAAGCAAAGTGGATAAAGCATCTTAACAGAGAGTTGTCTAGAAGTAATTTATATATTGTGAGTCAACATGAAAATATCTTCCACGTAATTTTTATTAGAAATGTGACTTAAAACTTATAAAAATGACTAAAATTAAAAAAAAATAGTCACAGTAATCTTCGGTGTGGCGTGAGACCAGAATTCTCACTAGTTACTGGCAGAAAGACAAAATGGTACAATCATTGAAGTTGACAAAGTTGACAGTGTGGTAGATTCTTAAAAGTCTAGAGACAGTCTTACAAGTGGTCCAATAATCATGCTTTTAAGAGGGTTTTTGTTGAATAATTTATACCACAAAAAATCTACATAAAATATTTATAGACCAGTAAGGCAAGATGACCCCAGTAATGTAATAATGGCAAGACTGTTATGGGGGGAACCAGCCACTTTTGATTGGATTTGATGCCCACTCCAAGGAGGGAACTCACAGATGGTAATGTATACTCTAAGTCCATGGATGGAGAGGCTATGGCTTAGAGAAAAAGATACTGCTGTAGCTTTGCTATTTTTTTATTATAGACATAATGTGCCATCACATTGCCTTTTAAATAACTATGCTTATGCCCATAGATTAGTGCTACTGTCAACCTTGACAAAAGAAGATTTGTTTTACAGTTGTCAGCTGTGACAGCAGAGAATCATAAATGGTTAAAATCCTGAGAATAAATGACTGCTGAATGCCCATAGGATTTTTATATCACACACTCCAAAGCTGAGGGACCATCATAAGAGAAGGAAGCAAGGGAGAACAGTGTGGAATTCGGACTTCTGGGAATGACATGGCTGCTGCACCCATGAATGCAAAACAGTTGTGATTCTAGGCACAAGATTGCTGGGGTACACTGTATGAAGGTTATCTTTGCATTATTCAATTGTTAATTCTATACTGGCAAAGAGCTGGTATTGCCTGGACTTTGGTGTTGTTCTTATGATTCATCACAGGTATCATCTTTTGTAAACACTCTTCCTCCTTCACTTTGATTGGCTTAATAAAGATCTGATGGTGATGGCCAATAGCTGGACAGGAATTAGAAGGTTGAACTTCCAGGCTGAGAGAGGGTCTCTGGGAGAAGAATCTGAGATGGGAAGATTCTAAACATACCTGGAGGGAGACATAAAGGACCACGTGGCAAGACATGGACTAGGATAGTCAGGTTAATTAATTTGTATGAGCTAGCTGAGAGTGTGCCCAGTTATAGTGCTAAGCATTTATAAATAAGTCTCCATGTCATTATTCTGCACCTGGAAGATCCAAGAAAGTCTGACAATACAAGATCCGCTCAAGATGGGGATGTCAGCATCCTATCATGGAGAAGGGAGGAACTTCAAGACTCTACTCCTCCATGGATATTTATATGAAGGTAATAGTTTGTGGGAAAGGAAGGCACAGTTTTTCCAGTGGTTGTGCTATCTAGCTTTCCCTTAACTTGGCACAGGCTAGCATCATTTCGGAAGAGAGAACATCAATTGAAGAAATGCCCTAAGACTGGCTTACAGGCAACCTAAGTGGCATTTTCTTACCTAATAATTAATGTGGGTGAACCCAGCCCAGTGAGTGTCCTGGATGGTACAAGAAAGTGGACTGAAAGATATGGGAAGCAGATCAACAAACAGCACTCCTCTATGTTCTCTGCTTCAGTTCCTGCCTCTAGGTTCTTGCACTGAGTTCCTGCTCTGGCTTCCCTCTTGTCCTAGTTATGGTTTTATTGCTGTGAATAGACACTGTGACCAAGGCAACTCTTATAAAGAACAACATCTAATTGGGGCTGGCTTACAGTTTCAGGCATTCAGTCCATTATCATCATGGAGATAAAGATGGAGAACAGAGGAGAAATTGGAGACGTATGGAGGCATGAAGGGCAGACATCATACTGAAACAGGAGCTGAGACTTGCACATCTCGATTCATAGGCAGCAGAAGGAGACTATGCTTCACACTGGGCATAGATAGCATGAGCATATATGACCTCAAAGTCCGACTCCACAGTGTCATACTTCCTTTAACAAGGCCACACCTCCAAATAGTGCCACTCCCTATGGCCAAGCATTCAGACACATGAATCTATGGGAGGCATTCCTATTCAAACCACTACACCTCATAATGGACTGTAAACTGTAAAGTGAAACTCTTTTCTCTCCAAGTTGCTTTTGGTCTTATTACTTTATCACAACAGAAAAGTAACTAATATAAAATTCAATACCAGGTCTTGAGATATTGCTGTGGCCAACCTGACCATGTGTTATGGGGAGGACTGTGGTGGCATTTGAACTTGTGCTAGAAATACCACTGAATGTTCAAAGTTCATTGGGGTATTCTGATAGGAACATTGAGAATAGTGCAGATGATGGAGGTCTGGCTTGTAAGCTTCAGGGGGGAGTTTGCGAATCCTTTAAAGACTCCATCAAGGCCATTTGGTATTTTGAATTAAAATCTGTGGTTCTGGTCAGCTAGATCTGTGATTAAGAACAAGCAAAGTCTTTGAGACAAAACCTTCTGAGAAGTATTTCCTCAGGGTCAACACACACAAGCTGTGGTACATAAGGAGCAAGGCTGTGCCTTTTTCTGACTGCTGAACTTGGTACTATGTAAGGGTTTTCCAGGAAGTACTGGAAGCCATGAGTGGGATCATGGAAAGTGGCTGAGGATTAACACCAGGACAGCTATTGGTAAAGGCACAATGTCATTTGCAGTAAAAGTTCCAGGATTGTGGGGAACATGCAGAGAAGTTGATGATTGGTATCATGTGACAGAATCAGTGTCCCTGTAAAGTAGCCTGTAAAGGCTATGGAGGAAGGTGCAGCCCAGTTGCAATGGAAACCTCAATTTTTGAAAGTGCCAGTACCATGAGACAACACCAAGAAGAGCAGCAGGTGTGGAGTGGAGCTGCCCTGAGTTTACAGCACAAGCTGGGTGTGCTGTGGGTAACAGAGCTGGAGAAGGGGATCTTCACAGTCCTCTGGGTCATAGAAGAGCGTGGGTTTCCGACGTTGGACTTTTGTTTTGATTTGATTTGAATGAAATATGTCTCAGCTATTTCCTGTTAGAGTAAGAAAGAATTTAACTTGTTTTGTGATTATTTTACAGGAATTCATAATCATGAGACCTTAGTTATTTTACCAAAACACTGAGGTTTTTAAGATGCTTGGGAATTTTAGAGAGATTTTGGAATTTTAGATAAACTTTGAGTATTTGGGAAATACTTTGGAGTTTTAGAGGGATCATGGATAGTTTAAAGAGACTGAACTTTTAAAATATTTGAATTTCTAAAGACCGTGGAACTTTCAAAAGTTGGAGTGTTTTATATTGTGATATTAGTATTAGCATGCCATCTTGGGAAAGAATGAGAAAGAAAACATTGTAGTTGAATAGTGATATTTTTGTGTCAAGGGTGAGTTGTACTGGCTAGTTTAATGTCAACTTGACATAAGCTAGAATTATTTGGGAAGTGAGAACTTCAATTATGAAAATAATCCCACCATATTTGCCTATAGACAAGCTTCTGTAGGATTTTTGAGTAATAATTAAATGGGTAGGCCTAGTCCACTGAAGGTAGTGCCACCCCTGGGTCTATGGTACTGAATGGTATTTTTAAAAAAAATACATGGGTAGCAAGTCAGTAAGCAGCATTCTTTCATGGTCTCTGCTCCTGTACCTGTCCCAGGTTCCTGCCCTATCTTTTCTCAGTGATGGATTTATAATGTCTAAAGTGAAGTAAACTATTTCCTCTCCATGTTGCTTTTGATCATGTTATTTAATCACAGCAAAAGAAAAATAACTAATACAGAGTGGTGTCGGTATGTTAAGGTACCCATGCTCCTACAAACCCCATGCTTCTATAAACAACCCAAATGGACCACATTGTTTCAAATTTGGGAAAAGATCTTTACCAATTTTACATCCGGTAGAGAGCTAATATCCAATATATACAAAGAACTCAAGAAATTAGACCCCAAACAATCAAATAACCCTATTAAAAATGGGGTACAGAGCTAAACAAGGAATTCTCAACTGAGGAAACTCGAATGGCCAAGAAGCACCTAAAGAAATGTTCAATAGTCTTAGTCATCCAGGAAATGAAAATCAAAACAACCCTGAGATACCACCTCACACCAGTCAGAATGGCTAAGATCAACAATTCAGGTGATAGCAGATACTGGAGAGGATGTGGAGAAAGAGGAATACTCCTCCATTGTTGGTGGGATTGCAAGCTGGTACAACCACTCTGAAAATCAGTATGGTGGTTCCTCAGAAAACTGGACATGACATTACCCGAGGCATACCAGTTATACCACTCCTAGGCATATACCCAGGAGATGCTCCAACATATAACAAGGACATATGCTCCACTATGTTTATAGCAGCCTTATTTATAATAGCCAGAATCTGGAAAGAACCCAGATGTCCTTCAACAGAGGAATGGATACAGAAAATGTGGTACATTTACACAATGGAGTATTACTCAGCTATTAAAAACAATGAATTTAAGAAATTCTTAGGTAAATGGATGGAACTAGAAAATATCATCCTGAGTGAGGTAGCCCAATCACAAAAGAATACACATGGTATACACTCACTGATAATTGGATATTGGCCCAAAAGCTCGAAATACTCACCGACCACATGAAGTTCATGAAGAAGGAATACCAAAACGTGGGTGGCTTGGTCCTTAGAATGAGTAACAAAATATTCATGGGAGCATATATGAAGATAAAGTGTGGGACAGAAACTGAAGGAGGGGTTGTCTGAAGACTGTTCCACCTTGGGTATCCATCCCATGTGCAGTCACCAAAGGTAGAAGTTGATGTGGATGCCAGGAAGTGCATGCTGACAGAAGCCTGTCATATACAGAGGTGGATGCTCACAGCTAATCATTGAACTGATCATGGGATTCCCAATGGAGGAGTGAGAGAGAAGACTGAAGGAGCTGAAAGGGTTTGCAGCCCTATGGGGAGAGCAACAATACCAACCAACCAGAGCTCCCAGGGTCTAAACCACCAGGATGGGAGCACATAGAGAGGGACCCATGGCTCCAGATATATAGGTAGGGGAGGATGACATTGTCAAGCATAGGTGGGAGAGGAAGTCCTTGATCCCATGAAGGCTAGATGCCCCAGTGTGGGTAAATTTGAGGGCAGGGAAGTGGGAGTGGGTGGATGGGTGGGGGCACATCCTCATAGAAGCAGATGGATGGGGATGGGATGGGGTTTCTGGGGGGGGGGAAATGAGGAAAGGTGATAACATCTGAAATGTAAATAAAATATCCAGGAAGAAGAAGAAGAAGAAGAAGAAGAGGAGGAGGAGGAGGAGGAGGAGGAGGAGGAGGAAGAGAAGGAGGAGGAGGAGGAGGAGGAAGGGGAGGGGGAGGAGGAGGTGAAA
>JANHMN010000007.1:56147410-56166545 GCA_030674055.1 Rhabdomys pumilio | reverse complement strand
GAAGAAGAAGAAGAAGAAGAAGAAGAAGAAGAAGAAGAAGAAGAAGAAGAAGAAGAAGAAGAAGAAGAAGAAGAAGAAGAAGAAAAGATCAGGCTATATGTAAGCCTGTAGGGCATTTTCTTAATTAGGGATTGAAGTGGGATGGCCCAGCCCACTGTGGGCAGTGCCACCCCTGAGCTGTGGTTCTGGGTTATATAAGAAAACAGACTGAAGCCAGGAAATAGTGGAGTATGCTTTTAATCCCAGCACTCCTGCAGAGATAGGTAGATCCAGCCTGACCTATAGAGTCAGTTCCAGAACCGCCAGGGCTACATAAAGAAACTCCGTTTTGAAGGGATGGGGAGAAGAATCAGGTTGAGCAAACCAGGAGGAGCAAGTAAGGAAGCAGCACTCTTCCATGGCCTCTGCATCGGCTCCTGCCTCCAGGTTCCTGCCCTCCTTGAGTTCCTGTCCTGACGTTGATGATGAACTGTGATGTGGAAGTGTAAATCCAATAAAGCCCTTCCTCCCCCGCAGAAAGAAAGTAGAGGGGGTTCTAGTTTGAAAGAGAAAGGGGGTCGGTAGGAGTAAGAGGGGAACCTACAGAGGGAAGTGGGCAAATACAACCAAAATACATGACACTCAGTCACAAAATATCACAGTAAAACACATTAGTATGCATAGTCAATGTTAACTAAAATATTAAAATACTTACAGTATCCATATTCACAAGTGCCACAAAGCAAAAGCATCCAAGTTGTCCTTTCATAGGGAAATGGATAAACTGTGATACATCCACACAATAGAAATATATTCAGTGATTTCTAAAAACAGAATGGATTGCCTTCCAATCTACACAAACAGTTCCATGGATCCGAAATGAGTATTGGTAAGAAGTCAGTATTAAATAGATATGTGTCCTTGAGTAGATGACATTCGGGGAAAGGTAAGAGAACAGATACATAGGCTTGCATCAACAGTTACTAGGATCCTATGGCTGGGGAATGCTGAGTAGGAAGGAATCTGAGAGCTTCATGAAAGAGCCTCAATGGCCAAAGCTGGGGTGACTTTCACAACAAAATGAATGAAGTAGATTTAAATGATGGCCTAAAATGTAGACTAAGTATCCATGACCCCTTGCTGTTATAAAACATGACTATATGCATAAATGAAGATGTAGAAGAGACTGTCTCATATGCAGAAGGGTTTCCGAGTAATTAGCATTGACATGGCATCATCCAGGTTCATGGAGAACATGGCTCTGTGCTTCTAAAGTGTTAGCTGCACATACCGCCATCCTTACAAAGAATGAGAAGCACAACACAAGAAAAGAGACGAAAAAGAAACACTACCCCATCAGGGCATCAAAGTTAACAGTGTTAGTAATAGGTCTTGTTGGCAAGTGTGTCCTTAGGATACTGGGACTGAAGACAAATCAGGAAGGCCACATCTAGTCAGACTTCAGTTAGTAATGTGTCAATAGTGAATACTTAGTTTAATAATAATAATAATAATAATAATAATATAGGATAAGACTGAGGGTACAAGATGCCACTTTAGTATATGTGATATATGGTATAACAACAATGGAATCTGAATATAGGGTTGTGTGGGGTCCTGGAGAAGGAGCAGCTGGTCTTGTAGGAGACCTGCTAAGTAAAGGATTGGAGGCCAGTGGGAGGTGAAAGACAGAAATGCAAAAGAAACAACAGCAGCAGGCACCAAGAAAATGGAAGCAGCCACAGTGGCTGCAGGTAGAAGGAACACTGAGCTACAGGAGTCAGCGGGGCACCGGGAGGGGAACAGAAGGCAATGGCCACAGAGAGAGGATAGGATGAAGGAGGGGAAGGACCAGTTTCCTTAGAACAGGCAAAGAGCTCTCGTCCTGACAGGAGGGAGTCCAGAGCTGGGAGTTGCCAGAAGACTCTGGGTTCAATCCTTTATAGACTCCCAAGTTCCACCCCCTCATTGGTCCAGCCTGAGTTATCCACCCCAAGACAGGCTCTTTTTCTCCCACCAATCCATTAGCGATTTGTAAAAGTCGCAATGTCCTGGGACACTGGGGAACAAACCTCTTCAAGAGCCTGGCCCCTGTTCTACGCATTGACCTCAGTTCCCCTGACTCTCCTTCAGAGTATGATAATTCTCATGCCCTCTTCACATTTTATAAATTTAAAGATGTTCTAAACTGAAATCCTTGATTTTTTAAAATTCCCTTTTATCTTAGTAATTAAATGTCTCTAAAAATACAAACTGCAAGGATTCTTTCAATTAACCAAAACTTCATCGCTGTTGTTCGACCTTAATATCCTGTCTGTGTCTAGCAACAGAGGTAACGGTACCACATTTGTTCACAAAAGCAAAACCTCGTTCTGACTTACTCTTTCAGCTTACTATTTTTACCGAACAAATAGGATCAGGTTGCTTTTTTGCTAACTCCAAATGACAATGACTTCCTGATTATGGAGTTTTTATAGTCTAGTTTTATAAATGAAAATGATGTGTCTCCTAGGATTATTTTTATTAATGGGAATTAAAGCGATAGCAGTTTTAAAAGGTTTTAAAAGGACACAAATAACAAGAGCTTTTTTTTGCCTTATGAATATTTATACTGTCCTGTTTGTGTTTTAATGTATATAAGAAAATAGCCTCTTATTTAAAACAGGGCATTTTGGAACAATGTAGCATACGGTTATCTTGGGGGAGGTATTAATATTTTACTACCTAATGATTTTGGTATCAGCCTTTTAAAGAATCATGTTCAGGATTGGGGCAGAGGGCCCACTAAATGGTTTAGTAGGATGCCTTCCATTCCTTTTCTCTCTTCTTACCTGCTTTCTCTTAGCTGACCATCATTTTAATTGTTCATTGTAATTTATCATTTGTAATCTATTACTATGTTGGTTTAATACTTTTAGTGATGGTTTTAACGTCTGCTTTTATTCCTTTGGAAAGCATGAATCGTGCTATGCAGCTCCCTTCAGACTTCTGTTTTAATGGCATAGTTATAAAGGGAGGCCTGAAAGTCCTTGAGAACCTCAGAGGCTTTCTTGCCTCAGGTTACATGTAGTTTAAAAGATGCAACTTAGAGATTATGTATGTAAGATGACAAGAGGATATTAAATATTCTAAAGTCTGAGTTAAGTTCATTGATATCAAACTTTTGCTTAAGTCAATAGAGTTCTCTTAAGTTATTGATCTGCTCTTCGTAGCATTTACTAAAACTGATTTTTAAATAGCAAAGAACATGTGTCTAATCAAGATTTATTTAAAACTGTTTGGGTTTTCTGTCTGAGCTTTATCTAAATGTTACCCAAAATTTAAAACAAATCCAACTTTCCTGTCTGGGTTCTCAGCTACCCAAGCTGGGAAACCTATGACAATATGCACAAAGGAAAGAAATGACAGCCAGAAGAGCCAATGAAAGGACAGTATTTTGCCTAAAATCTGTCCCGGGGAACTATGAGACACCTCTCAAAGGGTCCTGCAGCCCTGATGAGTTATCTATTCTCTTAACCAGAGACCCAGAGATTGCACTCTGACAAACCTATTTTTCCAACTAGCTCATAAAACACAGTTAGCCAGTATAATCTAAGTCCTGCCATGTGGCCCTTAGCCTCACACTAAGTCCTGGTATGTCCAACTTCCTCTGTGTCTAGCTGACAAGTCTCCTGTAGTGGTTTTGAATATGCTTGGCCCAGGGAGTGTCTCTATTAGGAGGCCTTGTTGGAGAAAATGTGTCATTTTGGGGAATGGGCTTTGAGACCCTCCTTCTAGCTGCCAAGTCGGCCTTTTCCTGTTTGCCTTCAGAACAAGATGTAGAACTCTCAGCAACTCTAGTGCTATGTCTGCCTAGACACTGCTGTGCTTCTTGCCATGATGGTAATGTACTAAGCCTCTGAACCTATAACCCAGCTCCAATTAAATGTTATTCTTTATAAGAGTTGCCTTGGTCATGGTCTGTTCACAGCAATAGAAACTCTGACTAAGACATATCCCTTCTCTGATTCTTTTCACAGAATCCCTATCTCTGCCCAGAAGTCCCACTTGCCTAACTACAAGCCATCAGCTCTTTATTAAAGCCAATCAGAGAGTGCCTTAGGCAGGTGAAGAAGAACGGGGACACAACTTCACACAGTGCACAAGAAGATTATTCCAACACCAACCAGCATTCATCAAGGAGAAGAAACAGCACCAAAAGGATGTCCTCAATGTTGCCAGTAGAAGCCACAAGGTCAACAATGTTATGACTCATTAAAATAGATTTGCAACTGTATGCTGTGTCATAGTTATTCAATCAGTCTTTAAAACACAGAGGTAGCCATTAGCAACTTGTAAATCATTAACTATTGCTGTGATCCAATACAACTCCATAAACATGGAAACATGAACTTAATATAATTGCCATTTGCCATGAAATTCATTATACTTCAAAGTCTTTCAAGTATTCGAAAGCATAAACCCATTAATAGATTATAGATGAACATGAATTGGTAAAGTTCTAAATTGGGACTAGAGGTCACAGTTCACATCTGAGCTGGGTATCTTCACATCAGCTATGGCTGAGCTTGAACCTATGTTCATCTGAGAGGATCTAATGCCCAGTGTGATCACTAGAACTGGATGACCTGATAGCTGTGGCTGTAAAAGGTAAAGGTCTTGTTCTGGTCACTGTTCGCATTGCCACAGTGCCCTTCAGAGCTGTAACCTTCTAGCCAGCAAAAGAACAAGCAGATTTACAGACATTCTTTTCTTGTGAGATCTTTTCCCTAAATTTCTGTCTGCTCCAGTCCCCTCCTCTCTCTGTCTCCCCCCTTCACCCCATCAAGGCTGCCAACTCCTTTAGTTTCCTTCCCCAACACCAGACTTTGGCCCCTCAACAGGACACTGTAGAATTTCAGTGCGCCTTTTAGAATCACGCCTTTTGAATAGTTAGTGTTTCTGTTGCTATGAAGAGACACCATGACCAAGGCAACTTTTATAAAGAAAAACATTTAATTGAGGCTGGCTTATAGTTTCAGAAGTTTAGTCCATTGTCATCATGGAGGAAAGCATGCAGGCAAGACAAGGTGCTGAAGGAGCTGAGAGCTCTCCGTTTTGGTCCACAAGCAACAGAGGATTATCACTAGGCGTATCTTGAGCATATAAGAAACCTCAAAGCTCATTCAACAGTGACATGCTTTCTTCAACAAGACCACACCTACTAATAGTGCCACTCCCTATGAGCCAAGCATTCAAGTACATGCATCTATAGGGGTCCATTTTCATTCAAACCACCACAAATCCCTTATGTAGAGGATTGCAGTTCACACCTGACATGAGTTGGCCCATAATTCCCTTACATCTTTTTAATGAGAACTTTAGTCCAAGTCCTAATGATGTGCTGTGTACATTGCTTTGTTCGACAATATATTACAATAGCTTTTTTCTTGTTCGTTTTTGGGGTCTTTATTTTCTTTTCTGATTACTATTAAATTTTATTTTTTTAGAAGACCTCAGTACATTTAATCTTCCTTTGTAGGCAAATATTTTTCATAGTCTGTTTTAGTAAGGGTTCAACCTAGTAGAAAAGAAAAGTTGTTAGGACATGGGGGAAGTACACCTGTTTAGAAATAGTTCTTGGGGGACAATTCCAATCTTTATTGTCAGGATATCAGAAGTTCAGTTCAGTAGAAAACACCAAGCATGAATCAGCAGCTGTAGACCAGTCCACTCGGCAAACATCACACATGAATAGCAAGGGCAGTTCAATCCAGAAGAAAACAGGAGGCTCGCCAATCAGCCTGAGTTTAAGGAAATGGCAGGAAACTGCAGGAACCTTACAAGAAGTTCTTTGGTGAGTTTATCCCTATGAAGTCACAAGAGAAGTTCAGCAATGCAATGTAAGGTGAAGCAATACATGCGTGTCCTCAGCAAAGAATAGGGAAGTGAAGCAAAGGGAAACAGTGCTGCAGCTCCCACTGTCTGTGGGGTCATATTAATATTCTATCTAAATATCATGCCTCCTTTCATGTGTCTGCTTTAGCAAAACATTCCTTCCCCTGTGCGCCCCAACAAAACATCATTTGACATAACTGACTTTCCAAAGAAACCAGAAGGTTCCACTTCACTCCTTCTATTTATTTCACTCAGTTCTCTCCTTCATGGGCTGGGGGTTTCCTTTCTGATTCTGGCCTTCTCATAGTACCATTAAGTTTTATTCCGTGGAGTGTTTGTTTGTTTTGAGCTTATAATTATAACATCTCTCCATCTCCCTTTCTTTTCCCTCCTCTGAACCCTCCTGTGGTTTATCTACTTTATTGTGTTCTTATGTCTACCTCCTTTCCAACCCTTATTCCACATTCCCAACTCCCAACACTAGGTAGGAAAAAAAGAAGGTTAGAGGGGATAGGATAGGTGCTGTAGACCTCTTTAAGCTACTTATTGATTATTGGGGTATCAGGTTCTTGGGGCAAGTCCAATTTTGGTCATCAAAATATCCAGAAATCCAGCAAATACAACAGCAGAGACCAACAGCAGCAGAAAGAGCAGTGTCCCCCACTAGCCCTCTCAGGGCTCTCCCATTTACACCCTCTCCAGAGTCCTCAGGATTACACCATCTGCTGCTGATAAAAATCACACCCCTGTTAGGGCATGAAGCAAATCATAATTACCTGATGTGAAGCAACCTCTTATCCTATACCTGACATCAGAACAAAAACATATTCACATAGCATAACTGGATTTTTAAAGAAACCAAAACTCCCACTACACCCTCCCATACATTCCTCCCCACTCTCTTACAAATTCATGGCCTCCAAGATCAATAAAACAAATGACAGCCCATGCTGGTCATGATGTGGGCACTCAGCCACTGCTAGTGAGAGTGCAAACTTATACAAACCACTATAGAAATCAATGTGGCTGGGAATAGATCTACCTCAAGATTCAGTTATACCACTCTTGGGCATGTACTCAAAGGATTCTACATCCTACTACCAGGATACTTGCTCAACCATTGTCATTGATGCTCTATTCATAATAGCCAGAAATTGCAAACACCCCACAAGTCTATCAATGAAGAGTAGATAAAGAAAATGTGGTGTATTTACACAATGTGATATAACTCAACTGTTAAAAAATTAAATCATGAAATTTTCAGGTAAATGGGTGGATCTAGACTCAATCATTCCAAATGAAGTAACCCAGACTCAAAAAAATGCATATGGTGTGCATTTCCTTATATGTGAATGTTAGCTGGTAAGTCTTTAATAACCAGGCTGCAATCTATATAACCACAGAGGATAGGTCTATAGTAAAGGACTTAGAGGGACAGATGGAGATCTAGGAAGAGAAAAATATAATATATAGTTATGGGGGAAGGGAGGGAGGGAGGGAGGGAGGGAGGGAGGGAGGGAGGGAGGGAGAGAGGGAAAGGAACAGGAGGATTAAGCAGGGAATGGGGGAAATGAGCATAAGGAAGGGACAGCTAAAACTAGGGTCATTTGAAGGGTCATATGAAAACTTACTACACTAGAAGCTTCTAAAATACATACATAAATGGAAGAAATGTAAATAGAATCACCAAATGATAGGGGAGAAAAGCTCTACTAGACATCTCTCATCAAATAAAACCTCAAGTTCTGGAAATGTGTAACATCTAATCGAGTTGTTGGCCAAAGGAACTCCATGGACAAACAACCTAGACTACTGCCAATGCTATTGGTTTCTCTGTTTAAGATGATGGTAAGGCTGGTCTGGGCCCAGCACTGAGCAGATCCCGGGTGGCAGCTCTGCCCCCAATCTCTAAGAACCCAGAGGAAGCGGGACTCCCAGGAGCTCTAACCTGGGCAGTATCTTAGGTAAGCAGACGGCAACGCCCGCCCCAACCAAGGAGTAACTGGAACCAACAAGGACCCAGGAAGTCACTACTGGCCCAGAGCACTGAGCAGGTCTTGGGCCCTAGCTCTTTCTGTCTGAGCCTGAGCACTGAGCAGATTTTGGGCCCCAGCTCTTACCCCAGTAGTAACATCCACCCCACACAGTTCTGATACAACCAAAATAATAGGAAAGACAGGCTCCAGTCGGAGAAAGGTCAGGTAGCACTAAGGAGATCCAGATGGCAAAAGGCAAGTGCAAGAACATAAGCAGCAGCAACCCAGGGTACTTGGCATCATTAGAACCTAGTTCTCCCACACAAGAAAGTCCTGAATTCCTCATATCACTAGGAAAGCAAGATGCAGATTTTAAATTGTGGGGAGCTGACAGAAGGCAGCTATCATCCTTGCAGCCATCTTGAGCCATATACCCTGACAAGAGACTTGTTTACAACAGCCTACAACAGCTGAGCACACTCTGATAACATCTTGTTTTAGATACCCAAGATTTTCCCTTGGGTGTGTGAAACTTAAAAGTGTGATTAGAGCTGAGACTTAAAGGTGTGACTTAAAGGTGTAGTTTAGAGATAAGACTTAAAGGCATGACTTAAAGGTGTGACTTAAAGGTGTGGTTTAGAAGTGAGACATATAAAAGACAAGAGGCAGACAGAAAAAATTATTAGACACTTGTACTTGGAAGAGTACTTGAGACTTGAGACTTGAGACTTGAGACTTGAGACTTGAGGCAGGCAACTTGGAACTGGGAAAGAGACTAGCAACTAGAAACTAGGGACTAGGAACTAGGGACTAGGAACTCGAGACTTGGGACTTAGACTAGGAACAAGAACTTGGAGAGAAGAAGAAAGATTGAAGAATAAACATGATAGAATCACACTCTGTCTGGTCTCCATTCTTCAAGTCCATCCTCACTCTCTCTCTTGTTGAACCCCGACCCACAGACTGGAGCAGCTTGGTGCAGTGCAGGCTCTAACCCCAAGGCTTTTGGCAGTGTGGATTCCAACACTGAGAGAGTGGTCCGTGACACTTTGACTCCCAACGTGGAGCAGAGCAGTTCTCAACATAAAATCACTTCTAATGATGATGATAGAGGACTTTAAAAAGGACATAAATAACACTCTCAAAGAATTTAAGAAGAACACAGGTAAACAGGTAGCAGCCCTTAAAGAGGAAACACAAAAATCCCTTAAAGAATTACAAGAGAACACAATCAAACAGGTGAAGGAATTAAACAAAACCATCCAGGACATAAAAATAGAAGTAGAAACAATAAAGAAATCACAAAGGGAGACTACCCCGGAGATAGAAAACCTAGGAAAGAAATCAGGAGTCATAGATGCAAGCATCACCAACAGAATACAAGAGATAGAAGAGAGAATCTCAGGTGCAGAAGATACCATAGAAAATATTGACACAACTGTCAAAGAAAATGCAAAATGCAAAAAGTTCTTAAGACAAAATATCTAGTAAATCCAGGACACTATGAAAAGACCAAACCTAAGGATAATAGGTATAAATGAGAGTTAAGATTTCCAATTGAAAGGGCCAATAAATATCTTCAACAAAATTATAGAAGAAAACTTCCCTAATCTAAAGAACAAAATGCCCATAAACATACAAGAAGCCTATAGAACACCTAATAGACTAGACCAGAAAATAAATACCTCCTGTCACATAATAATCAAAACAACAAGTGCATAAAACAAAGAAAGAATATTAAATGCAGTAAGGGAAAAAGGCCAAGAAACATATAAAGGCAGACCTTTCAGAATTACACCAGACTTCTCACCAGATAGTATAAAAGCTAGAAGATGCTGGACAGATGTCATACAGACCCTAAGAGAACATGAATGCCAGCCAAGGCTACTATACCCAGCAAAACTCTCAATGACCATAGATGGAGAAACCAAGATATTCCACGACAAAATTTACACAATATCTTTCCACAAACCCAGCATTATAAAGGATAATAGCAGGAAAGCTCCAATACAAGGAGGGAAATTATAGTCTAGAAAGAGCAAGAAAGTAATCCTCTTCCAACAAATTCAAAAGAAGATAGCCACACAAAGGTAATTCCACCTCTAATAACAAAAATAACAGGAAGCAACAACCACTGTTCTTTAATATCGTTTAATATCAATGGACTCAATTCCCCAATTAAAAGACATAGGCTAATGGACTAGATACATAAACAGGACCCAGCATTTTGCTGCATACAGGAAACTTGCCTCAGTGACAAAGACAAACTCTACCTTAGAGTAAAAGGCTGGAAAACAATTTTTCAAGCAAATGGCCCTAAGAAAGAAGCTGGAGTAGCCATTCTAAAAATCTCCAGCCTGAGAACACAAAGGGAGGGACTCATGGCTCCACCTGTATAGGTAGTTGAGGGTGGTCTTGCCAGGCATCAGTGGAAGTGGATGGCCTTGGTGCCTAAAAATTTGGATTCCCTAGTGTTGGGGAATTTCAAGAATATGGAGGTGGGAATGAGAGGATGGTGGGAGCACATCCTCATAGTAATTGGAGGAGGGGGGATGGGTTAAGGGGTTAGGCATCAGTGGAAGTGGAGGGTCTTGGTGCCTGAAGTTTGGATTCCCTCATGTTGGGAAATTTGAGAGCAGGGATGTGAAAATGGGAGGACGGAGGAAGCACACCCTCATAGAAACTCCCAGAATTATATGGATTAGACATGACAGAGGCAGGCCACCAGAAGACTAGTTTCCAGAATTTAAACAAAAAATTATCTTGATACTAAAATTTGTTTTGAGAATTGTATATTGCAGAATACACAGCCTTTGTGTATCTACTCATCAAGTGAGCTGAACAGACCTGCTCAAACCTCTGATGTCCTGGAATTTCAGCTGGATGCAGTGAAGACACAGACATCAGAGGCTTATCAATTTACTCTTCCACCTGCCCCTCTTCTAATATCTCAATGCCCATAATCAGTTTGAAGAAGTTAATGAAGAGTTGGCACCCCTATTCCCTGGACTTGGGGACTGACATGGTTAATATTGGGCTGTCTTTCTAGGGAAAAGTAGTGGTTTTTTTTGGAACAGGGAAGAATAGCTAGGATTTATTACATAGCTATAACCTATTGGTAGAAATATGTATAATTGTTTTTAAGATGAAGTTATAATTTCTTGAATGGTATAAAATTTACTTTGATTTCAAATTTAAGGTTTTCATTGGTGCGAGCTTCTTATTGATATAAAAGTGAGATGAATATTGTTACTCTCATAGGCATTGTGCCTATATAACACATTTAGGAATGTAAGTCTTAGACTCAGTCCTTCTTTAACTTTTTTAACTGATTTGAGATGGTTAGCCTGTGAGTTAAGGGCCTATTGCAAATTCATGGCTCTGAGTTTATTGTTAGGGTTTTTCTATATTTTATTTAGAAATAGCTGAGAGGAGTTAACAGACAACAGTCCAGATTGCCTTACATGGATAGTTGGTTTTCAAAACGTCAGAAGTTCACAGAATTGATGTTACAAACATTTCTGTATTAATGTTCATTTTGATTAGAGATCTGTCTGCTCCTGACAGCTTCCTGTCTTAGATTCTAAGAAGAAATTGAGCATCTTTGGAGTTATTCCAGTTGTGGTGAAATAAATTCTTGCCACTAGACAAGAATTGCCTCTTTTCATCTACAGACATATCACTGTCCAGAAAAGGACACACTTGCTGAATAGTTGACTAATTATATCTGCCAAGACAGAGTAATCAGCCCTTAATAATTCTGCATCACTAGATCTGTCATATGATCCTGGGCCAGAAGGCTGAAGATCAGATGCTCCAATGTTTTGTAGTATAGGGACTGTCCAGGTGTTCAGCGGTCTCTATAATTTGGCTAAGTTTTAGAAGCTATGCTTTGTGCTCCCCATAATTTCAGTTAACTCAATCATTCTGGATTTCTGACAGGGTTGAAGACTTATAGTCTCATAGCCAAGTTCTGGCTATTTACTTTGAGAGAAAAGGTTTGAGAGGATGGTTTTCAGCTGACATTCATTCTAAAGCCAAGAAAAAAAGCCAGGTTCAGAACTAAGTCTTTTAGTTATGAGGGATGACAGAGGTTCTGTTTTGTCAACAAAATGATGGACTGGGTATTAGGTCTATCTTGTACCTTACTGACCCAAATTGGTATAGTTATGCTCTAATTGTATTTTAAGAGAAAAGTTTTATTTTAACAGAAAGGGTGATATGTAGGAGAAACTAAGGTGGGAGGAGTAAGGAGAGGAAGAGGAGGAGTAAGGAAAGGAGGAGGAGAAGGAAAGGATGAGCTAGGTGACAAGAAGGGTGGGGGGAACATGGAGGCGATGTTCACGTGTCTCCGCCAGTCAAAGGGTAGTTGGTATATCTAGGTTGGGTATTGGGTTACACTTCTAATTGTATGGGCATCTTGCTATTGAGCATTACCAAACTTATAAAGCCTTCAATTAGCATTTAAAAAATAGTATAAAAGCAAAAAGGAAAAGTGGGGATGGGATGGGGGTTTTCTAGGGAGGGGAAATGGGGAAAGGGGATGGCATCTGAAATGTAAATAAAATATCCAATAAAGATTTTCATATCTCAAAAAAAAAAGATGATGGTAAGGCCCTATTGCTGAAGACAATACTTATTCAGCTTATTGAACATGGAGAAGTTGACCTGGTGCCTACTTAGAACCCCTACTGACTAGTGTTAATGGTCCTAGAAGATACTCTGCACAAAGAAAGGTGAACACCAACTGAGTTGCAAACTCTTTGACCTAGAACAGTGATCTGCCTGAAAGATATACTGGTGCAATAAGTAGTACAAGTGTCATGGGAGCAACCAACCAATATCTGATTGTATTTAAAGCCCATTCCATAAGATTCTACCCATACCTGACAATGCTTGGGGTGGCCAAGAAGCTGATACTAGCATGGAGCTGGTGGAAAACCAAATACTATTATTCTGCTAATGGAAGGTAACTACAGCATTATGTTACACTCATATTGATGCCTTGCTCAGCCATTATCAAAGAAGATGGAAAAACAGAGACCCACAGTGTAACCAAATGCAGAGAGTGAGAGACTTTGAAATGCTCAGTCCTAAATGGGATATCTTCATCAAACTACCCTCAGAGGACCCCATGGAAGAGAATGTGGAAAAACTGTGAGAGCCAGATGGGTATAGAGGACACCAAGGAAACAAGGTCTTCTGTACTGGGCCTGTCTGTACAAAATTGAACAACCTCTGAGCAGAGAGTGAGAATGATTATAGAAAAAAGAGGTAAACTGAGGACTTCATAGTGGGTGATTTATGAGCCACACAATGATGAGCTGTGAGCATCCCAGGGGTGATATGCTATAGTCTACGATGTGCTTAAAGCTGTGGACTTCATGACGAATGACCTGAGAACTTCTTACTGAGGCCCATTACGTGAGTCTCCTAGTAATGAATCATAACCTCACAATGGATAAATTATGCATGTCACAGCATAGATGTGAGGCCCACAGTGGTGAGCTCAGAACCACACAGTGGATATGTTGTGGATCTCACAGTGGTTAACTGTGGACCACACAATTGTACTTTATGAGCCTCATCTGGTAAACTGTGGAACCCATGATGAATGACCTATGAACTTCACAGTGGGTAACCAATAGGCCTCACAGTAGGATGGTTGTGACCCTACGTTTGGTGATCTATGGTCTCCACAGTGGAAAACTAGATCTCACACTGGTTATGCTGTGAGTATCAGTTTGGTGAGCTGTGGACATTGTGGTGGCGAATACTTGTTGGGAAATCCTGCTATTTAATAAAGATGAGAGTCTATCATGTCTGGACAGCTCCCCTGAGCTTGGCACAAAATAGAGGATTCCTTTCCCGTCAGGGTTTTCTCTTCTCTACCTTGTCTGGGGATCCTGACCCCTACACTCTACCTGAGGAATGTCCTGTGATTTGGGGTATAATTACAGATTCAACTTCCTAGGATGCCTCTTCATACAAATGAGGTATCCCCAGAACTTTAAGCCTCAGCCAATGAAACATCACCTTAAGAAGAACCCCCCTCCCACTTTCCAAGGTTTATATATCCCTTATTCACCCCAATAAAGAGCACAAGATGTTTCATTGAATATCATCTAAGAAAGCTGTTTTCCTGAACATCGTCTAAAAGAGCTGTAAGGCTGAAATCTTGGGAGAAGACTTTCTCCCCCAGGCATTTCCTGCTGATCTAACTGTTCTAGACTTTGATTCGTCCTTTTCTGCTTGGTGGTGTGCAGTGGTGCCTGAACATCCCAAGGGAAGAAGTGGACCTCAGAACCCAGTTCCACTCCCTCCTTCCCCTCCCAGTACACAGCAGTTCATGGAGGAAATGGAACCACATATGGTCCTCACAACTCATAGGCTTTAGACCTCAAATTTGCTATGCTGCAGGTATCACCTTGGTGAGCTATGGACCACACAGTAGTGAGCTGTGGGCCTCACAGTGGATGACCTGTTGGTCTCGGTGTTGTGAGCTGTGGGCCTCAGTGAACATCGAGCCCCACAATAGTTGAGCTGTGAAGCATCACTCTAGAAGTGCTATGGCCTCATAGTGGTAAACTCAAGACTGCACTAGCAGTGAGCTGCAGACATAACACAGATGAGCTGTGAACCTCACTGTGGACGAACTCTAACATCACAGTGAGCTAGCCATGTGCCTCAGAGTGGGTAAACTATAGGCCTGGTGGTGGATAAGCTGTATATCACTGGATGGGTTGGATTTGGACTTCACACTGACTATATTATAATGAACTGTGAACCTCCCACTGAGTGAATCACTGGCCTCCCTCTCAGTGGGCTGTGTAGGCAAGAGTGGCAAGCTATGGGCCCCATGTAGGTGAGCTGTGGACCTCACAGTTGGTGAGCTCTGGGCTTCACAGTTGTAAACTGCCAGCCTCATTGTGGATGAACTGCAGACCTTGTCATGGGTGAGTTATGAACCTCTCAATCACTGAGCTGTATGGGCTTCCCAGTGGTGAGCAAAGGGCCTCTGTGTAGACCTCAATGTGGGTGAGCTGGAGGGGGGGATGTTCATTTTGGTTGAGATGCATGCTTTGCTGTGAGTAGTAGGCTGAAGGCCTCACTGTGGGTAAAAGGTCAGGATGCTAGAGCACAGACTTTAACTGGAATAAAAGAATCAGCACAAAAAGATGGTGAGAACTCTTCCCAGGTCCCTTTAGAGATCAGTGTAACGTCTTGGTTGCAGTTGGTGGGACTTGAGTGTCAGAGCTGCACTCTGGCTAAGAAGGTGGTTAAGAGTGAAGTCTAACAGGTCTGCATCCCAGTGTCGAAAATGAGCAGCCTGCTAAATGCGCGGTGGGGGATAGAACCAAGTCCTCATTCTTAGCAATGATGCAAACAAGGACAAGGAGGTATCCAACTTCCTGGGGGACACCCACTGCACTATAGAGGGTAATCTGTTTTATTCAAGCCAGTGAGTAAATGCTAACTTCAAGGCTACCCCTATATTGTTGTGTGACCAAAACAGCTGGACATCTTGGCCCAGACGAATTGAAGCAAGGAGGACATCACCTTTTAGGAGAATAGGATCTGGATGGGCCTGGTTGATGAAGACATATGCCTGTAAGCAGGTCAGAGGCGGCAGGTGAAGAATGAGAAACAAGAGGCCCAGAACGCACTCAGCAGGGGTTTGGGCAGGACACAGAGGACACAGTGTCTAGGACCACAACATTGATAAGCAGCTGCCACTTAAAACTGCCTCCTAACCAAAGAACAACTTGTTTTCTCAAACTAGTTAGAAGCTCCATCACCCAGACATGTGAGAACACATGGAGATTCCCAGGAAGGACTGTGCAGAGTGTTCCAGTAGCCATTGGTGTAGCTGTTCCCCCTCCAGGGTGCCCAGTCTCACTATCCCTGAGAGAAAGTGGGCTAGGAAAGAGGGGTCTCCCTGCATCTGCCTTGCTGCAGGACCTGGGAGAAAACATGCTAAGCCTCAGCTTTCTCTCAGAAGCCATTTCACTTCAGAGCCCAGCCTGGATGCCACCATTTAGAAATCCATTTGATGCTTGTCACTGTGCTCAGGATCAGCCACAAAACTCTAAATCTTTCCCAAGCCAGTTTTTATGCCGTAAGCATGCACTCCTCCAGCTCCTGGAAATGCCTTCTTTGAGAAGCTGTAGACAGACAGTTCAGACACTCATCCTGCTGCCCAATTTGCTAAGAATTCTGCCAACATCAAAGGAAGCCTGTGAGGAGGCTCTGTACTCTCCCTGGAGTGAAACACTCTGGGTGTCATTGTTATCTCCTCCCTGACCTCCTATAGGTTCTAGGTCAACCTCTAGGAGGTGCAGGAAGGTCATGAAGAGGTCACCAGGATGATGCCAGAACTGTTCTGGTCTCTTCAGGAATCTCTGACCCAGGTGACAGCCCCAAAAGGGAGCATCCAGCCTTCAGCAGCTTCCAGTGGTCACTGGACCAGACCTGTCTGCACTATAGGAACCTATAGGTAGCTTCTTCTAGGCCAGACAGCTCACAAGTGGAGACATGCACCTCTTATCTGTCTTCTACACTCACAACCATTCAGGCCTCCACCTCAGAAGACAACCATCCAGGCCTCCACCTCAGAAGATAGCATCCATGCATCAAGTAACCCAGATTTGCCTGTCTCTTTGGCAAACATCAAGGCCTGGTGAAATGACTTATCAATGCTTCTTGGGTAAGACCAGGCATGGTGGAATACACCTTTGATCCCAACACTCAGGAAGCAGAGGCAGATGGATCTCTTCAGTTCGAGGCTAGACTGATATACAGTGAATTCCAAGTAATCCGAGGCTGCATAGCAAGACCTTGTCTTTAAAACCAGCGTTTCATTGGGAAGAAGAGTATCCACCCCAATTAGTGTCCTCATATAATTCTGAATGCCCAGTAAAAATATGGCTTTTATCAGTAACCTTAGACCCAAATTTGTTCAAGGCCAGTAAGAATGTAATGAGAACATATAAAACCATAAGGCATGTGCAAAATCAGACAGAAACAGCAGAAGCCGAAGAAGAATCCGTAGCAAAGATGAGTGCCCAGGAGATGCAGGAGTGAGGCTGAAACACGCATCCTGTCCCTAAGGTTTCTGGTAGCCAAGGAGGAAAGAGCCTACAGTTTTCTCCAACTGTATAACACTCGTGTTAGCTGTACAACTCGACACAGAAATTAACATCTTCCCATTTTATCATAGTGTCTCCTTATCTTCATTCTTTGCATAGTTATCTCATTAAATGAATGATTTAATCTATATCGTATGACTTGTCAGAATACTTCATTCTTGAAGTTAATCCCATGGTTAAAAATCCCCATGCATATATTTTGAAGCAAGTCCAAGTTGCACCTGAAGGAAATGTTCCCAGGAATGTAATATCTAGAGAGGTGAGTAGTAATCCCAGGCTGTTGATGTGTATTTGACACAATGTTTCTGCCTATGGTTGTTTGAAAAAGAACAGCACCCATAGGCTCATATATTTGAATGCTTAGTCATCAGGGGGTAGCACTACTTGAAAAGGATTAGGAGGTGTGGCCTTGTTGGAGTAGGTATGTCACTGGAGTGGGCTTTCAGGTTTCAAAAGCCCCAAGCCAGGCCCGGTGTCTCTCTTTCTCCCTGCTGCTTGTGGTTCTGGATGCAGAACTCTCAGCTACTTTTCTAGCACCATGTCTGCCTGTGTGCCTCCATGTTCCCCACCATGATGATAATGGACTAAACCTCTGAAACTGTAAGCAAGCCCACAATTAATACTTTCTCTTATAAGAGGTGCCTTGGTCATTTTGTCTTTCACAGCAATAGAACAGTGACCCAGGTTGCCTCTATACATGTACCAGTTTCCACTAATCTAAAAGAGTGCCTGGGAGTCCTCATCAGGATGAACCAACAAACCAGTATGTGGGAAAACCAGTATCTCATCATAACTGATGATGGTTTTAAGCCCCTCATAGACTCAGCATTCAGTGGTGATTATCTTTCGGTGTCAACCATTTCAATATTCTTATTGTAGGGTCTCCATGTTATCAGGTGTAACTGTAAAGTTGAAAATGAGGTAAAAGAAAATACAGAAAAGACATAACCACCGAGCTCAAAAGTGATTCTCTCAATTCTTGCTGGTCTTTCCCCTAGTAATTAAAATAAAGTGCTCCAATGTTAAATCCTATCCAAGCAGTGCTGATGAAGTAGACAAACTGGGATGGAGGAAAGTCCTGAGTGAACACGAAATTCTTTAGTAAGATAATCATGTGAGTCTGTGGTCCAGCTTAGACTTCACCATCTCCACTTCACACAATGGTACCCTCAAATCTCCTCAACCTGTCACAAATTGCTTGGCCTCAGCTGCTCTCAGGCATCAAAATGCAAATGTCCAGGCCCCCCTCAATCTCAGATGGTTCATGCTTGCAGAACCAGTACCATGTGCTGCCCAGATCTTCTGCAAGCTCAAGATGGAGCCTGGTCCACTGATGCACTGCCATAGTTATAGCAGCCTCTGGATTCTTTAGAGGCTGATCCTGCAACATCACTTTCCTGGGTTGTTATTTTTAAGTAGGGAATCCTTTCTGAGGCATCCTCAGTTCAGGCTTTCTCCTTTTAAATAAATGCTCACAAATTGTAGCCTTTGACACATGGGGTCTGGTCTTCAGGACACCTTTGTCTCGGAATAAAGAATAGGCTCTCTTTTTATGTTTAAGTGTATGTGGAGAGAGAAAGGGAGAGGAAGAGGAATAGGGAGAGGGGGAGGGGTACGGGGAGGGGAGGGAAAGAGAGAGAGAGAGAGAGAGAGAGAGAGAGAGAGAGAGAGAGAGAGTCATTCAAACACAACACATGAATGTAGATGCATATGGAGGCCAAAAGAGGGCATTGGATCCCCTGGTACTGGAGTTACAGGCTATACTGGTTGGTTTTTATTGCCAACTCGACATTAGTGTCCTAGTTTGCTTTCTACTGATGTGATAAACACCATGACCAAAAACAACTTGGAGAGGAAAGAGTTTGTTTCAGTTTATAGTTTATAATCGGTCACGAAGAGAAGTCAGGGCAGGAACTCAGGGCAGGAACCTGGAGGCAGGGACTGGAACAGAGGCCATGGAAGAACACTCCTTATTGTCTTGCTCTCCAGGACTCACTCTTTTTTGTTTTTGTTTTAATTTTGTTTTTGTTTTACAACCAAGGATCACCTGTCTAGGGGTAGTACCACCCACAGTATGTCGGGGGCCTCCCAGGTCAGTAACTAATCAAGAAAATGTCCCTACAAACTTTGCTACAGGGGAATCTAATGGGAGCA
>JANHMN010000007.1:56118995-56147400 GCA_030674055.1 Rhabdomys pumilio | reverse complement strand
AAACTTTGCTACAGGGGAATCTAATGGGAGCATTTTCTCAACTGAGGTTCCTTTGTGTCCCCTTTTTTTTTTAAAGCATATCTAAGAGGAAGGACCCTCAGTTAAATAATTGCCTCCATCAAATTGACCTGTGAGCATGCCTGTGGGCATTTTCTTGATTGCTAATTGCTATAGAAAGAATAATCCTGCTGTGGGCAGTATTATCCTTAAATAGGTAGGCCTGGGCTGTATGAAAAGACTGAGTGAGGTAACTCAGTCACAAAAGAACACATATGGTATGTACTCACTGATAAGTGGATATTAGGCAAAGAGCATGGAATACCCACAATACAATTCACAGACCACATGAAGCTCAAGAGGAAGGAAGACCAAAGAGTGGATGCTTCAGTCTTAGAAGGGGGAACAAAATAATCAAGGGAAATAGAGGGTGGGAGGGACTTGGGAGGAAGAGAAGAGGGGGAGGGGAAAAGGAGGGGCAGAATCAGGTATGGGAGGAGATGAGGATCAGGAAATTGAACAGAGGTGTGTGGCAATGGGAGATGGGGAACTTGGGGTAGCAACCAGAAAGTCCCAGATGCCAGGAAAGCAAGAGCCTCCCAGGACCCCACAAGAATGACCTTAGCTGAAATACCCCACAAAGGGGAGGGAGAACCTGTAGAGACCAGAGGTTAGGCATGCCCCCCCCCCCAGTTGAAGAATGGGGCCACCTACCCATCTCCAAAGTTTTAACCCAGAATTGCTCCTGTCTAAAGGAAATGCAGGGACAAAGAGTGGAGCAGAGACTGAAGGAAATGCCATCCAAAGATTGCCCTACCTGGGGATCCATCCCACATACAGATACCAAACACAGACACTTATTACTGATGCCAAGAAGTGCTTGCTGACAGGAGCCTGATACAGCTGTCTCCTGAGAGGCTCTGCCAGATCCTGAGCAATACAGATGTGGATGGTCTCAGCCAACCATCAGACTGAGCACAGGGACCCCAATGGAGGAGTTAGGGAAAGGACTGAAGGAGCTGAAGGAACCTTATCTGGCATCAATGGGAGGGGAGGCTCTTGGTCCTGTGAAGGCTTGATGCCCCAGTGTAGGGGAATGCCGGGGCGGTGAGGCAGAAGTGGGTGAGTGGGTGGGGAAGCACCTTCATAGAAGCAGGGGGAGGGCGAATAGGATAGGGGGCTTGCAGAGAAGAAGCCAGGAAAGGGAATAACATTTGAAATGTAAATAAATAAAATATCCAATTAAAAAAATAAAATAAAATCTCATATTTTTCAATAGAAAAGGGAAAGAAAAAGCTAGCTGAGTGGGAGCCTGGAGGCAAGCCTTGAAGCAGAGTTCTCCTCATTCTCTGCTTCTGTTTCTGCCTCCGTATTCCTGCTTGAGCTCCTGCCCGGCTTCTCTCAAAAACAGATTGTCATTCTTTTTATGGCACCTTCTAGGCTGTTGGCTGTGGTGAGATGAAGTTGAAGATCTTCGCAACCACCAGCTGTCAGAAACTCATTGATGTGGACGATGGACACAGACTTCATCCTCTCTGTGAAAGCTTTAGCCCCAGGAGCCCCGCTGATGCTGTAGGTGCAGTAGACAGGTTATGTGGTCCCAATAAACGGTGGGAACCACAAACAAGGTTTTCCCCACGAAGCAAGTTGTCTTGGCCCCTGGCAAATTGCCTCTGCTGTTGAGGGAAGAAAATTCTTATTATATAGGTCAAGGAGAACAGGAGAGGACACATGAGTCTGTGTGTGAATGCCCCGTGGATGCCAATCTGAGTATTCTCAACTTGGTTATTGTTTCTTTTAAAAAGGAGGTTCAAAACTAAGTGTTCTAGTCAAGAGAGACGGCAGAGGTTCTGGCTAGTCAACAAAAGGATGGACTGGGTATTAAGACTATCTTGTACCTCACTGGTACAAATAGGAATAATTATGCTCTAGTTGTATTCTGAGAGAAAAGCTTCATTTTAACAGGAAGGGTAATATGTAGGAGGAGCTAAGGGGAAAGGAGCACCGAGAGGAAAAGATGGAGTAAGGAGAGGAGAAGATGAAGTAGATGAGAAGCTCGGTAATGAGAGAGAAAAAGAGAGAGAAAGAGAGGGGGGGCATGGAGGCAGAAGTTCATGTGTCTCCACTAGTCAAAGATAGTTTACATAGCTAGGTTGGGTATTAGGTTACACTTCTGATTGAGCATTACCATACTTATAAAGCCCTTGATTAACATTTAAAAAATTGTATAAAAGCCAAATGGAAAGGGGGGGCACGGGATAGGGGTTTTCTGGGGAAGGGAAATGGGGAAAGGGATTGGCATCTGAAATGTAAATAAAATATCCAATTAAAAAAAAGAAAAAAATAAAAGAAAAAAATAAAAAAATAAAATAAAAAGGAGAGAAAGATATTCCTGGCAGTTGGGAGCCTAAAAGAGCTAGCAGACATTTAAAGATTTCCAATTTCTCTAAAGAAGATGATGTCCACCCATACGCTGTGAGAAAGCCCTTCAACAAAGGAGGTAAGAAGCCCAGAACAAAAACACCCAAGACTCAGCATCGTGTTAGTCCACATGTCCTGCAACACTAAGTGCCAACAGACAGCTCTGAAGAAACAACACACTATGACAAGCAAGGAGAGGCAGAAGAATATGCTAAAGTTCGGCCAAGAGAATAAAGAAAGCCAAAGAAAAATGCCAGGGACAGACTGCCAGGAGACAGACGCGGTCCTCACTAAGAGCTTCAACTTCTGAGTCTAGGAAAAAAAATAAGTCTGTTTAAGAGTAGCAAATGATCAGGCCTTGAACCAAAAGGTAGACTGTAACATGGAAGTGTCAGATGAAATAAACCTTGTCCTCCCCAAAGCTCCTTTTGCAGCAACAGAGAAGCAAACTCTGTACACACACACACACATACACACACACACACACACACACACACACACACACACACACGCGCGCGCGTGCACACGCACACAATGTTTGTGAAGGTCAGAGGAGAACTTGTGAGTGTCAGTCCTCTCCTTTCACCAAGTGAGTTCTGGAAATCAAACTCTGGTTCTCCATCTTGGCAGCAAGTGCCCTTGCCTGCTGAGCCATCACACCTTTAGTTTTGAATTCAGTCTCGTTCAAGCTCTCAGGACAGGAGCCGAAAGTTACCAGATTCCTTGCCGTAACATAACCCAAATGCCCTCTAAGGTATTCCAGTACAGACCTTGTTCCCCTCTGAAACCACCTGAGCTGTGCCTCGGCTCTCCTTCTTTCCACAATCCCACCAAAAATGCCTATTAAGTTCCTTTTTTCAGGATCTGGAGACTCCTTTACCCTGGAGCTGCAAGCTTTTCTGCAGTCCTCACACAAGCCAGTCCCAAAGGACTGCGCTCCATAGGGCTCACTGCAGCAATGGCCCCACTTCTCAGTACCAATCTTCTAAACAGTTATTTTTATCAATGATGTGGCTAAACACCTGACTAGAATCAACTTAAGAAAGGAAGGAGGGTTTTTTGTTTGTTTGTTTGTTTGTTTGTTTTCTGACAAAACTAAAGGGTATACATTCCATCATGGTATAGAAAGCAAGAGACTGGCTAGTCACATTGCAGTCACAATCAGGAAGTAGGGCCAGGCTATAAAATATCAAGACCTATTCCCAGTGACGGTGGTTCACCAACGAGGCTCTACCTCCCAAAGGTCTCATAACCCAAAAAGCACCAGCAGCCAGCAGACAAGAATTTGAATGCGTGTGTCTATGAACGATAGTCCACACTCAAACCACACAGTGCTTTGTAGTGTGAAGAACTGGTAAGTTTATTTATCCTATTGTTTTAACTGTGTTACCCTGTGAGTAATTTTACAGATCACCACTTCTGATGCCACAACATCTAAGCCCACTGAAGTTGCTACATTCTTCCAATTAATTAGCCAACCAATTTAATTTCACACTACAGAGCTTTGGAATAGCTACTGTTTACTGAAATCACCACTGCAAATAATGAAATCGAATGTTTAAAGCACCAACACTCAGTATTGTCAATTAAGCCTGGGCTAAATGTTAATAAACATAACACAATGTGGGAAACCATCTGCTGGCTCTGGTGGGTGGGGATTTTACCACAAACAGCCGGGTCCAGACAGCTCAATTGTGCGACAATAGACACTTCTAAAAGAGCTGGGGGTGGGCCAAAACAGCCGCTTCTGTTAGAGGATCCTATCACCAAGCTACTGAAAGGGGTCACCTGGCTAGCTTCACATTTTAAAAAGGTCAGTCTGTTGAATAATCAGCAGTAAACCAAACACTCGCTATTTTAAACCTTGCAGATGGTCCTGTATTTACTCATTTCTCAAGCATCCTTTCAACCTCCGTCTCATGATGGACACGTGTTATACACACACACACACACACACACACACACACACACACACACACACACACGGAACGCACATATGCAATTTTCTGTGACTACATCACGCGGGTATTGGTAAAGTGCCCTGTTTTGAAACTGCCATTTTGATTTCTGGAGGTTGGCTTCACCTTCCCCCTGGTTTTCGCTGGCTTAATTTATTGCTAATGCGGATGGTTATTTGCCAGTAAGCACACAGAGTTCTCACAGCTTCCTGTCATTTTCCTAAAACAAATCCCCAGTCATTAAAACAGCAAACCAAAGAGGAATCACCATTCTTGCAGCTTTGGGTTTCTCAGCCCTGCTCACTGCTCAGACCCTCCCCATCCTCTCACTTCTTTGCTATCTAGAAGAAAGGGGCCTTGCTTTGTTCCCTTTAGGTTCTGTGCTATCCCCTGTATGCTTCATCTCCCTGAGGTTTCTGAAGTCCCAGACAGCCTTTCCCAAGGAGGCTGTGAGCCCAGACTGTGGAGGACCTCTAAATCTGGTGGGAATTCGGAGAATGTGGTGGTCACTTCTTTACCAGGGCTTGACCTTTCCCTGGTAATGCTAATTTCTGACTGTTAGTTGTCCAAAAGACTGTATTTTAAGAGTGGCTCTTTTATCTCACTGGAGTTCAGAGAGCAGACAGTGTGTGTGAACAAGCATGCATAGGACTGTAATATGAGTACTTCATGAGACTGCACATGTATAGACGTGCTTGTATGTGCATGCATATGTGGACACAGGCATTGTTAAAACATGTATACATGTGTGTGCATGGTGGGTGCAGTAGCACATATGTGGGTGAGCATGTATAAAACTGTGAGATGGGTACTGAGGCTTGCATGAACACATGTGCTTGCATGTATATGCATGTGTATTCACAGGCGTCATCTGCACACGTGTGCATATAGGTGTGCGGCAGACGCAAGATTGTGAGTCTGCATGCACACGTGCATGAGGCTATGATCGGCCACATGTGTCTTTGTGTTTCACATGTGTCACAAATGCTCCAACAGCCCTGGCCATACAAAGTTGATAGTGCACCTCCGAATAGCAAGAGGTACATCAAGCCTCAGGATCAGCCTTCCCTGCCTGTTCAGAGATCCCAACGGCTAGATCCTGCCAACCTGTGCTGTCATCCCCCCAACAAGATCATGTGCTTTAATTGTCAGGCTTATGGATTATGGGACCCAGGTGAGTCATTTTTGTTTAATCGGAGTCACTATCACACTATGCAACCCAGGGTGGTCTTGAATTCAAGATCCTCTTGCCGAGACTCCGAAGTGCTAAAATTCTGGGAACATGCTGCCATGCCCAGCTTCTCATTAGCTTTCTATTTTATCTAATTTGTTTTTACAGACCCATAAAAATAAAGAGTGTACACAACTTCTCCAAGAACAATTTATGGACAATTATCTCGTTTTACAGGGTTTCATATCTCAAATGCTACAGAAAGAAGACCTCAGCTGTGAGTAGAGGCTTGTGCCCTCTGAGCTGGCACATGTGGCCTGAGTGAGATTGCCAGCCCATGCATCCTAAGCACTAACACCACCAGGTTGCTCTCCGCAGCACTTTGTATGCCCATCATCAATGGCTTCCTTATATTTCTGCCAGTATCTGGCATTGTCAGCCTCCCATCTGTGAATTTCAGTCTCATTCTCAAAATTACTGTTCACCATAAACTATTGATTTTCTGTGCCTGCCCTGTTTATTTGGGAGTGGTTTGAATGAAAATGGCCCCCATAGGTTCATATGTTTGAACACTTGGTCCTTGGTTGGTGGAACTGTTTGAAAGGGATTAGGGGTGTGGCTCAATGGAGAAGGTCCCAGTGTACTCTCTCTGCCTCATGCTTGCGAATCAAGATGTAAGCTCTCGGGTATTCTTGCTGCCATGCCTTTGCTCCACCATCTAAACTATAACCCTTTGAAACTGTTAGTCCAATTAAATAGTTTCTTTTATAAACTGCCTGGGTTGTAGTGTTTTGTTACAGCAAGAGAAAAGTAACTGAGACAACTTGTCTGGCCCATTATCTTTCTCTTGAAGGCTTGACATTTGCCTTATTGAATTGTTATTCTTCAGACATGGTGTCAACAGTTTATATGGCAATTATTTTGTATGTCTTTCAACATTATTGCAATGCATTTTTGTGTGTTGGCAACATTGTCTAAATTGGGTTAAAATAATGTGACATGTACAGAATATGGACTTACTGACTCAAGCTAAGGGACATGTTAACACCCATTATTTACACCTCCTGCCTAACTGAAACTTTGACCCCTTTGGCCTGAATTTCCCCTTCCTCATTTGCTGCCTTGGACCCCTCCCCACTCTTTTCCTATGATTTCAATTGTTTTAGATTGTAAATAAGAATACATAGTATTTTGCTGCGACTCATTAATTTCACTTAGCATAACAACCTCCAAGTTGCAAGAGAGAACTCTCTGGTTTCTTTAAGTCTAACAGTATTCTTTTATGTACAAATACAATATTTTTCTTTATTCCTGCATCCATTGGTAAATACCTAGATGATCCCCGTGACTTGGCTCTTATAAAGAATGCTATAAAAAAGTATAGCCATGCAGGTTTCTTTTTGATATCCTGATGTTTTTCAATGCATTCAAAGAGTTTATTATTTAAGTCAGATTTCTGCAGCTTTCAGTATATTGATGTTTTTTAATTAAAGGAACAATATTAATAACCAAAAATTAAGACAGACAAAAAAGATATATGGAAAGACAAAATTTTGGCAATCTTAAATATAGCCTAGCCCCTATTGACTCAGTTGACTCTCACTAAGTCCCCATGAAAACAGAGTCTTTAAGCTTTGTTCCTCCATGACATGCTGACTTTTAAATTCTTTGGATGTATGTTTAGTTAGTTGTATCACTATGAGTGTGTAACCAGTTAGTCGTGTCACTATGGGTATATACCCAGTCAGTGAGGTCAGTATAGGTGTGTACCCAGTTAGTGATGTTACCATGGGTATGTACCCAGTGAGGTCACTATGGGGGCATGCCCAGTCAGTGACATCGCTATAGGTATGTACCCAGTCAATGAGGTCACTAGATTACATAGTAATTCCATTTTTAACTTTAGAGGAACCTCTGTTAATGGTTAATCTTGGTTGTCAACTTAACTGGATCTATAAACAAGTAAAAGATAAACTAATGGACATCCCTATGGGGAATTTTTGACATATTCTTTGAAGTAGGGACCTACCTTAAATGTGCACAGCACCATTAGGCAACCAGATGGAAGGTAGTCTGAATGAAAAAGCTGCCATTTGCCTGTTTGCCTTCCCATCAAACTGGCAAGTTCATCTACTCTGTGACTGTTTCTGCCACTGGTGCTCTAATTTCTCGCTGACTTAGGAACTCAGATTCTTTGGCTTTCCCTTGTGAACTGAACACCAGTTGCCTTTTAGCAATGCTGCAGGCTCTCAGTGCTGTGCTGGGACTGTTGAGGCACTCTGCTTCATGGACTAAGAAGCTATAGGGTTCTGGTCTCTCCAGAGTGAGGACAACCGTATTGTATAAGCCATTCCAATAAATATCCTTTTACTATATATTCAGTCTTCCAGCTCTGTTTTCCTAGAGAAACCTGACTAGCGGGGGACAGAGATTAAATTTAGAGGGTCAGCCTAGCATACCAAAGACCACAGGTTCAGTCTCCAGCACCACCCAAATCATGTGATATGGGTACCGAGGTATGTAATCTCTGACACTCCAGATGGAGGCTGGAGAATCGAGTCTTCAAGCTCATGCTGTGTGTCTTAGTTCCTGTTCTGTTGCTCTGAAAAGATCTCATGACCAAGGCAACTCTTATAAAAGAAAGCATTTAATTGGGGACTTGATTATAGCTTCAGAGGACTAGTCCATGATCATCATGGTAGGAAGCAGACAGACATGGCATTTGAGCAGTAGCAAAGAGATTTACCTTATTACCAAAATCATGGCGCAAACAGCAAGTTATACCCACAGACAAGAATTCCCTTTACAAAATGCTCCTCAAGCAAGTCTCCCCAGGGCTGTGCAAAAAGAGAGCCCAGAAAGACCCAGGAGACTGGGGAGGACCAGGGAAAGTGTTGGGGGAGGGAGAGGATAGTGGAGAAGAGTTGGAGGCTAAAAGCCAGTCTCCGTAAGAGCTCACTTAAGGGCTACCCAATGGTGTTACCACAATGCTTTAAGTACAAATAAAAGGCAGAGGCAAACAACCACAAAATCAGCAGATAGAGGCAGATCACACTGCCCGGCACTACACAGGCTACAGCATCCCTGCCGCCAGCATGCCTCTTGCTCACTTGCTTTCTCGCTCACTCTTGCTCTAAAACATGGAAGATTCTCTTTTGTTTGGAGCTAGTAAGGAATCCTGAATAGACAGGTCACTGAGAGAGGAGCAGCCCCTCTGGCCTTGAGCCGCCACCGCCATCTTCCTGACTTCAGCAGCCCTGTGGGGCTTACTTTCTCTAGAGCAGTGTTTCTCTACCTGTAGGTCAGGACTCTATCTATTTGGCAACACTCTATCTTCAAAAATAATTACATTACAATTCATAACAGTAGCAAAACTACAGTTGTGAAGTAGCAACAAAAATAACTTTATGGTTGGGGGTCAGCACACCATAAGGAACTGTATTAAAAGGCTGAGGCATTCGGACAGTTGAGAACCATTGATTTAGAGGATTTCAGAGACAAACGTAGGCCTTTGTCCAGAACTTTCCTTTTGTGTCCATGTGTCCTAGTCATGTGGTCCCCACAAGCAGAAGGAAGCCATTTTTCTGGATGTGAAAGATGCTGGTCTGGCCCAGCAGACTGAGGAGATGGCTCCCTCAAGTGGATACAGCCACTGGGCTAGTAACAGAAGTCTCCTCCAGGTGACTGGAGGGAGGGGGCAGCTGGGGTGGCGGGCGGCTGTCTGCCTTCTCATGGTTGCAGCAGAGAAACAACTGACCAGACAGTCAAGTGTTACTTTCTTAACAGGTTAGACTCACAAAGGTTTTGAGGTTAAGAATTGAATCCTTTGGTTTTGTTCCAGAGTGTTTGGCTGCTTCCTGTATTTGTCATGTGCTTCACGAAAAAGCCTCTGGATCCCATGGTGTGTGCATTGACTTTACAGATCAGCGTGGGAAGACTGTCATCTTGGTACTGCTGTTGTCTCCAGTGTGAACTTCGAGGGGCTCCACATTTCTTATGACCCTCTGTGCTTCCCCTAGGCGATGTCTTACACTTTCTTTTGTAATTTTCCGTATTAAGTGTTTAGCATTTTGACAATATTGACGTGAGAACTATCATCTTAATTTCACATAATTGAGTTTTGTATATTGACCCTGTGATATGCAGCCTTGGGGAAGCTGTTCTTATAAATCTGTTCATTCCTCAGGACTCACATATATGAGCATATGTAGCCATTCTGTTTTAGTGCCTTTGCAACTGTTTTCTTCTTTTCACATGCTGATTAGAACTACTGAGGCCACGCTGAATGGAATGAGTTTAAGGATGCTCTTCCCTTTCCTACTATTCTGAAAGCAATACTCAGTCTCACACCTTCCTTCCGGTGAGGGTCAGCTATGGGTTTTTAGAAACACTGTTAAGAAAATTTCCTTCTGTTTGTAGTTAGTTTGATTTGTACTGTAAACAATAGACTGCTGCATTTTTGTCAAATGCTATTCCTCATTGATAAATTCCCTCCCTTTTGTTTCATCAACATCCTAAATTAACTGATTTCTAATTACTAAATCAACCTTGAATTCCTGGGATAAATCCTACCTGATGATGTATAAAAATAATTCTCTTGTTATGTTTCCTGATTGGTTTGTTAATATTTTATTGAGGGTATTATATTGTTTGTGGAGGATGTTACTTAGTCTGCAATCTTCATTTTTGTGTGGTCTCTTTCCAGTTTTGGTACCAGCCTCGCAGAATAAGCTGAGAAACATTCTCCTCTCTACTTCCCTGAAGAGTTGGTTTTTAAAAAATGGTATTATTTAGTCTCTAAATGTTTGGTAGAATTTGACAATGAAGCCTCCTGGTCTGGAACTTTTCTGTGTGGGGATGATTGGACTACATCTATACTTAAGGGTGGGTGGAAAGGGCCATCCTCGGGGAAGCTGGAAGACGTGGGAGAAAGCCATCCCAAGGCTGGAAACCTTCTAGTTTCTCTCAGGCCTTGTTAAGGAGCTGCCTGATAGGAATATTCAGATGCAGGATTCAGTTCTTACTTGTCATTTAGTTGATGAATAGGACTGATTTAAGCAGTTGAAATCCTTTAAAAGGATTGTCTGTATCTTCTCAAAATTCAGAAACTCCAAACAGTAGAGTAAAACAGTCTTAGACTCTTCCTACATTCTGGGACCTCTGAGTTCACAGGATCAATAATCACAGTATCTGGTTCACCTCACTGCTGATGCAGCCCACAGCCCTCCCCACCCGATTGCTTTAGGACCACAGTTCTCAACCTATGGGTCTCAACCCCCTTTGGAATCAAATGACCCTTTAATGAGCATCACCTAAGACCCCTGGAAAACACAAATATTTACATAATTCATAACAGTAGCAAATTTAGTTATTAAGTAGCAACAAAAATAACTTTATGGTTGGAGGTTACCACAAAATAAGGAGCTGTATAAAAGGGTCACAGTGGAGCCACTGTTCTAGGACCGGCATATTGTCTATCCTGGGTAATATTTGTGTATGATTGAAAGGAGTGTGTATGTATTCACTGAGCTTAGGTGAAGTGTCCCGTGGATGTTATTTAGTTCAAATCCACTGATAATCCTCTATTAACTTTCTGTGGTCATCTTGACTTAACTGTCTATTTGTTCTGTCCATTGCTGAGATTGAGGCATGAAAAGCTTCAAATATTCTTGTTGAATTGCTAGTTGTTCTTTATGCTGGGGTTTGCTTTTCAGATTTAGTGGCTCTCTTGTTAAGTGCATAGATGTTTACGATTAGCATCCCCTCCTAATACAGCTGTTCCTTCATCACTATAAATGACTCTCAGTCTCAAGTGAAAATTCTCATCTTGAGACTGATTTTGCCTGAGATTACTTATACTTGTGCCAGCTGTCTTATTTTTACGGCTGTGTGGTGAATTCCTATAGCTTTCTATCACTTAAGCATCCATTTTAAATAAATGTTGGATTTGTCCTCGGCCACAGCAAGGATCATGAAGCCCATGTCTCCTTGCCCAAAACCTGACTAGAAACCATCCCAGAAAACATAATAAAGTGATGCCCTAGATTCCAACAAAGGATAATGTTTATCTCAGACACCCGAAATTACAATTACAATTATTTTACATGGTTTTTTGTATGTGTGTATATGTGTTCATATGGGTGTGTAAACAAGTGTGTACACTTGTGTGTGCACACACTGGGGGAGTGAGCAGAACTCAGTGTTGAACATCTTCCTCTATTGCTCTACATCTTACTTTTTGAGACAGGATCAGTCACTAAACTTGCAGCTCACAAAACTGGCCAAGCTGGGTTGCCCAACTAACTCCAGAGAGCTACCCTTTTCTGTCCCCAACCCCAGCACTTGTCTTACAGATCCACCAGCATTTACTGGTGCCATTGGTGTAAGCTCAGTACAGAAGGCACTTGATCAACTGAACCAGCCCCTAGCCCTTTGTAAAGATGTTAAGACAGAAAATACAGCTACCACTGCTAGCACTCTAGATTTCTTCCTGTGGATGCACATTGTCCTGAGGATTTCCTTTTCACACACCAGTTTATCCCTGCCTTAGCATCTCTCTCCTGTGATGACTGCCCTGCCTCTTATATCTGTCTGTACCTGTGACCTTGAAGCATCACTCTGTGAGTGGTTTATGAAATTAACTTTAAGTTGCTTCTGAGAGCAGAAGTGTATATGTGGGGCCTGGATTTTGTAATTGCCCACATAATGAGCTTTATTGGTGCACTACATATTGTGTTATGAATGAAATTGCTCTCTGAAGCTACTTCCTTCTATCTCAAATAACTTCTTTTAGAAACTCTCACAGGCACAGATGCTAGTGAGGAGTTGGCTCACTCTTCGTTTGAATGAGAACGTCTTAGGTCTTCAGTATAAAAGAAGCTTGCAGGCTATTCCTATTGAACAGGTTTTAGGATTTAGAGTTTGGGGATCTGTTTTTGTTTGGGTTTTGGGGGGTATTTTGGATCCCACTACTGTGTTCTCCATTGCTTGTAATGAGGTGAGTTGTTTTTCTTGTCATAGTTTCCTTTATAGAACTATTTTTGCTGATTGCTGTGTCTTCTCGTCTTTTGACTATTTCACTATGTCTGCAGTTGCTCTGTCTTGCTGTGATCTGATCAGTGTTCATTTGTTATTTTTAGTTGTAGACTTAGCGTTTTCATTATTTGGCATGTTCTTGCCTGTTATTTCAATATATTTAACTCCTCCTCCTGGAATGTCACTGTGCATATGTTTCTAGGTGTTTTCCTGGATCTGTTGATGCAGAAACACAGCTCTTGCCTCAAAAGAAATAAGAGATGGTTTGTTCTGAGCCAACAAAGGATGGCTGTGGACTAAGAACGTGCCCCATTGGACAAGTGGTTATGGATGTTATATAGTCACAGAGCAAGAAGGGTCCTCAATTCACAGAGTTACACACTACTAGGGGGTGGGGAGGCCAGGTAAGAGGTTACAGCAAAGTAGAGGAAGCTCTGGGATAAGTTGTAGATGTTATCAGGTGATGTTTATGACACTGCTTTATGTCCCATGGAACTAAGAATCCTTATTCCTAAGGTCTAATAAAAATGAGTATGTATAGACTGGAAAGAAGTCTTCAGAAAACAGAAATAGCTGCTAAAGCCATAAAGGAAGTAGCTCCTGGATCGTACTGACATCATTAGCCATCATGCATAAGTTGGTTAATACTGCTCGTCAATTGGCAGGATCTAGAGTCATCTAGGAGAGGAGCCTCTGGGCATGCCTGTGAGGGTTAACTGAGTTGGGCAGACCCACCCTAGCTGTCAGACTGAATAAGAAGGAAATGGGAACTGAGCACTGGCGTTCAGGGCACTCTGCTTCCTGAAGCTCCAGCCGCCATGACTTCCTGACAACTGTAAACCAAATAAATTCTTCTTGCTTTCATCAGATGTTTGGCTGTAACATCTTAAAAAATAATATATGTCTTTCTGTTTCCATTTCTTATTTATTTATTTATTTATTTATTTATTTGTTTATTTATTTTTGGTCCTTGGTAGCATCACATTCATATAGACATAACATTCATTTATCCAATATAGTAAGGATATTATTATAATCTCAGAAAGAGAGAATATGTAGGAGGAGATCTGGAAGAATTAGGGGGAGGGGACTGAATACAATCAAATTCATTGTATGAAATTCTCAAAAGATTAATAAAAACATTATTTTAAAAATAGTATTACACTCACAGTTAAAATAATCAAAAATAAATAAAAATAGCAGATGAGACAGGGAATGGTGTTTTAATTACCCGCCCCCCAATTCTCTGCATGTTCCTTGATACTCTTTAGCTACACTGACTCATTGGCTCCTTGTTTCTATAGTTACTATAGTCTATGAAATATTTTAGTTGATGTTTTGAGGGTTTGAAGTAAATCGTTATTTTTCTTTTTAATTCTAGCTTTTCCTTCTGGCCAGCTTGATTTCATACCCAAAGCCTCGTGTGGAATAACTGGGTTGTAATTTTAGAAATGATTGGCCTTTCATGTCTAAATTACTCTAGCTCTTTTTCACGGCTAATATTTCCTTTGCTTACTATTTGGTATTATATCAGATTTTTAGCTTGGGTAAGTAAACAGACAGTCATAATACAGGCTAAATCAGATAATAACAGCATCATTTTGAATTTTTTTCCCAACAAAAAATGTCCTTTCTCTATGTAACAAACATTAATGACAGTTGGACAGACACAAAGCCAGACTTGTGGAAGATGAAGATTCTGTAGAATCTGTGGACATAACCCTACCTTAGTCCTCTTTTTACTACCACAAAAGAAAATAGTTCCAACAGGAGTCATTTTGTAATATGGCCTGTTTACCTTTCATTGGCAAAATAAGACTGTTATTTAGTCTTTCTACAGCCTCAACTAATTGTTCTGTGAGCTACACTGAAGACTAATATCAGAGGAGAATGTGGGCTCACAAGGCACCGTCTCTTAGGTTACACATTCTCTCTTTTAAAAATAATGTTGTCTCTACACGTCCTATGTTTTGAACACGAATCCTTTCCTAAAGTGTGCCTTTATTATTTTTAGTAAAGCCAGACTGTCTTAAAGATTCCCAGTTTCTATGCCCACACCATCAGTGAGGTAGCTTTGGGCTCTAACATTTGTCTAATTTTGATTAAAAATAAATAATTGAACTGATTAGAACACCATGGTGCTCTTGTCAGTGACCGGTTTTGGACACTTTGCATACAAAGAATTAGTCCAAGTCTTTGAGTCAAGAGCGTTGGAGAAACTCCAACTCAGGCTGGAGTCTGAGTGTGTCTTAGGATTCCCAGAGCCTTCTAGCCCTGACGGTGGCCCATACCTGTATCCTCTGGAACTTGAACCCTATGAACCCGAGTTAGTGTGGTTAAAAGGTGTGGCTAGGCACCATATCAAAGGACATATGATATTTACATATTTACAGTATTCATGTACATATTTACAAGATGGATGGTTATCAGAACAGGCTGTGCTGATAGATAGTATTGGGGAATTCATTAAGTCTTAACAGTTCCACTATCAAGAGCAGTAGCCAGCCAGTAGAACCCAGTTAATATCTTTCTGTTTCTCTTAGAAGAAACCCTGTCATTTGCACTGTAGGCATTTTATATCTAAAAATACATTTCCCCAAAACAGGGCTCTTTTTGGAAGATATAAAACAAGTCTCCGTCGATGTCTAAACTAGATTTTCTTCCAACTACACTGAATAATGGAAGAATTATTTTATGGCAATAAAAAAAAGATTGGAATCTTTTTAAAGGTGAAGACTCGGAACAAATAAAGTATAGAGACTTGGGTGAGCAACAGTCAGAATAACAGCATTGTCAGTCAGAAGTGGTGACAACATCACTGTTGTATGGAGTTTTCCTAAGACCATCAGTATCCCTACCATTTAGGGAAGCATCCTGGGACAAAGACCGAAGACCTCAGACAATTTTCAAAAGCTCTGAATATAAAAAACTTAAGAACTGTGTTATAAAGGCTGAGTATCAGAAGAAATGTCACCAGTGGGGGTTTCCACTCTGTTCCTGGGGGTTTTCAACTGCTAGTGTGGTTCGAGATGACTGTCCCCAGACTCTCCTAAGCCCACATGGCTGTGTTCTCAGAAGGAATTGGCACAAAGGAAAAGTGCGACTCAGCCTGGGAGTCAATCCTCTCCAGTTCTGCAGCACAGCGGGTGGTTGGGATCCTGCTAAACCACACAAAATCCTTCCCATCTCAAAGCATTTCCTTTTCACTTAGCATCTTTATCAAAAATCTGCTTAAAAGTATACTTTCATCTCTTGTACCTCACTTTCATACTAGAAACACTTTCTTACTTTTCTTTATAAAATTTTTGAATCTAGAAAACTCATTTTGGTAAAATAACTTACATTTTAACTAAAACCTAGAAAGCTACATCTGTGCACATCTCCCCCCGCCCGTCCCCCGTGTGTGTGTGTGTGTGTGTGTGTGTGTGTGTGTGTGTGTGTGTGTGTTTTATGCATGTGTACATACGCATATGTGTGCATATATGTGAAAGCCAGAGGTCAGTATTGTGTGCCTTTCTCAATTGCTCTCACCACATTTGTTGAGTCAGGGTCTCTCATTGAACCTGGAGCTCACTGACTCAGCAAGGCTGGCTGGCCAATGTCGCGCAAGATCAGCCTATCTCTGCCTCCTGGCACTGAGATTACAGGTACACATGTTTATATCCAGTATTTCTTTTTTAATTCTTCTCTCATATATTACTTCCTGACTACAGTTGCTCCTCCCTCCTCTCCACCCATTTCTTCCCCCATCCCCTCTGCCCAATCCACTGTTCCTCCTCTGTTTCTTTTTAGAACACCCAATTTTTTTGTGGAACCTGGGGATCTGAACTCTGGTTCTCAGGCTCATGCCACAAGAGCTGCACTGACTGAGCCATCTCCCCAGCCCCAGAAAGGTACATTGAAACATGGAAGATGAAGACACTATATGTTGAATATCTAACAATAATAACACAGGCAAGAATGTGCTTGCTGACTTTGATACATTTCTATTTTCTCTTACTAATAAGTTTAAGTTAGCTAATTTATTAGACTTATTTCAGTCCTATGAATTAAAAAGTATCTAAATTGAATTTACATGAGCACTTACTTTCCTGTAAGCTGATTTAGACTGGCCCTTCATGGGAGGGTATCATGTAGACAATTCACACAACAAATATCTAATGAGCTTTCAGAAACTCATTCATAAGGCAAGATCACATGATTTTTCAGTTGACATTTTAACCACAAAGTGATCCAACAAAGCAGATTTGTAAATTAAAAAAATAATAATAATAAGAGTTTTGGGGCTGAAGAGATGGCTCAGCAGTTAAGAGCACTCACTGCTCTTCCAGAGATCCTGAGTTCAATTTCCAGCAACCACATGGTGCCTCACAGTCTGTAATGGGATCTGATGCCTTCTTCTGGGCATAAATCTTTTTAAAAAGAAAAAAAGGAATGTTGACCTAAATTTGTAACAGAATGAGAAAAAATTGTGACTACCTGTCCATTTGGTCAAACCCTAAAGATTTTTGTTGTTGCTGTTGACTTAAGTAAAACTCATTGTTTTATTATTTTTATGTGTGGGTGTTTTGCCTGCATATCTGACTAATATCACATATATGCCTGGTTCCCAAATCAACAAGAAGAGAGAGCTGCATCCCCTGGAACTGGAGTTACACATGATTGTGAGTTACCATGTGGGTTCTAGGAATCAAACCTGTGTCCTCTGAAGAGCAGCCAGTGCTCTTAATCGTTGAGTCATCTCTCCAGCCTCAAGGCTTGGATTCCAAAACTTCTCTCTTGCACTGTCCTTTTCAGTCCTAACCCAGGCTCATAATTAACTATCACATATCTGACTTTTGGTAGGATGGGCTTGAGACAACAACCTTCTTAGACAACACAGAAGAAACCAGAGAGCATAGTGAGGCCGACAAGGGAAAATGCAATGCAGCCCAGCAGAGTGAGTATGCATATAAAACAAGGGTGTCAAATCAGACCCATGGGCCAACAGCTAGGTCAACAGACAAACGACACAAACATTTCACGAAACCAACAATTACCATGAAACAACCTAACAAGAAACTATAAGACCACAACACAATGGCATTAAGTCCAAGTGGAAGATTAACCTAAATATGGAGAAGGCCCAAGGAAGACAGAAAGCTAAAGAATGAGGTCGCTGTGCAGATGCCAATAAACCTCTTCCCTGTCTTAAGAGTTAGTGGCCAAAAGACAGACACCCTTACAAAACAAAGTTAGAAGACCTGTTTGTAGGCTTAGATTTCTCAAGAGCTACTTTATGAAGGGTTCTTAAATGCTTCAGCCTCCTTTCTAGTCCACCTACCAGAAGGGAGAAAGAAGGTCAATAGGAAAAGGGTATTGTGGACTTTTTTAGAAGTAGTTCTCTGGGGTGAATCCACCCTTTGTTGTCAGGATACCAGTAGTCCAGTTCAATAGCAAACACCAAACACAAATCAGTTGTGGTGGCACAATCCAGCAGAAACTGCAAGGCTCCTTTGGATCAACAGGACGTTAGTGGAAACAGCCAGAATCAGTCAGAATACCACGAGAAGTTCTCTGGTGCTCTCTATAAAGTGAGGTCGAGCAAAGACCAGCAAAGACCAGCAAAGAAAGACCAGCAAAGACCAGCAAAGAAAGACCAGCAAATACCAGCAAAGACCAGCGAAGACTAGCAAAACAATGCACAGCAACATGAGAGCCACCTCTCACTGTTTATGGGGTTCCATTTATACTCTTTCCAAACATCACATACCCTCTCAAGAGCCTGCTTCAGCAAAACATCCTCTCACAAGAGAGCCTCAAGAAAAATATCATGTGACACAACTGAGTTTCCAAAGAAACCAGAAATTTCCATTTCACCTGTTGGTAGGTCAGTAGTATGATCTGAAATGCTTTACTAAGTTCCAATGAATAAACGACATGATTCTGGAAACAACTCAGGTTTTGTCCAGGACAAACAGTTTGGAATCTCTCTCCTCTGGCCTCTATGCTGAAGAGATTATAAAGATCTTTTTCTTGAATAAAAACCTCCATTGGTCTCTTGAGTCACCCCTGCACTTTTTACCCTCGGTGTTCAAGTCAGAGGAGATTCAGGTACACCCTGCTCTGCACTGCTTCCCTGTCAAGTTGCCTGAGAAAGTAAGTGTACCATGGAGAGGTGTCGCGATCACCCAACCAGCAAGCAGACGCAACACAGTTGGATTCTTCTTAACAGCCTTTATTGTGGGAACTCTTGATGCATTCTACAGGGACCTCCGGGCGCTGCTTATATAGAGGAGAGAGGGGGCGTGGTTCTCTCTGATTGGTCGTTCTGCCAGAACCTAATTTGTATAGACCCGCTGGGGGGGGGGGGTTTGCCATGCAAGGATTGGCTAAGGCATCAATACCTCATTAGCATATACCCACTCGGGAGGGGTTCGCTCCGGAATCAGGCTGGCGCATGCGCAGAGTACTTGTTTACCAGAAAAGTCTGATGAGGCAGGTAGGAAGTCGGCGCCATCTTAGGATCAGCTACCGACAGAGAGGAAGAGGTGGAGACCTTTGAGGCAGAAACCACTCAGCTCATGTTCCTCATTATTGATTCTTTCAATTGAAACAAGAAATTTTTCTTTGGGAGTTGATCATTAATGCTTCTGATGCCTTGGATATGATTCACTGAGCCCAACAGGTCTCTTCTGGTGGGACAGCCATAAAAAGCTCAAAACTGACATTACCCTCAACCCTCAGGAGTGCATGCTGACTTTGGTGGACACAAGCATTGTCATGACCAAGGATGACCACATAAATAACTTAGGAACCATTGCTAAGTCTGTCTTAGATATGATTGCTTAATCATGTAGGCTCTCCAGGCTGGTGCAGGCATGTCCATGATTGACAGCTTGGTGTTGGATTCTATTCAGCCTGTATAATAGCAGAGAAAGTGATCGTGATGACAAAGCACAACGATGGTGAGCAGTATGCCTGGTAGTCTTCTGCTGCTACATTCTTCACCATTTGTGCAAACCAATGTGAGCCCATAGGCTAGGGTGCCAAAGTGATCCTTCACCTCAAACGAGACCAGACAGAGTACTTAGAGGAGATGAGGGTCAAGGAAGTGGTGAAGAAACTCTCAGAGTTCTTAGGCTACCCCATCATCCTCTACTTGGAGAAGGAACAAGAGAAGGAGGTCAGTGATGAGGAGGAAGAGGAAGATAAAGAGAGAGGAAGAAGATAAGGGTGATGAGGAGAAGCCTAAGATTGAAGATGTGGGATCAGATGAAGAGGATGACAGCGGCAAAGTTAAGAAAAAGAGAATGAAGAAAACGAAGGAGAAATATGTTGATCAGGAAGAGTTGAATAAGACTAAACCTACTTGGACCAGAAACCCTGATAACATCACTCAAGAATATGATGAATTCTAAAAGAGTCTCTTCTCACTCATGATTGGGAAGCCCGCTGGGCAGTCAAGCACTTCTCTGTAGAAAGTCAGTTGGGAATAAAGGCATTGCTTTTCATTTCTTGATAAGTTTCCTTTGACCTTTTTAAGAAGGAGAAGGAGGAGGAGGAGGAGGAGGAGGAAGAGGAAGAAGAAGAGGAGGAGGAAGAGGTAGAGGTGGTGGTGGAGGTGGTGGTGGTGGTGGTGGTAGTGGTGGTGGTGGTAGTGGTGGTGGTGGTGGTGGTAGTGGTGGTGGTGGTAGTGGTGGTGGTGGTAGTGGTGGTGGTGGTAGTGGTGGTGGTGGTAGTGGTAGTGGTGGTGGTGGAGGTGGAGGTGGAGGTGGTGGTAGTGGTGGTGGTGGTAGTGGTGGAGGTGGAGGTGGAGGTGGAGGTGGAGGTGGAGGTGGAGGTGGAGGTGGTGGTGGAGGTGGTGGTGGTGGTGGTGGTGGTGGTGGTGGTGGTGGTGGTGGTGGAGGTGGTGGTGGTGGTGGTGGTAGTGGTGGTGGTGGTGGTGGTGGTGGTGGTGGAGGTGGTGGTGGTGGTGGTGGTGGTGGTGGTGGTGGTGGTGGTGGTGATGGTGAAACTGTATGTCTGCCATATGTTCATCATGAACAGCTGTAATGAGCTGATTCCTGAGTACCTGAACCTTACCCATGGTATGGTTGACTTCAAGGACCTGTCCCTGAACATCTCCCAAGAAATGCTCAGCAGAACAAGATCCTGAAAATCATCCACAAAAACACTGTGAAGAAGTGCCTTGTGTTGACTGAAGACAAAGAGAACTACAAGGTATTTTATGAGGCATTCTCCAAGAATATAAAGCTTGGAATCCATAAAGATTCCACTGAACGTCAACACCTCTCTGAGCTCTCGCTGTCACACTCTCACTCTGGAGATGAAATGACTTCCATGTCAAAGAATGTATCCCACTTGAAGGGAACAAGTCCGTGTACGACATCATTGGTGAGAGCAAAGAGCAGGTGGCCAACTCTGCCTTTGAGGCGGGTGCACAGAAGCAAGGCTTTGAGGTGGTGAGTATGACTGAGCCTATTGATGGCTACTGCATGCAGCAGCTCCAAAAATCTGATGGAAAGAGCCTGGTCTCAGTGACTGAGGAAGGCCTGGGGCTACCAGAGGGTGAGGATGGGGAAGAAATGAAGAAGAGCAAGGCAAAGTTGGAAAATGTCATTCATGAAGGAGATCTTGGATAAGAAGTTTGAAAAGGTGACAATCTCCAATTGGCTCGTATTTTCACCCCACTGCCTTGTGACAAGCACTTACGGCTGAACAGCCAACATGGAGTGGATCATGAAGGTTAAGGCACTACCTGACAGCACTGCAATGAGCTACACAGTGGCTAAAACACACCTAGAGATCAGTCCTGACCACCCCGTTGTGGAGAGCCTGCTGCAGAAGGCTGAGGCACACAAAAATGACAAAGCTGCTGTCTGAAACTGCTGTGCTTCCCTCTGCTTCCTCACTTGAGGAACCCCAAACCCACTTCAACTGAAACTACCACATGATCAAATGAGGCCTGAGCATTGCTGAAGATGAGGTGACAGCAGAGGACCTGCTGTTCCTGATGATACCCCCTCCCACTTAAGGGTGAAGAGATGCTTCTCGAATGGAAGAACTACACTAGAGACCTCCTGGGAAGCCCTTGCCCTCTGTATAGTGTTCCTGTGGCTTCTCCAGCAGCCTTGACTGGTCCTGACCCTCCTGGCTCTCTGCTCATGTCCAGAGGAATCTCTTCTGTCCTGTCCTTGTGCCTTAGAGCAGGAAAATCCCTCCCACAGAATAGCAGGGTTGGGTATTGTGGTTTGTGGTTGGTTTGTTTATTGGTTTTATTTTGTTCTGAAATTAAAAGTATGCAAAGTAAAGAAGATGGTGAGACTTTCTTGCCTTGAGGGTGACTAGAGAGGAGGGCAGGAGTGGGAGGGAGCAGCAAGGTCAGAGGAGGACAAAGAGAGAGGCAGTGAGCTGTGCTCTTCAGAAGTCATCTTCACTTTCCTCCCATTTAACATCACTTTGTTTTAATCTCCATGCAATTTTCAAAGCTTTCATTGACTTCTTGCTAACTAGCAATTTCATCATTTCCTCTCTTACATGCTTTTAAATTCCAATTAAAGAAGGCTGACAGCTTGTCAACTTCTCCACGTCGAGTTCATCATGAAAAACATGAGAAATATCAAATGTTTTCCCATTTCTTCCAATACTTTGAAATTGAATTACTATAACTATTCTAAGAATATGGCCCTGGGGTCTCAAGAAAATGACCACGCCACCCAAAGGTTTTATTGGCAAGCTGGAAAGTTTTAGGTCTGCTGAGATTGTGTAGCTGCTAAATCAAGCAGGCCTGCGCACACTGAGGCTGCCCCACAGGGTTTCCTTCCTCGATCAAAGCAGGCCCTGTGTCAGATGCTGAACAGTCTACTCAGCTTCACGTGCTGGGTTGGCTAACACAGCAGCTCAGATTCTAACTGAGGTTTCTCTTTGAGCATATCCTGTGCCTCCGCATCTCTTTCTTTCTCTCTTTCTCTCTCCCCCTAAAAATTGCAACCTCTGTGTTACCTGTGGGATCTTTGTTTTAAGTCACAGTTCTGTGCTGTTTATGGACGTGGCTCCCTCTACTCTCATCCCAGGATGCCCCTTCTCATGAAGTCTGGGGCCAATGATCCCTGTTTATAAGAACATGAGGAGGCTCAGGAGCCTGGGTAATCTCCACATGTATGTGTCTTCTCAGCTAAGCCAGCAAGATTCCTTTCAGCTCAAGAATAAGGGATGTGGTCCTGGGTTTCCCTATGAGGCCATTGCATGACCTCTGGGAAGTCTCACCCCACACAGTTCACACTGTTGAGCTGGCGGAAGGAGTGCCTTTACAATCAAGTGCTCGCAGTATTTCTAGGTGTGCACACAAGGCTTTAACAAGCAGGAGAAGAGATGAAAACACTGAGTTCGATATTGGAGGTGTGGCAAGGGAAGGCCAAACGATCAGAGGTTCTGACACATGCTCTGAACCAAGCAGGATGGCCTCAAAATAGAGCACTGGATTATAACCCAGCCCAAAGTATTCACCCATGTTTTCTCGAGGAGGCAATGTAAGCAGCCAGGCACACCCACCAGGCCTGCGCTGGTACTTCACACCAAGGTGGATGATCTTGTGAAAGTGGATCATTCTTGGGGTCCCACGCTGAATCGTCAAACACATGACATGAAGCACAGTCCTCATTCCAAAGAAAATAGAAAGTAGTTTATTCTGAGCCAAATATGAGTGACTGGTGCCTGGAAAGGTGGAATCAGATTGCCCTGGACAATATGCTTCTTCCACAGTGGTTCTGGGGCTTGAACTCAGGTGACCAGGTTGGCACCACACCACCAGCCCTGAAAGCCCAAGTTTTACACGGTACCTTGGTACATACCCTCATAGACTAGTTCCCATGAGCCCGTGCCCATAATATAAAGCTAAGCTTCATTTCTGTATCTGAATTATGACAGCTTGAGTCTCCGTTGGCCTCACTGGGAGAAGCTGACTCCCTTCAAAATGGCCATGATGCCCCTGAGAATTCCATGGAATTGTTCTGTAGATGCCTGGGGACCGACACCTCGCAGCCTGTCACGGAGCCCTCTTTGCAGTTCACATCTATGCACCCACAAGGTGACCACTCTTCTGGATCACTTTTCAATCACAGTTCTCTCCTCAGCCACTTCACTTCGTCTGAGGTGTGAGTGGACTGTCCTTGCTGTCCCCAGAACAGCTCTTACTGACGTTGGTGGGGAGCTGGTGACCTGAGGGAAGTTGTAAGGTCCTAACTCCCAGAGAGCTCGGCAGATTGAAAAGTTACACAAGAGTAATTGAGGAGTAGAAGCCCTACTCAAGGTGCCACGCCCCCTTGGGAAAGCCTGCCCTGTGCATTTCCCCATGCAGCTGGGCCAAGACTCATTACTCATGGCCTCCCTGGGTACTGTCTGCCAGGGATGCATCTAATACTCCCTTTCCCAGCTCTCAGTTCTATGCCCGAAGGTCTGCTTCTCAGGGATTGAATAGCCAATGTCAACTTGATTAGATATTTATTTATTTATTTATTTAATGTATATGAGTATGCTGTTCCTTTCTCAGATGATATCCCAGAAAAGGGCATCAGATCCCATTACAGATGGTTGTGAGCCACCATGTGGTTGCTGGGAATTGAACTCAGGACCTCTGGAAGAGCAGTCAGTGCTCCTAACCACTGAGGCATCTCTCCAGCCCCATCTTGATTGAGTTTATCATCACCTAGATTAGTGAGTCCTCAAGAGCAAAATGACTGAGGGGAGACCTGCCCTCAGTGTATGTGGCTGCATCCCCTGGACTGAGGGCTTGTGTGGAATAATACTGGGGAAAGAAATATATCTGCTGGGCCCTGGCATCCACTCTCCTGGCCCACCATGGTGTAAACTGGTCAACTCTATGTGTCCTCCATACTGTGAAACATGACTCCCTATATGCATGAGCCAAAGTAAGTTCTCCCTCCCTTCAGCTGTTTCTGTGGGATACTCTGTTCATAGAGACAAAAAGCTAACTGAGAGTGGCCCAGCCAAAGCCCGGCATCAGGCCACAACCAAGAGTCCCTTGTAAGGGATATCATCAGGCATCCTTGTGTCGGTGACATTCAGCACATGACATGCTTGTCAGCCTGTGGTGATTGACATGAGCTAGGAAAGACTCATCAGCTGAAATAACAAGTCCAAACCCCTGTATCCGTGCTGCCTGTAGAGACAGGAGCATGGAGTCTTGCTTTATCTCATCCTAGGACATGTGACAGCCACCTCGACATTGTCTGTAAGCCCCAGTCGGTCCATCTTCCCCTCACAGTTTCAAGAGACTTCAAACACAAACCAAGGGAGGCAGTCCTCTGCAGTAGGAGCTTCTTCTTTTCTTGTCCTCAGTGAATAAGGAGTGGCTAACAAGAAAAAAACTTGACTTCATCCCAGTTGGGTTTTTGTTGAAGCGGAGACTACAGGGAAGGCTCCTGCTGCCACACTGTGTATCTGGACTGGGGACCTCTGGTCTCTCGCTGGTCAGTCAGCCACAACAGGGGACATGCCCCTAAGATTGATGTATCCTCTCCTGGCAGTGTGGCTCTCCCTCCCTTTCACTTCAAGCCTGAGTCCCACCTGCTCTCCGAGACCACATGCAGGAATTGCCCAGGGAAGCCCTCAATGCTGGAAAAGCTAACACACAACCATGTGGCTCAGTTTACAGGAATTCGGAGCTTTGCATGGCAGCAGCTTTGAAGACAGGCTTGTCTCGTGCTTCTAAAAATAGCTGCAGGTGAATAATTCCAGGGAGACACAAGACTTCTGCTCTCCAGAAATTCTAACAATACCTTGAAATACCTGCTGCTAAAATAGATCTTCGCTGCTGTTGCAGAAGTCACTCTCTGGGGACTGCTGGAGGCAGGTGAGCGTGGAGGTCTGGAGCTGGGCGTAACCACAAGTCTCATTGTCTTAGCCACGAGTGTGACAGGAGCTTGCTTCTTCAGCTCTTTCTTCTGAGGTTGAAGTGACTGACCATGAACCAAGGGATGTGCCCACACCCTTCCCATCCCTGAAGCAAATGAAGAAGCAAGAGACAAAAGCTCAAGTCGTGATAAGACAGGCTCCTGGACTACCTCCCGAAACTGTGCCTTAGTGGCTCTCCTGATGTGAAAAGCAGAGTTAACTCATCCATTCCCATTTACCCCTCATTTGCTCCTGAGAACCAAGCCCCTCTGCTGGAAGCAGAGAAGTTCCACCACAGGGTTCAGTATCCAAGGGAAGCTGTCTCACAAGCAAACTGGTGGGTGAGGTAGGAGCTCTGAGGGGGATAAGCTGGAAACATGATGCTCTGCAGAATCTCTCACAAGCAAACAGGTGAGAGAAAGAGAAAAAACCCAGGCAGCCAAACAGCAGAAGCTGAAACAGAAAGGTCTTAAGACCATGGCCAGCACATGGGTCCACCCTGCAGTGAGGGCTCAGGGGCGCAGCCAGCCCATACTGCTGGCTCCAATCACATGCTTACCACTGCATGTGTCCTCTCACTTGACATGTTAGCTCACGACTGTCTGAGAGACCGTCAACCACAACCACGGCAGTCCATAGGTGAGCAGCCCTATTGGCCAAACCACGGAGTGATGTAACATAGAGCTAGCTCCTGATTCTCGGACTGTCTCAAGTTTCTCAGGGTCACAGGGAATCTGCAGAAAAGTCCAACCTGACTCTGGACCTTCAAATTACTCCTGCTCTTGATTCCTCCCCCAAACCAAGCTCTAAACTCCAAGTCCCTGAAGGCCATGGTCCCATACAAGGAAGGCATGCTTACTCAGAACTTCATTGACTTCAGTAGCCCTCCTAACCCGTTCCTGCAGTCTTACTTTTTCACAGTCAACTAACAAGGAAAACTCAGAAGCACATAACTGATGTGTCTGAGACCGCACACCATCCTGAATAACGTGGGGAAATCTGTACATTTCCTTCTGTCACACCTGGAACATAATTATCAGTCTGCCCCGTGTAAACTTGCTGTATATACTACCTGCCTGGAGCTACCCAGTAATCACCATAGTCATCAGATCAGCTTCCACAGAATTCTGGGGCTTGTGTTCAAGTGACTTCTACATAACAATGGCCTCAACCTTAAAAGTAGGACTGCCAGCAATTCGATTATGTCAAAGTGGATCTATAAAAAGTGACTTAAGTTAAAAGGTGAAATTTCTTTTTTTTTTTTTTTTTTTTTTTTTTTTTTTTTTTTTTTTTTTTTTTTGGTTTTTCGAGACAGGGTTTCTCTGTGTAGCCCTAGCTGTCCTGGAACTCACTCTGTAGACCAGGCTGGCCTCGAACTCAGAAATCCACCTGCCTCTGCCTCCCAAGTGCTGGGATTAAAGGCGTGCGCCACCACCGCCCAGTGAAATTTCTCAACAAGAAAAAAAAAATGCTGAGATTACTAAGATCTACAATACAAGATATTTTAAGAGAATGGAAAGACCATATTCACATAATTTTTATTAAACTATGTTCTCATGATTGCTCTATTAGTCATTACTATTAATCTCTCATTCTGCTTAATTTATAAATTAATTTGTATTGTAAGTACTCTCTACACTCAACTCTGTCTGTGCTTTTAGGATTTCAGGGGCTCCTTGGATGTCTCACAGACACACACACACACAAACACACACCCGGGTAAGAACTATATCAGCTCACTCATGGCCCATCTGTTCACGAGGTCACTAGAGCCTAAATCATCAGCAGCCTAAGCATAAGAAGACGGCATGTCAAACAAGGAAGGAGGTGCAGGCTCGGTCTACACAAATGAGAGGGAGATCTCACACCTAAAGGAATAATCAGAGCTGGATGGATATATGGCTCAATAGGTAAGAGGCTTGCTCTGCAAACATGAGGACTTGAGATCAAATCTTCAGTACCTCTGTAAAAGTCAGTCATGGCTTCAAATGCTTGAAACATCAGCAATATGGGGAGGACAAGTCCTGAGAGCTTGCTGGACAGTCAGCCTGGTGAAATAACCACCTTCCATTTTATTGAAAGACTCTCTTCCAAAACAATAGTGCTAAGAGCAACAGAGGAAGGCTCCAGTCACCTGCTTTGCTCTGTTTTTGTTTGGCTGAGGATAGCCCTAGAGGCTCATATATTTGAATACTTAGTCCGTCTCCAGATGGGGGACCTGTTAGGGAAGGATTGGGAGGTGAGGCCTTGTTGGAGGAGGTGAGGCCTTGTTAGAGGAAGTGAGTCACTGGGTGCAGGCTTTGAAGTTTCAAAAGTCGACACCATTTCCAGTTAGCACTCTGCCTCATGCTTGTGTCTCAAGATGTGGGCATTCGGCTACCGCTCTGGTGTTACGCCTGCCTGCTTGCCTGCCTGCCTGCCTGCCTGCCTGCCTGCCTGCCTGCCTGCCTGCCTGCCTGCCGCCATGCTCCCCACCAGGATGGTCATGGACTCCACTGTTCTGAGACTACAAGCCCCAAATGAACTCTTTCTTCTATAAGTTGCCTTTGTCATAGTGTCTTATCATAGCAATAGAGAACTGATCCCAATACTTACTCACAGCCAAGCTTACCTCCAAGCCTGTGTGTCTGGTAAGCTTTAAAAGCAACTGGGTGAGCCAGGCGGTGATGGCACACACCTCTAGTCCCAGCACTTGGGAGACAGAGACAAGCAGATCTCTGTGAGTCAGAAGCTAGATTGGTCTACAGAGCAAGTTTCAGGGCAGCCAGGGCTACACAGAGAAACCCTGTGTTGTAAAATAAACAAAAATCAATTGGATGCAAAAAGTAGAGACAAGCCCATGCTTGGTTTTCATTGAGCCAAAGTGGATTTGTTTTGTTTTGTGTGTGTGTGTGTGTGTGTGTGTGTGTGTGTGTGTGTGTGTGTGTGT
>JANHMN010000007.1:56079596-56112717 GCA_030674055.1 Rhabdomys pumilio | reverse complement strand
AGAAGAAGAAGAAGAAGAAGAAGAAGAAGAAGAAGAAGAAGAAGAAGCCGCCCATGGCTGGGGAGATCCCGGCTCTAGCAGGGAAGCAGTTACTGTAGTTTTTCTAACTGGTCACGGACTCTCAAATCTTATGCCCAAGATTTAGCTGATTTGAACTCTATTCAAAGTGTAGTAGTTACTGCAGGGACTCAGCTAGTCAGAGGTCTGAGAGTAAACCACTGTTGAGTGTTCGGCCCTAAATGAGACAGTAATATGACCACCCCTTCCCCCAAGGCTCATGGAACAGGGCAAAAGAGGGGGCAAAAAGAATGTAAACTCCAGAGGTCAGGGGTGGGGGGGGAGTGCTGAGGAGTGCTGTCTTCTGGACATGGAATGGCCGTTGCTGTTATGGTCACACAGTGGCTATGGTTATATGCACAAGACTGGGATGATCTCATCAAGACATCTCATCAAGGATTGAGGAGGGAGGGGCTTGTGCAGCCCTCTGACCTCCACTCACATTCCTCTAATAAATTATGTAATCTTTGGTTGAAGACACATGAAAGTAGAAGACAGATTAGGAAGAAGAGTTCATCAGGAAGTGAGACAAAAGAAGGGAGTGAAGATATGATCAAATTTTATATATATATATATATATATATATATATAACAAAATTATTAAAAATAATTTTTATAATTCTGTCTCAGAGCTGGAGAGATGGCTTAGCAATTAAGAGCACAAACTGCTCACGTAGAGAACCCAAGTTCAGTTCCCAGCACCTAAGATAGGGCAGCTCACCATGGCCTGGATCACCTCCAGCCTCCTTGGGCACTTCTGTGCACATACCCACAAGCAGAGAGACACTGTTGCCATTTAAACTCATAGAGACTATGGCAGCATGTACAAGGCTTGCACAGGTTCAAGCCAGATGAGGGCTGGGCTGACTAGTCTGATGTCAACTTAAAACAACCTTTAGCCATCTGAGAGAAGAAAAACCTTAATGGAGAAAAGTATCTAGGAAGATTGGGCTATAAGTAGACAAACTTGCAGGCCATTTTTTTTTTTAATTAATGATCACTGGGGGAGGGCACAGACTATTATGTGTCATCCCTGGACTCATGGCCCTGAGTTCTATAAGTAGGCTGAGAGAGGCATGAAAGAGCAAGCCAGTAAGCAGCACCCCTCCATGGCCTCTGCAGCACCCCTCCATGGCCTCTGCAGCACCCCTCCATGGCCTCTGCAGCACCCCTCCATGGCCTCTGCAGCACCCCTCCATGGCCTCTGCATCAGTTCCTACCCCCAGGTTCTTGCTCTGTTTAGGTTCCTGCCCTGATTTCATTCAGTGATGGACTGCAACGTGCGAGTATAAGCCAAATAAACCCCAACTTGTTTGGTCATGGTGTTTCATCACAGCAATAGTAAGCCAGGGTTCCAGCACTGAGGTAGGGAAGTGGACACAAGCTCCAATCCTTAATCAAGAAGCTGTCTCTATCAGCATCCGTTTCCTCCAGTGGGGTCTCACAGGGTATATTAAGGGAGACTCCATGCCCAGTCGTAGATAACTAACACAAAATGAACTCAATGGTATTTTTTTGTAGATAGACTTTTGTCTTATATTGCTTTGTTTGTTTGTTTGTTTAAAAGAGTTTTTTTCATACGATATATTTTGATCATGATATCCTCTCCCTCCCAGATCCTCACCCACTTCCCCACCCACCAAAACCCACATCCTTTCTTTCTCTTTCTCATTAGAGAACAAACAGGCAATAATAATAATAATAATAATAATAATAATAATAATAATAATTACAAACAAATGGGGGCGGGAAGAGTCAAGGAAACATATACAGATACAGAAAAAGCACCATGAGATAAAAATACCATTGTTCGTTTTGTGTTAGCCTTCTATTGTTGGGCCTGGGTGTGCCCTTAAGTGTCATTTGTATACACAGACTCTGAAAACTGCATTTTCTTTTGTGAGCAGTTAAAAATGGAGACTTTTGTCTACTCCTCTCACTGCTGGACCTCTAACTGGCTTAGACCCATGCAGGCCCTGTGCATGCCGCCACGGTCTCTGTGGATTCATATGTATAGCAGTCTTGTTGTGTCTAGGAGGACTTATTTTTGTGGTGTCTTCCACTTTCGCTGAATCTTACAATTTAGAGTTCTGAGCCTTGAGACAGGCATTTGGTAGAGAAATCTCACTTAGGACTGATTGTTCCAAGGTCTCTTCCTCTCTACACAGTGTCCAGTTGTGGGTCTCTGTATTTATTCCCATTATCTATAGGATGGAACTTCTCTGATGGTGGTGGAGAAAGACACTTAACTGTGGGTATAGCGGAATGCCAGTAGAAGCCATTTTATTGATACATTCCTTTAGTAGAATAGTAGTATTTTGGTTTTACCCAGGCACTTGGCCTATCTAGCCTCAGGTTCTCGGCCACCGAAGCAGTACTGGAAATAGATTCCATCTTATGGAGTGGGCCTTAAATCCAATCAGCTATTGGTTGGTTACACCCACCACTTTTGTACCAGTATTATACCAGTGGTGCACCACCCACCACTATTATACCAGTATCTCCTGCAGGCAGGACTTCATTGAAGACTGAAGGGTTTGTAGCTACGTAGGGGTTCAAGAGTTTCCTCTGGTGGTGTGCAGAGTACTCCTCATACCATGAACACTGGTCATTAGGGATGAGAGCTCTGGGTAGGCACAAGCTCAGCTTCTCCATGTTTAGTGAGTTATGTAGGTGTTGTCTTCAGCAATAGAACCTTACCATCAGCTCATAGAGAACATCCAAGAGTCTTAGAAATAGCCTGGGTTGTTTGCGGGGGTTCCATGGGACCCCTTTGGCTGACAATTCAATTAGATATAATCTATTCCTGGCCCTGGAGATTTCATTTGGTGGAGAGATATATCTAGCTGATGTTTTGTCTTCCCCCTTATTTAGTGATTCCATTTAGTTTCTTCCATACATAGACTTCTACTGTAGAAGGTTCCATACAACTCGTCAGATGGCCCTTAGTTTCAGCTGTCCATCCATAACTAAATATTTTATTTCTGTTTGGACTTTTTTATCTTACTAGCCTTTTGCTTGTATATAATGGTTTCTGACTGTGTGTGTGTGTGTGTGTGTGTGTGTGTGTGTGTGTGTGTGTGTGTGTTTTCTTTTTCTGTTTTGTTTATTTGTTCAGTGGTAGTGGTGGTGGGTTTTTCTGTTTGTTTTCTAAAGAGAGAAAGGACATGGAGTTGGGTGGATGAGGAGATGAGGAAGATCTGGGATGGGGTAGGGGAACTGTTATCAGAATATATTATATGAAAGAATATTTCCAGTTAAAAACAATTCTGTGTTTTGAGGCTAAAGAGACTGCTCAGTGGCTAAAAACATGTGATGGTTAGTTTCAAACACAAGCTAGAAGTATCTAAGAGGAGGGAGTGTCAGTTGAGAAAATACCTCATAAGATTGGGCTGTAGACAAGCCTGTAAGGCATCATGTTCTTATTTAATAATTGATATGGGAGTTATCAGTCAATTGTGGGTGGTGCCACCCTGGGCTAGTGTTTGTAGGTACTGTAAGTAAGCAGTCTGAGCCAGCCATGATGAGGAACCCTCCTCCATGACCTCTGCATCAGCTGCTCTCTCCAGGTTCCAGTCCACTTGAGTTCCTGCTGTGCCTTCTCTCAATAAACTGTTAAGATGTGTAAGCCAAACGGGCCTTCCACCACACCCACCAGTTGCTTTGGTCATGGTGTTTCCTCACAGCATAGGAACCCTGACTAAGTCATAACACGTGTTGCCTTTGGAGAGGACCCAGGTTTGGTTTCCAGCAACTACATGGTCATTCACAACCATCTGTAACTCCAGTTCCTGGGGATCAGATCCCCTCTTCTAACACCATGGGTACCAGACACACATGACGGTGCACATACATAAACACAGACAAAACACTTACACACATACAATAAAGTAAATCTAAAACAGAAAAAGGAACTTACAGAAAATTCTATAACAAATGCAAGATATGTTGCTGCCTCCCTTTCTAGAGCCTCGAGAGAGGAGAGCCTGACACTTTCTGCACTCATTTAAACAGAGCTGCTCTGAACACTTTGATTATAAGGGTTTCTGAGCCATCTTGGGTCTCTCTGGAAATTTGCTAATGAGTGTCACATCAGCCTATTGACCTGCAGTACAATTTTCTCACCTTTCTTCATTAATCCAAACGTTCCATTTGCAACGGCACCTCCCTCTCTGCTCATTTACACTTAATACAGGGAAAGCTATCAGTGTAGCTTTGTGTGAAATCTGCATAGTGAGCTCCACTTGTTAGTGTTGCTGCCTCACACAGGGCCCCTCTTAGATGCCGTAGATGGGGACGTGGAAGCTGCATTGTGCCTTGTTTTTTATTGTGTGTGCACTCTAACTTAGTGCGATCGTTCTGTGTTCTTTTAGTTTGTGTTCAGTGACTGATTGTGTCATTCTGTCTGCGGGTCTCACCTTTAGCATGTGCTTATGGTTTAATAGTCTTGTTTATATAAATATATGAGTGAGATACTACAACATAGAAAAACTTTTTTGCCTCTCGGTCTATCTGTGATTTTTTTTTCTACTGCTTTTCTCTAAGAAAAGCTTTCTACTTCAAATTTATCCTGCCTAAAGTCTAGGCATGCAAGCTGATCCTCAGACTGCTTAGAACTCAGGGAACTGCTGGAGAGAGCTGCTTTGAAATGATAAGAGTCTTTTAAGAAGCCAAGGCCTGCCCATCCCCTAAGCCTCCCCAAATAACCAACTGCAGATCAAGTATTCAAATGCCCAAGACTTATGGGTCAACGGCCCACAGCTAGGCTTGCTGACCAGTGAATCCCAAGACTCCCTCGTCTCTGCCTCCACATTACTGGGGTTACAAAACACAGCATCACCCCAGGCTTTTCACATGGGTGCTAGACTTCACATGCAGGTCCTCGTGCTTCCACAGAAAGCACCTCACTGACTGAGCTCTACCTCAGACCATACTTTTTATATTAGTAAGTGTTTTTGCTGTATTACTGTCAAGAGGAGCTGATGCTCTCTCCTGACTTCCTTAAGCACCAGGCAAAGTGATGTTCAGACATGAATGCAGGCAAAACACTCATATTTGTTTAAATATTTTTAAGATACATACGATCACAAGAAGAAAATAGTCAATCTGATTTTAAAATATGCTAATACAAACAACTTTCTTGGTTACTTAAAATGCTTATATACCATTATCTGGCACTTTTACTTCCTTGGAGCTACTATAGTATTGATTATTTTAACTTTGGCTGTAATAAGTTTATTGTATGCCACATCTGAGATCCAAATGACAGCCAAGAAATAGAACCCAGACCTAGGTCACAAAGGCTGGTCACAAATATGATACAAATCCCATATTCTTAATAATATCCTCCAGCAATTATTTCCCCTTCCTCAAAAGTGCTTTCCTATCACCTCAGCCATCATCTTTATCAGATCCGAGGAAGAAGCCCTGTGAGCCATGGGTATAAAGTATTTGGCCTTCAAATGTACAAAATGTATGCTTGCCCAACAGGAGTCACTGTGTCTGAAGCTCCCAGAACCAAACCCACACTTTAGTTAACAACTCTACAAAGCTGATTGACTGATCCAATAGTTGAATAGTTGAAATTACAGGTCTGTGTCATGAGGTCAAGCTTTTATGTTATGCCTTTAAATCACACCAAAGCCCATATGATACATGGAAGACCAAGGTCCATGTGATGCATGGAGGACCAAAGCCCATGTGATGCATGGAAGCCATTCATCAGTCCCTTAATGGTGCTTTGAGGAGGAGATTGGATCATGGGTGCTTTGGACTTATAAATGGACCAACACACTATGCATTTATGAATTAGCTTACTTTCTTTGGTTCCTGGCCATCACAAAGTGAGCCGTTCTTTCCATCATGTGCTTCCTGACATGATGCCTAGCCCCACCAAAGGTCAGAAACAACAGAGTCAAGTGCACATGCACTAGACCCAGGAGCCAAATTAAATCTTTCCTCTCTGTTGGTTTCTCTAGCATGTTATAATAGAGAGGGAATGCTAATGTAGCATCCAACCTCACATTGCCAAAGTTACAGAAAACTCCCAAGAGCAGCCTAGGAACCCTCGCAGTCAGGAAGAGGCTGAGACTGGATGCCTGATACCACATGGGTGAAATCCTGGGATAGGGAAAGGGAGTGATAGAAAAAGCCAGGGAATTCAATAGAAATGAATCTATGGAGGTCCACTAGCTAGCACAAATATTCCACAGGCCTAAAATGTTTACCAAAATAGGAAGATAGATATAGGACAAGCAGGCCCCCACTGTTCTGCCTTCCCAACAAAATTCAGAAGCAGTAGAACCTGTTCTACTGTTCATTTTTATTCTTAAAATTATCTCATGATGCCCATTGAATACAGAAAGAACTTTGCACAAACATTCTAGCACATCCCTGCTTCAGTCACACCATAATTTGTATTTATTTGAGGCTAGGTTTAACTCCCACATGCTTGTGTCCTGCCTTTCCTCATACTTTTTCTATACTAGAATAATCTGGCCTACAGCACACTTGTGCATAATCGTGTATACCACATTTGTGAATTAGAAGACAGACTTATGGTGTGAGACTAGGGAGGTTTTCCCCAACTGGCACCCAGAGCTGCTTCAGCACTATTGACATGTCAGGACCGTGCTTACAATGTGTTAAAACCCACTTAGTGCCTCACATCAGCTCTACAGACAGCCAGTATCACTCTTTTATGCCTGAGGAAGTTGGGGCAGCATCTCTAATGAGAGAAAATATCAGAAAGACAAAATCCATAAGTATGAACGGAGGCCATGTGTGCAGCCCAGTACAGCACCCTGGGGGTTGGGGGGGTGCGGATTATGTGCTGAAGAAATGCCAACTCTAATTTCATTTTGATTTTGGAAATCCTGTTTTCATTAGAAGCACAATTGAGTTTCTTTGGTGTCTTCATGGATTTGAGTCCACCACAGATGCTTTCTCACGTATTTACTGGAATGAATTTTTTTAAGATTTACTTATTTGTTTTATGTATGTGAGTACACTGTAGCTATCTTCAGACACACCAGAAGAGGGAATCGAATCACATTACAGATAGCCCTGAGCCACCATGTGGTTGCTGGGAATTGAACTCAGGACCTCTGGAAGAGCGGTCAGTGCTCTTAACCACTGAGCCATCATTCCAGCCTCTGGGATGAAATTTTTATCAAGTCTTTTTTATTACTTCAGATGCAGCTGTAGGGGTTAACAAAGAGTTCCAAGGAAGTTTTATCCAGTTTTCCTCCATAACATTAACGTGAAAAACTACAGTACAGTCTTTTCTTAGTCTGTGTTCTATTGCTGTGAAGATGCCATGACCAAGGCAACTCTTATAAAGAAAAACATTTCACTGGGACTGGCTCACAGTTCAGAGCTTTGGTCTATTATCATGGCAGGAAGCATAGCAGACATGGTGCTGGAGAGTAGTCGAGAGTTCTACATCTGTATCCACAGGCAGCAGGACAAAGAAAGACACTGGGCCTGGCTCAAGCATCTGAAATCCTGAAGCCCACCTCCAGTGACACACTTCCTCCAACAAGGCCACACCTACTCCAACAAAGGCATGCTTCCTAATCCTTTCAAATAGTGCCACTCCCTATGAGCCCAGGGGCCATTTTCATTCAAACCACAGATTCACAAAATACTGATATTCAGAAAGCAAGCAATGCCTCAATTTTGAACTCACTGTACGTGTACATTTAGTTTTAGTCACCTTTGTCTTGTCTATGGAGTCATTTATGCACTGACCACCCCAGTCAAGACAGAAATGCAGCAAAGATCCCCTCTGTTCACCCACACACTCTTCCTTCCCAGCACCACGGGCCTTGGCAACATCTACTCTGCTTCTAAACAGTCGTCATTTCAAGAGTATGATATGAATGGGTTCATCTAGTTCCTCACCTTCAGAGAGTGGCTTTTACCACTCAGCTATACTGGGTAATAACAAGCTTCAAATATTGTGTGTAGCCATCGTTTGTTCCATTGTGAGACTCTGTGTTTAAAAGGGAAGGGAAAAAAGCTCACTTTCTCAGCCTCCTTTTGTAGCATCTTTCAGAGCAGAAGTTTTTAATTTGATGAAACCCGTGTATTGCTCATTTTAAATATTCATTTATGTATATGGATGCTTTGCCTGATTGTATGTCTGTGCACTGTGTGCCAGAGGAGGGCAGCAGAACTCCTGAAAACTGGAGTTGCCAATGATTGTGAGCCACCAGGGTTGGTGCTAGGAATCAAGCCTAGGTTCTCTGGAAGAGCAGCCAGTGGTCTTAACCACTGAGACATGTTTTCAGCCGTTGGTTGGTTGGTTGGTTGGTTGGTTGGTTGGTTGATTGGTTGGTTGGGTTGGGTTGGTTTTGGAGACAGGATTTCACTGTATAGCTCTGACTGGCCTGGAACTCTCTTTGTGAACTAAGCTGGCCTTGAACCAACAGAGATCCAATTTCCTCTGCCTCCCAAGCGGACCATCATTGCCAAGCACTCTATGGCAAATACTATGGTTTCTCCTCTCTGTAGTGTTCATTTCTTGACTATATGTCATAGAGACAATCTCCCCTATTTCGGGGTTCTAATGCTTTTTGTGTTTGGATGCTCATATCTCCTTTTAGATTTGAGGAACTGTCTGCTATGGTTTCATTGAATAGGTTCCCTGCATGCTTAGTATTTCTCTCAGCTCCTTCTTCTATCCCATAGTTCTAGGTTTGGGCTTTTAATCATACACTAGAGTTCTTAGGTACGTAGGAACGCGTTTCCCCTTATTGATGTTTGTAATATTTTTTTAAAGCCTTGTTTTCTATCTCTAGTATCCTTTCTTTGAGTCTATTGGTGATACTTCCCACTGGTTTTATTCTGGATTCACTGAGGTTTCCATTTTCAATATTTCTAATTGTTGAGTCTTTTTAATTGTTGAGTCTTTAAACTTGAGTCTCAATTTTCTTTCATAGTTTTTCTTTTATATTGATAATTTTTCCATCATTATTACTGTCTTCCTCATCCATTTGCTAATTTTTTTCTTCTATGTTGCTGACTTTCTCATCCATGTTGCTGGATTTTTCTTCTTCTGGGTTGCTGTCTTTCTTCTCTGGGTCTGGATAGAATTCATCTTTGTGTTTGTGTTCCCCTGAAGTCACTGATCATTTTTAACAACAAACTTGTGAAGCCTTCATCTGGTGTTTTACGTATTTCCATGTCTCTGGGCTCAGCACCTGAGGAGCTGTGATCTTGTGCAGGAGTCCTGCTGTCTTGCCTTCTCACGTCTCTGTGTTGCATTTTGCACTGTTGACTTGTCTGCCTCTGGATTGGAATTAGGGACCTTCCTGCTGAGCAGCCTATGACTGAAGAGTCAGTCTACTTCCAGAAGGTGTGGAGATTCCACTTCCCACACCCTCTGGAGCGCTGCACCCAGCATACTTTTCACCAGTGTGTCACCACGTGTCCTCTGTACTTTGGGGTAGCCTCTCATCACCTGTGCAGATTCCCAAGACTTTTCTTCTTTCTTCTCTTTTTGGAACAGTCTGTTGTTTTCTTACTCGGAGTCTCTCTTTCACAGGGTCATGTGAGAGCTGTCCCTAGCCCACATGATACCTGGAAGGAGAAAAGTGAGACTATTAAGATCCCATGCTCCTTAGCCTAGAAATGAATTAAAACTCCACAGTAGAGTGAGTGGAGACCACCAGGGCCCAGAGCCCCACTTCCTTAGGGAAGAGCCAGTTAACCTGTCTCCCTGTTAACAGATGTTCCTGCCTTTGTCTCATTGTTTCTATAAATTAGAAAATGAGCACTAGTAAGATGAGGAGAAATGCCGACCTCCCCCAACCCCAGCCCCTTTGGCCAGAGTGTAAATAAGTCTCCTTTACCAATTTCTGGTGGCTAATTTCTTTTAAAATAAGAGGAAATAGGATAGCAAATTGTATTGATTTAAGACTCTGGTAATTTACTATGAACTGAGGTATCCAGGGAGGAAAAGGAAAGTTCTCTCTCTCTCTCTCTCTCTCTCTCTCTCTCTCTCTCTCTCTCTCTCTCTGTGTGTGTGTGTGTGTGTGTGTGTGTGTGTGTGTGTCTGTGTGTCTCTGTGTGTCTCTGTGTGTGTGTGCGCATGCATATGCATGTGTGAAAGACTACAAAGCTAACTGAGTGATTAGAACTCTATGACTAAAAAGAGTTGGTCTCTTCATATTCCAGGCTATCATTAGTCTTATACAACTCAATAGAAAGTATCCCTTACTCCCTTTGAGGTTAGAACTATGTTTTGCATCTACAGCTTGGGATCCCAATATAGCAGTCCCAAGAATAATGCACCCTCACTGGAGAAAGCAGGCATATTGGCAGCAGGTACCAGCATGGGTACCCAGCAAGCATCCATAGTTCCTCCCTGAGTCAATACTGTTACTTCTTTCGATGACCTGGACACATCTTTGATTTTGGTCAATGGCCCGTTGGTTTATCGAGAGCTGGCTGCTGGCTATCTTCACATTTGTTTCAGAGAATCAGTCAGAACATCTGTTGGTTTTTATAGCATTTCCTTTCAGAACATTTGCTTGCTAGGAATGTTCAGGAAAATGTCTTCTTATGCCATGACCCTGGAATCTAACTTTAAATTTTCCCTGTTTTTTGTCATGTTTATTACATACCCCTGCTGGTTTAGAAATTCTATGAGCGTCTGATCATAAAAATGAGCAAGATAAGAGACATTTGCTTCCTCCTAGCCAACAGAGTGAGGGTGTCTTGGAGAATTCCCTGAAACATAAAGCAGCCTCACAAGGAAGTCCTGGATAGCACCCCACATTCCTATACTGGAAAGAATCTTATCAACACACACAGGGAGGATCACCCAGTGTCTTGAGCACCCTCGTGATCCTCTACAGATGCAGGGCGTCCCAGGACATATGGCAAGAACTTGTTGTGATGCCCAAGGACGCCGCTCTCATGAGCAACTCATCCCACTGATCCAAAACAAATCCTACTGCAGTTCTCAGAAAAGGGGAGAAAAGACACAAAAAGTGGGAAATAAACATTCAAACGAGAGAAAATGTTTGGAGGGAAAACACCCTTTATATTCCAGGCTGTCTAATAATTATGTTAATTCAGCTTTTGGGAATTTGTTTTCAATGGAGACCCCTCCATAGTCACAAGTTGGGGGTTTTGAGTAATAAACTAGATATCCTAGACAACAAAACTCAGGATCATTAGATGACTAATTCAAATTTTAAACCATCTAAATAAATAATAAAATTGCTCATTTACTGGAAGACAGAGAGACTGAGAGACTTTCAACGTTGAAAGGGAGAATCTGAAAAGTTTTGGCAATAATAAGAAAATGTTAAATGTGTAGGAATGAAGATAAATTCTGAGGAATCTACCGTTCTCAAACTGTTGCTTCCATCTGTCTTTGTCTGACCTTGCCAGATGGTTGTGAGCTATCATGTGTGTCAGCTTTTGCTGACCTATGGGAGACCTAGGATCTGAGGACCAGAAAGAATTGAGTGGACTACAGCCTAATGCTGTAGGCTGAGGTTTGGTCTGTTTTTGTGTATTGCAATGTGAAATACTGGTCCCCAAAGTCTGATTGTCCCCGGGGACAAGAAAATCCATATATACCAAGTGACACCACGTATATATGGATAACTTGCCCCCCAAATTATCCCTGACTGGTCAATAAAGATGCTTACAGCCTGTAGCTGGGCAGAAGAGAAGTAGGTGGGGCTTTAGCTCCCAAGCTTGGGGTCTGAAGCAGAGACCAGGAGGACAGAGGAAAGGAAAGAAGACACCATGGGGTAGGTGAATCTTGAGAACATGGCCATGAGGCTGGCCAATTGGAGAAGTCCAAATGGAACATGGCACATCAAATCTCAGGGTTATTTACAGGGAAGTAAACAAAATAGCATAGAAGGCTTATTGATATCTGCTCAGCTGTGGTGATGTCAAGACTTATCATAAATATAAATGTTTTGTGTCTTTTATCCGGGAACTAAATGATCAAATGTGGGGTAGAAACCCCTGAATAAATATTTACCACAACAACCTTACTTCAGTTTTAGTGTACCATTATACATGAATGTAACCAAAAAAAAAAAAAGCAATGATCCAAGGAAGGTTGTTTGAATTCAGAAAAATATGATCAAAAACCCATGTAGATAAATGTCACATACTAAAGTATGCACAGACTAAATATTAACAGAGTAACTCTCTCCCAGAACTTTTTCTGGACAGACCAACTTTAAGACAATTTCCTGGCACGTACTATAGATTATATCTAGGGAACATGAAAGCAAGGCAGAAGGCCATATCCATATTCAGAGTACAATGACCAGATTGGGTTCTATAGCTGTGATCTGATAGCCAACAAGAATAAACATGTCTTATAAATTGAACGTACATGTTTGTCGCAGGAGGCATGAGATTCCATCCAAGAACAATCTGGGGAATAAAATGAACCTGAGGAGAAAAGCCCACTGCTTTTTTTCCTGGAGTCTCTCTCACTGTTCCCTAAGGCATTGTTCACCATGTCTTTCCTTTGACCATGTTCCAACAACTCGGTTGCTGGGAATCAAACCTAGGTCATCCAGTCTGTCTCTTAACTGCTGAACCATCTTCCAGCCCCTAGAACAAAATCTTTTATCAAAAAAAAAATCTTTCCTGTCTCTTTTAATATAAAACCTAGAAGGGAAAAGAGATCATGACACCATTCACATCCTCTGGACAAAAGCCAGACTGAAAGCTTTGATGGAGTCCCAATGTCATATTAGGATGCTCTGGGACTCGGTAAAGAATTTCACAGCATCCTAGTGACTTACAAACCAGAATCTTCTCACTTTTATTAATTAACCCAAAGTTTCCATTTCAAGAGTTTCCCTCTCTGTTAATTAGCTCTTAATAAGGAAAAGACAGTAAGAGAAGTCCACAGAGCAAGCTCCTTCCTTTACCCATTCGCATACTATTGGCTCTCTCTGTCTCTCTCTCTCACACACACACTATATATACATACATACATACATACATACATACATACATACATACATACATAGACAGATCTATCTATAGATAGATAGATATAGAAATTTCCCAACCATTTTTTTCTTAACTAAGGGAATATTCTGCCTTGATGTAATTCTGCTACATGGTCTTTTAGTTTGTGGGGCATTTTTTTTTTTAATTTAAGGTTTTTTTAATTATTCACTTCACATCCCGCTCACTGCCCCTCTCCAAGTTATCACTCCCACTATCCTTCCGCCTTTCCCCCATCCCTCATCCCTTTCTCCTCTGAACAGGTGGGGCCCCGTGAATATCCCCCCCAACACCCTGGCACTTTAAGTCTCTGCAAAGCTAGGGGCTTCCTCTCCCACTAAGGCCAGACAAGGCAGATAGGGCATTTTCTTAATGGTGGATGAGGAAGGCCCAGCCCACTGTGAGTGATACCACCCTAGAGCAAGTGGTCCTGGGATTTACAAGCAAGTAAGCTGAGCAAGCCATCAGGAGCAAGCCAGAAAGCAGTGTTCCTTCATGGCGTCTGCCTCTGCTCCTTCCTCCAGATTTCTTCCTGAGTTCCTGCCCTGGCTCTCCTCAGAGATGGGGTATGGTGCAGATTTCTAAGGTGAACTAAACCTTGCTTTTCAACTTGCTAACAGTGTTTATCACACAAATCAAAAGCAAACTAGGACCACACCCAAGGTTAACCTCTGCCCTCCATATACACACTCACACCCACAAACCCACAAATGTGTGAACAAATGCACATACACTTGTATACACACACACACACACACACACACACACACAAAGGAAACCTGTAATATTAAAAAAAATCCCAATAGGATGATTCTTTAAAGTATCTGGTTGCATAAGTAAATGATGTTGAAAGTGTAGGAAACAATAGTCACATTTTCTGAATGAAAAGCCAACAGACAAAACTACATGATCCCTTTCTTATTGTAAAGTGAAATTTTATTACAGCCACAAAAGCCATAGAATCCTGATTTACCACAAGTCAGGCTTGTGTTTAGACCCAGTACTAATATGTGACACACAGGAAGGAAGGAATATAAAGGGACGCTATCTTGGGCTAGGTGAGTTGTCCAAAAAGTGTTTGCTACACAGCATGAGGGTCTGAGTCCAGATCTCCAGCCCCCACGTAAGGAAAATGATTAAAGCAGGCATGGTGACACGGGTCTGCAGCTGGGGAAGCAGAGATAGACAGATCCCTGGTGCTCACTGGCCGGCTACATTAGCCAATCGATGCACTCCAGGTTAAGTAAGAGATTTTGTTTTAAAAAATCAAGTGGGCTGACTAGAGAGTAGCGAGGCAGTTAAGAGCACGACTGCTTTTACAGAAAGCCTGGGTTCCATTCCCAGCACCCATGTGGTAGCTCATAACTGTCTGTCATTACAGTTCCAGATCCCAGTTCCTTCTAGATTCTGCAGACACTACATGCATATGTTTTACAGGCACACATGCAGACAAAACACTCAAACGCAGAAAATAAAAATTAGCAAACTTTTTTCTAAAAGTTAAAGAATGACTGAAGACACACATGTGCATGTACATATGTATCACAGAAGTCTACCTCTGTGCATGTGCACACACATGAACATATATTACAGAAGTCTACCTCTGTGCATGTGCACATGCATGTGCGTGTGTACATTGTATCACGGAAGTCTATCTGTGCATGTGTGCACACATGCACATGAACATACATATCTCACACACACAGGATGCCATATTTTGCTATCTGATCCTGATTTTTTTTCTGTGATGTGACTAGTCATTTATTTTCCTGAACCAGACTGATAGGACAAATTAAAGTATTAGTCAAAAATAGTAGTTGCAATAATTTTAGTCATTAAAAGACAATTGTTCCTTAATTAAATTGAAGTTATGACTACAAAAATCATACTAGCTAAACTGAAACTAAAAAAAAAAAATGAGGTGTTCCAAATGTCCTAAACATCAAAGAAAGTATTTCATAAAATCCGTGCATGTAACTATAGACACAGTGGAAACCACACAGCAAGTCTGTTTGCAGAGTATGATTTTTGGGGTGCTTGCTTCTTTAGGACCTATAGGCTTTGACTATTATGTCAAACACAAAAAGAAAAACAAAACAAAAGATGGCCCAGATGAGGATAGATAATTGTAATATGATCCCAAGCCTTCTTCTCTACGGCTTTAACACTATGTTGGTGAGTTTTCTGTCATGAGCTACAGTCATCCGGGAAGAGGGAACTTCAATTGAGAAAATGACCCCATCAAACTGACCTGTAGGCAAGGCTGGGGAACGTATTTTGATTACTGGTTGGTGTAGGAGGGCCTGGCCCACTCTGGGTGGTGCCGCCCTTGGGCAGGTAGGCCTGGCTTGTATAAGAGGCAGCTGGTACGCTTCCTCCATGGTCTCTGCTCCACTTCCTGCCTTGAGTTCCTGCCCTGGCTTTCTTCAGTAATGCACTCTTGCCCGTAAGCCGAAATGAAGCCTTTACCCAGCCTCATCCTAAGCACACCCTAGGAATGAGCTTTCTTAGCACCAGAGGACACAGCAGCATTTGCCCTCCACATGTACAAATTGTGATGTTTGGCCAACAAGCTGACCTGTGAAATGAAGTTCCCAGGGCAGGAAAGCCACACTTACGTGAATGCATTCTATAAAGCTGACCAACTACACATCTGTGAGCGTCAAGAGGAGCAATGGGAATGCTCAGTCACAATTACCTTGGATTATCTCTGGTCCCTTTAATAAATATTCATTGCCCACCTCTGTATCCAACTTAACGCATTTTCAACTATGAGGTAAAGCCTTCAGAACCCAAACCCTAAGAATGTTATCAGATAGAATCTGAGACCAGAGAGAGAGAGAGAGGGAGAGAGAAAAAGAGAGAGAGGGAGAGCCAGCCCACCTGTAAGCTGTCTGCTGTCCTCACCAACCCATTTGAAAAAATGATTTGATTTATAACTTTCTTTTGTTCTTCTGGCACCAAAATTCATATAACTGTTTCCATAGTTGATCATGCTACTCAAGGGAATCTGATCCTATGTTCCCGGTCAGAGTGAGAGAGCTCTGACCATGTTGTTTCACGGTCCTTGGGTCCCAGAGGACCCAAGCTTCCCCCTCCTACCTCTCGAGGCCACCTTCTGGCTTCCTCTCACTTTTTTCTGAGTTAGTTCAGCAGGAAAGAGTAGAGAGAAGCAGGTCTACAATTGTCTTTTCCAGGCTGGAAGTCTTACTCTTATCATTTTTATTAGAAATCTTAGCTTGAATCCATCTCCTTAAATCCATTCTCTCTGCATCATTTGCACTGAAATGAATTTTTTAAAACAGACTGATCTAGGTGGATGCACGGCAGGATGTTTCAGATCGCTAAGAAAGTCTGATGTCTTGGGCCCTGGTGCTACTTCAGAGCTTACAAACAATGGTGCCTGAATGGGCTCAATTATATGGAAACATACCAATTGTTCCTGTGGTCCAGCCTCATTGTCATGAAATTCGAATACTCCAAAAATCTGTCGTCTTTCACAAAAGTCCATAAATGCTGCGACTTTTAAACCATCCACAAATGTACTCTATCAAAGCTATTGTCACCACAAGTACAGAAATTAAATAGCTGAAGCAAATTCCACTAGACCACAATTGTGACCAGGACTTCTGTGCTCTGGGACATGCAAAGAAACTGTAATTAGTTTTGTCATCTTCCTAAACCTTCTACAGCCAATGGCGCCTTGGTTTTCAGTGCTGAGTCTCATTTTCACACAGTACTTAATGGCGAGGCTCAGTCTGAACAAGCCACCGACAGTGTACATGTATGTAGCATTGATTCCATGAGCAGGTAGGTCCCCATGACATTTTATGCCGCTCTTCTTCCAGTCTCCTCAGAGTTATTTCTGGTGATATTTTACTCTCCCTTTCTATGTTGACTAGTTTTATGTCAATATGACACAAACTAATGACATCTGGGACAAGGGACCCTCATCTAAGAAAACGCTCCCACCAGACTGGCCTATGAGCAAGTCAGCAAGCAGCATTCCTCCATGGCTTTGCTTCAGTTCCTACTTCCAGGTCCCTGCCTTGAGTTCCTTCCCTGGTTCCACCTATAATGCATCTATATGAAAGTGTAAGCTGAAACAAACCCTTTCCTCCCTAAGTTGCTTTTAGCCATGGTGTTTATCACAGCAATAGAATCCCTAACTAAGACAGGACCTGTCTTCGTTAGGGTTTCCATTGCTGTAAAGAGACACCATGACCAAGGCAACTCTTGTAAAGAAAAACATTTAATTAGGGCTGGCTTACAGTTTCAGAGGCTTAGTTCATTATCACCATGGTGGGAAGCATGACAGTGTACAGGCAGACATGGTGCTGGAGGAACAGAGAGTTCTACATCTTGATCTGAAGGCAGCAGGAGACTATGTGCCACACTGGGCATACCTTGAACATAGGGGAGCTGCAAGCCTGCCCCCAACAATGGCACACTTCCTCCAACAAGGCCACACCCACTCCAACAAGCCCACACCTCCTAATAATGCTACTCCCTAGGACCAAGCATTCAAACACATGAGTCTATGGGGGCCATAGCTATTCAAACCACCACAACTATAATGTTTATCACACCAATAGAAACCCTAAGATAGGCCCTATCTCAAGACAAAACAAAATTGATAATAGTTTCTTATCTCCATCATTTCCCAGGCTATGAATTTATTGAATAAACTGGTTTCTTGGATGTAGATTTTTCATTTTTTTTTTTAAATTTTACTCCTTGGGTCATTTAGTATGTTTCTCTATTCCCAGCATTTTCAAAAACATTTTTTTATTTTGTGTGTGTGTGTGTGTGTGTGTGTGTGTGTGCGTGTGTGTGTGTGTGTGTGTGTGTGTGTGCGTGCGCACCTCGGGTCAGTAAGATCTAAAGCCACGAGGCACAGAAATGAGATATGAAAGGACCAAGGAGCAGTGAGGTTCGTCCCTCCCACGTTCCTTCCTTTGCTCACTGGATCTACCTGCAATGATGCTCTGAGCCACCAAGTTCTGGGGTCTCCTGGAGCTTTCAACTCAAGTTAGAAGACCCACACTGACCAAATACTTAGAGGTGATGACACACAGAGACCATCAACAAGAACTGTCTAATGCAATGGAAGCACATGAGAATGGAAGACAGGAGACCCTCGGACTGCTGAAAGCTGGACAGGGAACAGAATATGAGTAAGCGGCTATTACCAAGTTATTATATTGCTTATGGCTGTGGCCATGAGTCAGAGAAGCAGCCCTACAACTCCACGGTCTCTCTTCCCCAAATACACCTGTCAGCACCAATCTAGTAAAGCATGTCCTCTCATGAAACATGGCACATCAAGGCTGGCCTTTGACATTGCTGAAAATGTGTGTGCCATAATAATTTACAATAATGCACAGAATTGGGCTGTGGATACAGCTCCATAATAGAGTGTTCACCTAGCATTCACAAGGCCCTGGGTTCAATCCCCAGCACCTTCCTTCCAAGAGAATATTGTTTTTGTTAGTTCCTTTGTCAACTTGACACAAACTTGAGTCACCAGGGAACCTCAGGTGAGGAATTGCCTCCATCAGACTGGCCTGCAGGCAAGTATGCAGAGTATTTTCTTGATTAATGATTGGTGTGAGAGAGCTCAGGCCGCTGTGGGTGGTGCCACCCCTGGACAGTGATCCTGAGTTGTATAAGAAATCTGGCTGAGCAAGCCATGGGGAGCAAGCCAGGAAGACACATTCCTCCATGGCCTCTGTTTCAGTTCCTGCCTCCAGGTTCCTGCCTGACTTAGAAGTGTAAGATAGGGCTGGAGAGATGAGTCAGCAGTTAAGAGCACTGACTGGTCTTCTAGAGGTCCTGAGTTCATTTCCCAGCAACCACATGGTGGCACACAACTGATACCCTCTTCTGGTGTGTCTGAAGATGGTGACAGTGTACTCATATATAAAATAAATAAATCTTTTTTTAAAAAGTTCAAGATAATAAATCCTTTCCTTCCCAAGTAGCTTTTGGTCAGTGTTTTGTCAGAACAAGAAGAACAAACTAGGACAAATATGGCGGTATTCTCATGTGTTAGCTACAGAATCTTTGTTTACTTTCTTATTTACTTACTTATTGGTTGCAGTGCTGAGAATCAAACCCTTGATCTCACACATCTGAGACAAACACTCTACCACCAACAGTGTTCTTAAAAAGCAGTCACGAAAAATTATTTTCCAGTGATGTTTAAGTAGCCATAAAAAGGCCTGTCAGTAATTTCACTCCTGGATATTTTGCTTAATAAGCCAATAGACCTCCCGAAGGGAAAGGTTATCTTCATGAAGACAATAATTTGCTTATCACAGCCTTATCTGTAATGACAACCCCAAGTGGTTGAGTTTCCAGTAGGGACATGGTTATAGATTGGCATGTCAATAGCAGAGTCCTGGGCACATCCCATGAGGGCTCATTACAAGCACTGTTGAACAGAGTATTTTTAAAGCATATGAATAATAAGTGAGAAAATGACTATTAAATCACGGTACCGATGCCTTTCCACAGACAAGGATACTTAATATGTAAGGAGAGTTGGATTATGGATTTCTTTGAACAAATTTGACCTGACATTACTGATTTCTTTTGGGTACTATGTAAGAATGCTCTAAAAACAGCACACAACCCTCTTCTGGCCTCCGTGGGCACCAGGCACATACTGAATACATACACGCAAGCAAGACATTTGTATACACAGCTCTTTGTTTTAAATTGCATGCCACATAGTAAATATCTACAAGCAAAGATTAAAGCAACTCTGTAAAAAAGGACTCGCTCCTCTACTGGCAAAGCAGGGTTCCATGTCATGTTCAGAGCCTGCCTGGCTGCACCACTCAACAACAGAGCCCAGCATCCCTGGCCTTAGAGCTGTCTTGATCTGCAGGGGAGGGAGAAAATCACACCAAGGAAACCATGTTGGTGGCAGCCTGTGGCTCTAGTACAAGGCACCAACCTTGTTGTTCTTGGTCATTTCACTTTGGGGATGCAGATGCCAGCTGTTGTCACCTCACCCATATTAAAAGTAACATTGCCTCAGATGCCAAGCCTGGTCCTTAAGGAGGAAGAATACTCTACGGTGCTCCTCTGTGCTCGGGAAGTTCTTATTTTGTTGTAGAATTAATATGCCTCCCCAGTGAGAAATCACCCAGCACTTAGATTAATAAAGGAAACTTTAATAATCATGTGTGACTGGATCTGCCTAGTACACACAAGCAGTCAGCCCTGAACAGAAAGTCCCATCAGCTGATATAGTTTCACAGCCTCAAGTTATACTTTGATCTGTTAAACATGTTTCACGGACAGAAATTCCGAGGTCGAATGGTTGGCAAAAATGAGGAGGTTTACAGTATAAAATACTGTCATTGTCATCCTGACACAGACCAGGGCTGCTTTTCCTGAGCAGCTGTTAACCAAGGCACTCCTGTCAGGCAGAACGACACTCTTCCTGAACTCGGACTTAATGACCCAGTGCTACCCACTTTGAACTGTACCACTGAAGCTTTCTTTCTCTTTGACGTGAGAATGGTCTTAATGGGCAACTGTGACCCTGAGTGTCTCCTTCTGTTATGGGGGAGGGGGTCTAATTGGCAGCAATCGTAGTGAAGAAATCTTAAGAAGTGTGTTTTTAGCAAAGCTAAAGTCTAATTACATTATAGGTACACATGTTTTCTTTCATGCAACTTCTACCAAGTCTGGTTAGTGGTCATTACTCACGGCAGAGAGCTCATGGGGTCTGTATGATGCCCAGGGTCAGCAGTGTGATATCCATTGGAGGTAAGAAGGTAGTTTAATTCAACGGGTCTCAGCAGCCTGTGTTGATTCAAAGTGCAGGAGTCTGACTCAGAGTGGTGTATTTTAGGCATGTGTAAGCACAGCACAATTTGGTGAAAACTTTCCCAGTGATAATTAACTAATCGCATACACACAATAAAGCATAAACCTCCTTGAGGAACAAAGCAAGCTAAATCCAGATCAGAGTACATCGAAACTCTTTGTAAAGTACATGAGACACTGTTTGGTCACATGTGTTTGTACAAACCTCCCCATTTATGCAAGCAACCAAACTTCAGAATTTCTGTCCGTGAAATGTGATGGTTTGAATATGGTTGGAACCAGGAGTGGTATTATTAGGAGGTGTGGCCTTGTTGGAATGGGTGTGGCCTTGTTGAAGAAAGTGTGTCACTGGTGGAGGTGGGCTTCAGAGGTCTCCTATACTCCAGTTCTGCCCAATGCTCAAAACAGTCTCCTCCCGGTTGTCTTTGGATCAAGATGTAGAGTTCTTGGCCCCTCCAGCACTAAGTCAGCTTACGTAATATCATGCTTCCCACCATGATGATAACCTCTGAAACTATAAGCCAGTCCCAATTAAACATTTTTCTTTATAAGAGTTGTCTTGGTCATGGTGTCTCTTCACAGTAATAAAACCCAAACTAAGACAGACACCTTCCACAAAGATATGTTCTATACATGTGACACCTTCCATAAAGACAGAGTCTATAGACTAACTGAGGAAAAATTATAGTAAGGGCCTGGGGAAGGAGCTGGTGCCAGAAAAGTCTCTAGCTACATAGAACAAAGGTGACCAGGCTATTAACCATACCTGCTCCCAGCCTTTTGGGTGGATAACAGGTTTGGCATTCCTTCCCTTGTAGGAACCACCCTGAATGTTTAATGTTCCAAATTCCCCTAGAGCACAAAGACCTCTGTGCCTTCTACAGAACTCTCTCAGCTAAATTCCACTTTATGTAACCCTGTTTCCTAAGTAAGTGTAAGTGGATCCTTTCAACATCAGCTCCTGGTTCCTCCAGATCCTGTCTCTCAGAACTCCTTCCTGATTCCCATTTTCGGTTCTTCCACCTCACCACACAGCAAAAACCATACAGCAAAGGCTTCCTTCTTCTCTGTCTTTATGTAGCCTTCCAGAAGAAGGTATGGCCTACATCAGAGGTGGAGTTTCCCAGCTCAAAAGAGCTACATTAAAGGAGAGTCTTCCAATCTCAAAGATCGGGATTAGAAGAAGATCTTCCCGTTCAAATCAAGCAAAACTTCCTATCAGGTGTGCTCTTCATTTGGGCTTTTAGTTAATTCCAGATGTGGTCAAGTTGACAATCAAGAACAGCCATCATGCCTGTGTGTCCTGGTTAGTTTGTAACAACTCTCTGCAAGTTTCAGTCATATGGGAAGAGGGTACCTTAACTGAAGATTGCCTCCTTCAGATTGTCTATAGGCAAGTCTACATGGCATGTTCTTGGTTAATGTTTGATGTGTGGTGACCCAGACCACTGAGTGATGCCAATCCTGGCCAGGTGGTCCTGGGTGGTTTAAGAAAGAAAGCAAAGCAAGCCTTTAGGAGAAAACCAGAAGGCAGTGTTCCCCCATGGCCTCTGCTTTGGTTCCTGCCTCCAGGTTCCTGCCTTGAGTTCCTGCTGTTCCTTCATTGATGATGGAGTGTGATCGTTACACAGAAACCAAATAAACCCTTTCCTTTCCAGGTTGCTATCACTCGTTGCAGTCATAATGTAGCAAACAAGGACACTGTGGGTCTATAATCACTGATTCCTACAGAAAATGTTAACAACATCATAATGGATTTTCACATGGCTAAAGACATAGGGTAACAAATGATAAATCTGAAACTAGTATTTATGTGGTGATGTGGCAAAGATAATGCCAAGATATTAAAGCTTCTATTAATTTGTTAAGGAAAAAGCAAAAATTCAGAAAGGGGGAAAAAGGGCTTACAGAAAAGCACTTCTGAACAGCTGGCAACCCTGCCATAGGCGCTCAAAGCCAACAATGGAAGGAAACAAATAAATGATGAAAGAAGGCAGGCAGGCAAGAGCTTCTTAAGACTCAAACTAGAGAAATCATGACCGTCGGCTGACTGACAAGCCAAGGAAAGTGGCAATGTCATTTGCTGCCAGTGGGAACGTGAGCAACAGAGATCCTTTTCAGAAAGCATGACAGCTATGCATTTTAAATTTTAATGCACACGCATCTTAACATATATCCTGTCACAAAGATGTCTCAGTAACAACAGATAAAGGCACATTGCTCCATCAGTAAATCACTGCGAGCAAAGTGAACACCCTGTAGCAGGCAGTGGCGTGATCGACCACGTGTGATCAACTGTCATATAGCTACTAAAGAGAGCCGTAAATCAGAGGGCCCGGGGTGGACAAGGGTTTCTTTCCAGCATAGCTAGGTTTAGGAGAGACAGACATTATAAACAGTGAGTATAAAAAATTGTAAAGGACATCCAAGATGTCTGTGACATAAGTTATCCCAGGATCAAAGGGGGGGAAGAGAGAGGAGATTGGCTACACGACCATCTATGTCTTCAATTGACATGACATCTATGTACATGTATAATAATGCAAATTAATATAAAAGTAACTCAGGCATTTACAGTCAATGTCTGTGGCTCTTGTCCTGAACTCTTGGTCCTGCCAGGCACAGAAGCCCCAAGCTGCACAGCTGGCTGCCCGTTTCTTCCTCTCTCTCCCAGCTTGTGGGCTCTGAACTTCCCGTTACTTTCCTAACAGTGACCATTCCTTCTGAAAGAGAAATCGTGCCACCAGATGAAAAACGCACTTTGACTTCCCCTTGTCTCCTCTCTATGTGCTTCAGTTGTCCCTTTGCTTTGGAAAGGGAGCAGTCAATCCCAGCCGCATCCTGCTTCTGTATACATGGAGGGCAAGGGTCCCTGGCAATCAAGGTACTCACCAATGATGTCTTCCTAATTAATTCCTAAACTGAGAACACTGCCAGGTGCCTACCCTGACAACTCTGAGGCACTGACCCCCGACCCTAATGACATCCTTCTTGCCTCACCCAGATCCCCCAGAATACCCGCATGGGGCCTTGCCCCCTGCACCTGCTTTCTCTCTTTTACTGCCATTATTTGCTCTCATGGGTCGCTAGGACAAAAGGCTATGTCGCCTGCCCCCACACCCCAGCACCTTCCTGATGGCCTGTACCCAGACCCCCTCCACTCTGTCAGGTTCTCTGGTGAAGGAATTGTTCACCAGCCATTTCTTCCCTATTCCTTCTGATCTGGGGAGCGTGTCTTTCAACAGTCAGCTCATATTTTGTCTTCTAGAGCATTTGAATTTTGGCCAGAGTTAATATACTTAGGCCCAGCCTGGTCATTTCTAGGATAGTTGGAAGGGGTTCAGAAGAAACTCCCCTAAGATTGATGAAGGTTCCAGGCCTCTGAGAATCCTAGGAAGACCCAGTACCCAAATTAACGAATCAAAATATACCATTAGGAAAGAAGGTACTGGAGTCTCCAGACCCAACCTGCAGCAAGCCTACTTACCTCAGCTCCAGCGGCTGTGTGTATGGTGGCTGACAGAGCTCAAAGCAACCCTAATGAGAGGACCATAGCTGAGCTCACAGGGACAGAAAAAGGCCATGATCCCTGTCTAGAGTTTCCAAGAGAAACTCAAGGCTGCCCCAGGGACTCAAGGTAATGGGGAAAGCCATGGATTAAGAGTCAAAAGAAGCAGGTTTCATGCCTGGTCTGGCCCCCAGTTCTCCCAAACTGTACCAAGCTGCTCTCTGTATGGCAAATCACCTGTGTCTCCTGTGTGTGGGCGGGGTGAAGTGGGCTCTCCATAGTTGTTGGACCCTTCTAGCTCCGGCCTCTAGTCAGTCACGTCATAGATGATAGGGGATCAAACGTGAAGAATCTGTGGGACAATTTGGGTCACTCCACAGAGGTGCAGCCCTCTGGGCCTTTTGTCACTGAAGAGAGACTACCAGTTTGTTAGTTCTTGTCACCTTGACACAACTTAAGAGTCACTTGGAAAGAGGGAATGTCAATTGAAGAATTAATGACTGATATGGAAGGACCCAGATCATGGTGGGTGGCACCACCCCTAAGCAGGTAGGACAGTATGAGAAAGCATGAGCCAGCGAGCAGCAAGTCAGTAAGCAGTGTGATCCTCCATGGTCTCTGCCTCAAGTCCTGCCTCGACTTCCCTTGGTGTTGTATTGTAAGAAAATGTAAGTTGGAAATGTAAATTAAATAAGACCTTTCCTTTCCAAGTTACTTCTGGCCTAGGTGCTTTATCGCAAACGCTGCCCTTTGAGTTTGAGAGTGCTATATCCTTAGCCCCCTAGAAGGGAGCTGAAAGTCTGCAGTATAAGAAACCACCGGCAGGGGGCGGCAGAGTCCAGGTCAGGAAGCCAGTGCTCTCTGAGGTTCTGTTGGTCCACCCAATAGGTGTCGTGCTCAATTGGGGTTTCTAGATCTGGAGTGCTCAGTTTATTCCATTTAGGGATGCGCTCGGTCGGAGATGCTGAACTTGGATTCTCAATTCAAACCTGGGACACTGTTCATAGATACATGAATGCTCCATCAGGATGCTTGCGGTGGAGATAAATATGAGGAAGCCTTGCACGGCGCACACACACAGGTATCCCTCTGCTCCCTATATCGTGCCACAGACACTAGAATCCGAACACTGACCTGTTTGTTGAATGAATAAATGAACTAAACGAGCTCAGTAATGTGCTCGTGACAGTTCTATGTGGCTGAGTTTGCAGTATCTGCAGATGTTCCTCTTTCCATTGATGGACAAACCCTCACTGTCCCTAAACTGAGGCCTTTCCTGGTGCTGGTGCCCCAAACTTACTTCCTCTCCACTCTGAGACACCTGCTGATCCTCCTGTTGAAGACAAGAAGGATCTCCAGCCTGGAAGGAACAGGAATGAACCAAGAATTCATGAGAACAGAACAGGGGATATGGTTCATAGAAACCAAACAACTGCCAGTTTTCCCACACCCTTCAGGGTGGATCTCATTTCTCAAGAGGGTTCTGAACCGGACAGCAGCTGGCTCCAAGGACTCAGTCATTTAATGGTCTCCACTGTTTTTATTTACTGGGATTTTTCTAGGAAATGTCAGGACATATGTCCACTAGATACACCCATGGGACAGTCTTTGCAGTGTCTTTCATTTGTCCCTTTGTACTGAGGAAGCAAGACCACCATGACCCAAAGCAGGCTGTTCATGGTGGGAAGGAGCTGGAAGTTCAACCCTGCCAGAGGACAGGAGGATGCTGAAATGAGGAATCGTCTGGGAGTCCTGGTGCTATCTCTAGCCCTTCCTGGTGCTCATGCAGGGTTTTTTCTGTTGGGAGTTTCTGGGAGATGAGCAGGTCACTGGCCACCAAGTGCCGGTTATCCTGATGGAGAGCTGAAGTCACTCATCGGAAGGTGTGGGGACAGGTAGTGTCCCAGGTTCCTGGGACAACGACAGTGAGTCTCCTTATCAAAGAAGAACGTTGGTCTTGCTTCCTGAAAGCCACAGTCCAGTGCACAGCCACACCTAGGAGGGAGCAGAGTGACCAAGCTCACCACCTAAGCGAGTTCTCATAAGGTGTGTCTACGGGTGGCCACTGTAGTGAACGGGGCACATGCTGGTATGGCTGCCTCCAGCGGCTACCCAGGATCCTCCAGCAGCTGCCCAGCACCACCCCCAACAGTCGCCCAGGATATTCAGGTAGCACCCCCCCCTCCCAGCCACTCTCCAGCATCCTCCATCCATTTCCCATCACACCCCACCCTACCCCACATCCCAGCAGTTCTCCCGCCCCTGGCTTTGGGTCTCTCCCCCTCTCTCTTCCACTCCTCCAACTCAGGCTCCAAGTGCACCTCACGTGATAAGTCTTACCCCATTTTTCTATCTGGGACACCATCCTCAATGCCACCTCATGCTTCCAGTCTGTCATGTCCCTGCCTGGAGTCCTTATGCCTCTCTCAGCTTTTATATCAAGATGCTACCTAGCTTTCTCATTCTCTCTCTGAACATAGTCTCCCCAGGAACTCCAGCAGGATTTTCAGAAGACAAAGGACAGCAGAGGTGGTCTTCTCTCAGCCCCCAGAAGTCACTTGCTCTGTGTTTTCTCCTGATGGAGCTTTGAGGCATCTCCATTTGAGAGACGGTATAGCTGCCCTCTTTCCTGTTTTTTTTTTTTTTAACTCCTCAGTTTAAACAGGAACACACCTAAAATCCCAGGAAAAACTGAGGCAGGAGCATTGCTGTGAGTTGGGGGCCAGCCTGGGATACATTCTAATACCTTGTCTTTAAAATAAAAAATATATATAAGTTTATTTTTCACTTCTTATTTTAAGTAAATAAAATATCATTGAGCACGCAACATATTTTGGAATGCTGAGTCCAAATGCAACTATTTTTATTCATGTGACTTGTGGTTCCCCCTACCCCACCCTGCCACCCCCAGCACACTCCTTGCCACTCAGAGGCTAACCAAGCATCCTGCTGAAGCCAGATGCTCCACAGCTGTGTCCTCTGCCCACCTCGTCTTATCTCAGTTGAAAGAACACTAAGGATTTCCCCTAGTGCTCTGTGAATTTAGTGCCACTGTGAGTGTTATTGGCTGTGGATTTGTGTTTGGATCCTTATCCTGGGACATGTGACTAAGAAAATAAAGGTCCTTTGTACCGAAATAAAGTCCCTATGATTTTAAAAGGGAGATGCTGTGACCTGTGCTTTGTTTTTAATGTGTTAGGTGAAAGACGATTCAGTGTGGGACCTGGTGAGCCAGGGTTTTAAAGTTCTGATACCACAGCTGGGAAGGCACATGGAACCGTTGCAGTTGCTCCTGAGGACACAGTCATGTGTGCTCCTGAAGGTACTGTAGCTGTCCCAAGGGCAGCAAGCACACCTTCCCTGGCCACCTCTTGGGCTGGAACCAAGAAGAAACACAAAAGACAAGTGAACAGACTCTGTGTGTGTCTCTGTGCTGGGTATGTGTAATGTGTATGGCAATATGTATCATCTATGCCTGTCTTGTATGCATATGTAGTGTGCATGTGTGAGTGTGTATGTGTGTATGTGTATGTGTGTCATGTGTACACATGTGTATTTGGGTCAGGGGAAGTATAATGTATACAGTGGATGTGTGTATAGCATGTGTCTGTCAGGCAGAGCATATATATTCATGGCAGATGACATATAAAGGACACAGGAGGAAAATGAGGACAGTCTGAGGGGAGAAGAGGGGCTGGTGGGCCTGACCTGAGAAAGAAGCAGCCCCACCCCCCACTCTCCAACCTGAACAGGACAAAAAAGGACAGTGTGCCTGGTCATAGGGGAACCTGGCCCTATCTCTTGAGTCTATAATTTCGAAAACAAGCAGTTCCTGGCCCTTAAGCCCACATATGAGGAAAGAAAGGGCAGGTCTTGCACTGGGCAGTTTCCAGTCTCCATGCCTGACATCTTCAGCTTGAAGTTCTGGGCCCCAGGGGTTCTCCAGGAAAACCACCAGTACCTGAGGCTGCTCCCAAGCCTCCTCCAAAGTCTGATGCCGCTTCATGGTTCCATTGGAGCAGCGGCCTCTGTGTTCATTGGTTCCCGGGTGAATACACAAGAGCACTGAGCCTGTGGCCACCTGCCTGCTAAACAAAGACTCTCACGTTTATCCTTGTCCCAAGCCATGCCTGTGATTGTCAACTGCGTGTACTTTGGCTAGCTATGACACCCAGATGTTCAGTTAGACACTGACCCAGATGTTGCTGAGCCAGCATGTTTTGGGAAAGATGAACATTTCAATCAGCAAGCGGCTGACCCTCCACTATGTGGGTGGCCCCACCCACCAGCTGGAGGCCTTCAGAGGGTACTCCAGAAGAACTGCTTGAGTCTTCTCTTTGCACAGTCTGCAGTCTGGGAAGCATGGGAGGAAACAGTTGGAACAGGCTGAACCTACAGACAAGCTGTCCTAGCAGAGAGTCTATACTTCCCAGTGCAGCTCAGGGAGTGAGTGAGGGCTCCAGGGTTGGCTGGTGGCCATGGACCAGAAGAGAGTGAAGGAAGGAAATTTGAAATTGTAGATCTGACCCAGTTTAGTGTAGGGGAAGATACAGAGGTCCTCGGAGACTGGATGGTACCAGTGTCCTGACTTCTGGCCACCTGCTCACCCACCCTGACAGCACAGCATAGCCCTCTTACCCCAGTGCTTACAGCATGAAATACCATCATCCCTGGTCCATGAGAATCCGGGGGAAAAAAACCCTTGCATCTGATATCACTGAGGACTGTGAAGGTGACCATGCAGGTCAGTCCTGAGATGTGGCTGTGGCTTCCGGGCACCTTGAATAACAGAGTGAATGTCTGTGGGGAAGGCAGAGAGAGTGACCATGTAGGAAAGATGAAGGAAGGCAGGAGCAAAGACATGAGGGACACAGAAACTGAAGGAGAAGGTCAAGATGAAGTGAGGCCAAGAAGACAGAGCTAAAGACAAAGAGAGACAGAGAAAAGGTAAGAGACAGAGATACTAGGACCAAGGGTCATACAGTAACAGACTAAGCAAGATAGGAAGAAGTGGCAGAGACCAAGCATGACAGGGGTGCAGATGAGAGGGACAGATCAGGATAGCCCAAGAAGAGAGCAGGAGACCAGCTGGCCAGCCCCAAGGCCAAGGCCCCGTGTCTCCTAATACCAAGGATAATGTAGAATGAAGCCTGTGGAGAGCCCTAGGCTCCTTGGCCACCACACCCATGGGGTAGGGCACGTGGCCCCATTCAGTGCTGAGTTCCTGCTTCCCTCTGGAAGGTTTGCAAGTTCCTAGCATACTATTTCCCTGATTAGCAGTGAGTTGGAGAATCTCTCTCTCTCTCTCCCTCTCCCTCTCCCTCCCCCTCTCCCTCTCCCTCTCCTTCTTCCTCTCCCTCTTCTCCCTCTCTCCCTCTCCCCTCTCCCCTCTCTCCTGTCTGTCTTTTCTTCCCTCTCTCCCTCCATCTCCCCCTCCCATACCCCTCCCTTTCCTTCTCCCCCTCCCCATCTCTCTATGTCCATGTCCTGTCTTCCTTCTCTCCCTCCCTCCCTCCCTCTCTCCCTCCATCCATCACACTAGCTATTTGTCTCTGTCTCTATCACACAAAAAGTAGCTGATACAGACCCAATATTGTGTGCTGCCCAAAACTCTCTCCCAAGGTGATGGCCATTAGGAATGGATCTCTTGCAAGATGCTCTATCATGACTAGTGTAGTTATCCAAAAGGACACAAAAACTTCTAACTTCCTTTCTCCCAGGTGAAAGGACCCAGCAAGAAGGTGTCACCTACTTCCTGGAAGCAGGTCCTCACTGGAGCCTGTCTGCCCCAGCCACTAACCCCAGACTTTCAGAATTCACATGTTTGATGAGTAAAGGTACCCAGATTGTAGTGTTCTGTCACAGCTGCCTATGTGGGCTAAGACAGAGCTCCCCACCCACAGACTGATGTACCTTCTCTTCCTGCCTCTTGTACAGAGTGGCCCCACCCTAGAAACTAGATAGGGATGGAAAGTTCTGAAGCCATGGCCAAGTGCTGAATTCCCTCTGAATTTTGATGCCTGTCCTGGTTGAGCTCACGGAGTTATTTTACCTGGAAATTCCTGACCCTAGATGCTTCCTACAACAGTCCTGCTGTGGAAAAGACCCAACATCTTGACACAGGTCTCCCACATACTCCCTAGAACATGTGAAAGAAGGTGAAGCACTCACCAGTTTGTCTAGAGCACATGGTCTCTGGGGCCTGTGGGTTAGCAGTCCCTTCATTTCTCAGGAACAGTTTATCCACTGGCAAACTCTGCAAGTCGTAACAGAACTGCCTCAGACCTCCTGGAGACTGGAGATTTAGCAAGGTCGTTGACATAATGGAAATAAATTCATTCATGGAAACAAACAAGATGGAAAGAATTCAAATTGATCTCCACCAGGAGAGTGCAAATCAAAACTGTTAAGAGTGCATCTTGCCATGGTCTGAATGGCAGACAAAGAAAATAAGCAAATGCTCCCAGGGATGAGGGAAAAGAAACCTTTCCATGCTCTTTGTGGGAACATATGAAAATTGGTGTGGAGGTTTCCAAAAACATTTAAAATACAATAACCCAGCTATTCTACTCCTGGATACACATCCAGAGATCACACATGCTGATTATGGCACTGTTGACAATAGCCTAGAAATAAGTCGAGCCTAGGTACCCATCAAAGTATGGATGGATAAAAAACACATGGTAGACACACAGACTGAGTTATAGGCAACCTTAAAGGAAAAAGGAAACCACACCCTTTGCAGGAAAATGGGTGGAACCAGAGCTTGCTGTGTCAAGGGAACCAAGCCAGACTCAGAAAGACAAACATATTTTCTTTTATGTGTATAGTCTGGTGCCGAGGGGCTGTTAGGGAAGAGAAAACAAAAAAACAGCAATGGAAGGTGAATGTGACCAAAGGACAGCACATGCAGGTACGTAGGTGTCACACTAAACATATTATCCCGCCTAACACTGAATACAAAACAGCTGGACAGAAGAATGAGCACATGAATAAAACATACTGCGGCTGCGCTGTCCACCTCCCCGCCCTCCCGAGGTGCACATTTGGAGTAAAATAACACACCATGCACAGCAGTGCAATCAAATTCTGACCCTGGGGGATTTCCATTCCCCACCACCTTACCTTAGAACTGTAAAGGGAGTGTTCTGCTGGCCGAAGCTCGGAAATGGTTTTTATAGAATGATCCAAGAGTTAAAATGGAACTTGCTCATACCTTAACTTCTTAAGAGATTAGTGGTTAGTAATAAATAACTCCCTGAATATTTAATATGTACAAGAAGCCATTAGGCACGTTGTGTGCACTGTTATTGAAGGAGCTCAGGAGATGTAGTCATTACAGGAGGAATAGTTGTCATTTGTGGGGTTTAATTCTAGCCAATCTTCCAGCAGCACCTCCATCCTGCAGACATGATGAGTCCCCAGGCTCAGGAAATTGTTCCTGAAAGAAACAGTGGGAAACAGCTGAGATGGAACGCTAACTTTTCTCATTTCCAACCTTTGGCCTTTGCACCACCCACTGACCAGCATGGTGACTCTGCCCTGCTCCTGAAAACCCTTCTTCCACTTTCTATTTCTTTTGAAAGTATTTTTAAAAATTGTTAAGTCCCCCCTCCCCAGCAAATCCCAATGCCTGTCTTTTCCTCTCCTTTAATGATTTCTTTTGAAACAGTTTTTAATTTTTGATGAGTCCAAATTGCCTGCTGTTTCTGTCCCACAGGCTGTGCATTTAGTCCTGTGTCATCTAAGAATTTTCTGTCAACACAAAGCCTCCCAGACTGTCTCCTGTGCTTTCTTCCAAATGTTTTATTTTCTTAGGGTTAGCCCTTCCATTTGAATTCGTGAGAGGCCCACACTTGGTCTCACTGTGCAGTGACGGACATGTTTGAGCCCACCTTCCCCGGCCTCTTCAGTGAGGTCCTATAGCTTTTAGTATGTGGTTTTTGCTCCTTTTGATAAATTTCTTTTCTATTATCTTATTTCTGGAGCTACTATGAGAGGTTCTGTGTTCTTCAGTGCATTTTCAGATTGTTCCTTATAAGCAGAAATGCAACCATTTTTGTGACTTGAGGCTTAACCTTTGTGGTGGTCAGTCCTGATCATCAAATTGGCTGGATGTCGTATAAGGGATTAGTGAGGGGGCCACCTCCAGAGAGAATTACCAGAAAGATGATCCACCCAGAATGTGGGTGGCACCATCTCATAGCCTGGGGGTCCCAGTGGGATAAAGGGGGTGTGGAGGAAGCCAGCAGTGACAGCACCCCTTTCCCTGCTTCCTGGGCACTGTGATGTGAATCCTGCCCTACCTCCTCCCCACAGTATGAAACTATGCAGCAAAATAAGTCCTTTTCCTCCCCTTTAAGTCAATCCGTCAAATACTTGTCACAATAGAGAAGTTAGTGATACACTTGCCGTGCCTGCTTATTAGTTCTGTGTGTACACACATGAATGGATATATGTCTGTGTGTGTCCATGTGACTGTGTGTATATATTTGTGTGTGTGTGTGAGTGAGTGTTCCTTTGTGTGTGTGTGCATGTCTATGTTTATATGTCTGTGTATCTGTGTCTGTATGTGTATCTCTATGTCTGTATTGTATGTTTGTGGGGGATCTGGGTGTGTCTGGGTGTGTGTCTGAGTGCCTGGGTGTGCCTATGTGTCTGTGTGTGTGTGTGTGTGTGTGTGTGTGTGTGTGTGTGTGTGTGTGT
>JANHMN010000007.1:56051731-56079586 GCA_030674055.1 Rhabdomys pumilio | reverse complement strand
TGTGTGTGTGTGTGTGTGTGTGTGTGTGTGTGTGTGTGTGTGTGTGTTACATGTTCTTTAACATTTCCTGCATTCTTGGTAGGAAATGTCAGTTTTACTCTTGTTTTGCAATCTGGATTCCTTTTATTCTGATTCTTAGAACCTCCAGCAGATTTTTAAAAGGAAGTGGCAAGAGCCAGCACATCTGCCTGATTCTTGGATCTTAAGAGGAAGATCTTCAGACTTTTTAACATTGAGTGGCAACCGGGCCTTTAGCACAAGGCCTCTGGGGAACATTTTAGATTCAAATCATAAGAGTAAGCCTATTAACTCCATTTTACAACTATTGTTTCATGATGCTGTCATTTCAGATTGGTTAGAGGGCAGGAGTTACAGAGCACTTGCCTAACATGCGCAAGGCTCTGAATTCAGTTCCCAGTCCAACCAAAACAACAAAAAATAAATAAATAAATAAGATCATCTAGGAGAACAGAGGAATTTAAATATATATGCTTATGCTGGTTGTTGTCGTCGTCGTTGTTGTTATGAGTTGTTATGTTGTTATGAATAGGTCAGGTTGGCCTTAAACTCACACTGTAGCCCAGGTTGGCCTTTAATTCACACTGTAGCCCAGGCTGACCTCACACTCACAGCAGTCCTCCTTCCTTAGCCCTGGGGAATACAGAAATTGCACACACCTGGTTGACTTGCAGTCGTCTAGAGCCACCCCTGCAGTGACCACTGCTTGTCTCTCCATGTGGATCCTAGGGACCAGCTCATGTTCTTCCTTCCAGACATTTCTTCTGGGAATGAATTCTCTCAGTCTTTACCTGGAAATGTCTTCATTTCTTCATTTTCAGCAGAAAAATGTGATGGTTAGTGTTGACAAGTTCATTCACAGATTCTAGAGTCGCCTGGAAGATGGAACCCTGACCACGCTTGTGTAGGATTATATTGATTTCATTAACCTAAGTGAGAAGCCCCGCCTACTGTGAGAAGCCCCGCCCATTGTGGATAGGCCCATCTCCAGCATGGCGTCTTGTACTGTGAACTTGGTGGAAGGAAGCTGAGAAGCACCAGGATGTCATCCTTCCTTCTCGTTGGTTGTGGGTGTGATGTGACCAGCTGCTTCAAGTTCCTTAACTTCCACACTGTGGTGGATTAGACCCTTGAACTACAAAGCAGAATAAACCCTTTAGGCACTGTTGATTTTGGCAAGGTATTTTATCACAGTAACAGAAACTAAAGCAGATAGTTCGGTTAGTTGTAAAATTCTGAGTTCACAACCTGTCAACACTTTGGCGGGTTTGTGTGTTTGTTTGTTTGTTTGTTTTGATTTAATTTGATTTTAATTTTATTTGTTTTACATTCCAACCACAGTTTCCCTTACCTCCTCACCTCTCAGTCCCTCTCCCCAACCTCCCCTCCATCTACTCCCCACAATTTCTCTTCAGAAAAGGGCCGGCCTAGTATCAACCAGTCGTGGCACATCAAGTTGCAATAAGACTAGGCACCTCCTCTTCTATTAAGGGTAGACAAGGGAACCCAGTAGAGGAAAAGGTCCCAAAGACAGGTGATAGAATCAAAGATGGCTCCTCCTCCCACTGTCAGGGGTCCCACAAGAAGATCAAGCTGCACAATGGTAGCATATGTCATGTAAATACCTTGAATGAATATGACATTCCATTGTCTTCTCGCCACCATAGTAAGAAGTTAAACATCACTCTCCTTTGTCATCCCTCTTTTTCTGTTTTCGATATTCTCTCTTTGACTTTGGCTTTCTTCAGTTTGACTCTGTTGTGTCTACATGTAAACCCACACAAATTGTTTAACTTCTTTTTCACATGGATTTAGTTATTACTATGTATATATGTGTGTGCTCATGTGCCACAGCGTGTGCACATGGAAGTGGAAGTGAGAAGGACCTTTGGGAGTCAGTTCTCTCTTCCCATCATTCACACCCTGGTGACCAAGCCTAGGTGGTCAGTCTCAATGGCAGTGGGTCTTGAAGGTCTAAGTTGTGGGTCCCATGTGTCTGCCACCCCAGGCAGCTGGAGCTATGGCTCAGGGGAGCAGAAGCACAGGAATTCAACTGTGCTCACTCCAGGCCACTCAGGGCAGATGCCAGGCTGTGAGAAGCTGTGTGACTCTGCTCTGGGGTGGAGAGAACACAGTCTGAGACCCCCTTGGGGGCAGAAGGCAACCGGAGACCAACTGGTCTCAGCCCTTGGGCTCCCAGGTGCCACTGAGAGGCTGAGGAAGGACTGAGATGGTCGTATGGGCTGGAACGACCCGCAGCCAAAAAGCAGGCAGGGGGAGATGAGCTCCAGTGGCACCCCATGGGGAATGAGACTCGGTCATGGGGACTCTCTTGGCTGGGTCATGGCTGGCTCGGCTAGCTCCCTTGAGGGTCTTCGGCAGGAGGTTAGGCAGTGGCTCGGTAGTTGAAGACCTTCTCCACAGTTCCCCACGGCAGACCCCAGGTAGTCCAGGTCTTAAAACATTTATTGTCATGGCAGAAAGTGAATGAAGCTGTACTCCATGTTCTCAGGGTGGCCCTGAGGTTAAATACCTTTTACAAGTAGGAGGAGGGTCTGAGAAGGAATGCTTAATTGGCTATACCCTCTGGCCTTTAGGTATCTCATTAATATGGAGATGTCTTGAGTCTCTGTGGCCTATAGTCACACCCTCTACCTGTGCTGCATGACTGATGGTCACAAACCTCTCTTTGGGAAGGGCTGTGGAGGACTGAAGCTAAGTGAAAGGAATCAGAGCCCAGGAACAAGGCCAAACGGTCCTTTTAGGGTCTCTGGGTTTGAGGCCTGCACTCAACTAGGTACCCAGCTGCCTCTCACAGCCCACCACCCCACAAGGGTCTTTATGCACTGAGCCATCTCACCAGCCCTGCTCAACTTTGGATAGATGTTTTTCAACAGAATACGGAAGTTTTCAGCTATTACTTCTTCAAACATTTTCTTCTTTTTTTCTCCCACCTCCTCCCACTTCTAGAGTCCACACTACTCACATGGAGTACTTGACAGCATCACATGGATCCTTGAGGCTGTTCCTCGTCCTTCCTTCTTTTTTGCTTTTCAGACTGAGCAGTCTCCACCAGTATGTCTCCAAATGCAACAATTCTCTTCTTTTAACTTCAATTTGTTCTCAAGAGTGTCTTTTTAAAATTTTCCCACTCCTTCCATTGTACTTTACAATTCTCTGCTTTTTATTTAATGTTGTTCTTCGTTCTTCTCTATCGCCATCCAGTATCCAATGAGACATAACTGTCATATTTTCCTTTAATCTTTTACCTTAATGTTTAGCAACATACTAATTACACATGATAATGAAATTCACTGTGACACTTTCATATGTGTGTGTGTGTGCATTTGTGTGTGTGCACATTCTCGTGTGTGTGTGTGTGTGTGTGTGTGTGTGTGTGTGTGTGTGTGTTCCTATAAGTGTCCAGTAAGGAAGAACAGAGTGTAGGCAAAAGGACATAAGTCATAATAAAAAAGATATAAAGCTTTTTTCCTCTAATTTCAACCTGTCATAGTTTTTTTTTTCTCTTTTTCCCAGTAGATATGAGAATTCAGTTTTCTGGGTATTTGAGTAACAAGAACCATTTGTGTTCCAAGAGAATCCAGTGTGTGTTATTCCTTTGAGACAGTAAACTTGAAATTCAAGCTTGCTTTTTAATTCCATTGGCCACGAGTGCAAGAGGAACTAGACCTACCTGGTCAGTGAGCACATTTACTGTACTGGCACACTTAAAATAAGGTGTTTTTTATTTGTTTTTGGAGAGTTTTTATAACCTGAAATTGTTCACATTTATTCTTGTGTTTAAAACTATATCAAATCATTTTATTATAGTGCTATTGAATATGTAAACATTATTATTACATATAAACTAAAGTATGTTTTTTAAGTTTTTTACATAAGTATAAGTGGGCTTTTGTTTATAGGAGTATGTTTACCCTGTCAGAGGCTGTATCATTGAAGGAACTATTTCTCTATTAACCATCACCTCTATATGAACCCTTGGGAAGGGATAAGACCCTGTGAGCCACTCTCCTATCTATGGTAGGCCCCGTCTTGTGTAGATCTTTTGCTGGTAATCACAGCTGTGAAATCAACAGTGAAACCACCATGTCACTCCAGTAAGTCAGCATCCTATGCACTCTCCCTTCCTCAGCTCCTACGTTCTCTTTACCTCTGTTTCCATGATGTTCTACAACCCTGGAGTGGATGTTACAGGTATCCTGTTTATGTCTAAGCATTCAACACGCAATTATTACCTATATTTTGAGCAACTATGGGTCTCTGCAGTTACCACTGGCCACTGCAAATTCCTTCAGCTCTTTAGATACAGGTATTTGAAAATGTTTATAAATCTTATGGTTTGAATATTAAATGTTTCCTACAGGTCCACATGTTTAAACATCTGGTAGTGAACATTTGAGAGAGTTCCCAAGGCATTACAGGTAAAGCTTTATAAATTGTATCTTTGAGAACTAAAGAGATGGCTCAGTAGTTAGAAGGTCCTAGGTTCAGTTCCAGACACCCACATGGCAGCTAACAATTGTCAGTAACTCCAATTCCTGAGGACCAGATGCAGGTACTGCATGCCGGTGATGTACATGTTCAGACATACATGCAGGTAAAACATTCATACACATAAAGTAATAAATAAATGACTGAATACCCCAAGTATGGTGGTGTGTACCTTCAATCTCAGTACTCTGGAGGAAGTAGAACCTCTGGGAATTCAAGGCCAACCTGTCTCAAAAAAAAATCAATCTATCTATCAATAAATAAACCTTAAAAATTAAAAAGTTATATCTTTTAGCTGGTACATGACTATATCAGCATCCAGAGTGCAGAGGAGGGCAGATGTATAGGTTTTAATTTATTTTTGTTTTTTTAGTTTTTTTTCTTTATACAGAACTATGGGTAGGCATTTGTCTATAGGTGTATGTTTACCCTGCCAGAAGCTGTACCTTAAACTCTATGAGTTAATGTCAGGCTTACACAGAGAAATCCTGTCTAAAAAGAAAAATAAAATATGCCTTTGATTCACACTATGCTGTTTTAAGTGGTTCTAGTTTTCCTTGTAGCAGTCAAGGTAAAAAGAGTCTTTTGTCTGTGAACCTGACTCATATGGCCCCCTGGAAACACCAACAAGAAGCTATCATCTCACGTTGTCTTCAGTGACACAGGGACAAATGCTTATAAACAAGGAACTGACCAAGCAGTGTCCCTACCAGTAGCCATGTCCGATGAATGAGGCAGGATGAAAGTCACAGCAGCCTGAGGGAGGAAGCACCCTGGCCACAATGCTCCATTATCCCACTGGTGGGACAAGCTGAAGCTCCTTTCAGAGCTCTAAAATGGAAACATACCTCAGGAGATGGCTGGCAAGCAAGTGTTCACTGCCTGTACCAGTCAGTCATTATGACTGGCAGCTTTAAAAATCTCCATGATGATGGATCCCTCAAGTGCTCGCAAAGGCTGCTGTGTGTGTTGGGAAAAACCTAAAGACCATGTCAAGGGGTTTGACATTTCTGGGATGAGCATCTACCAACTGATGTTGACCCTTTGCTGACATTTAGACTCCTGATTTTAAACAATTACTAGTTTTATGACATTGTTCACAGAGAGAAAACAGATGGAAGCAAAGTCGAAAGAGAAAACAGAACTGAAAACACATCAATCCAGAGCAAACAAATGTCAACCCATCACCCAACACTCATCAGATGCTCTCTCTGTGTCGCTCTATTATCTCCAAGGAGTATGGCAGTCTGGGGCAAGGCCCTCTGAACCATGTCCCTCCGCAGCTGCTGAGACTGTGACTCAGTGATGCTCTTCTTCCCCCATGAGGAGTGGGATCCATCCCAGAAACCCTTGTGCCCCACTCGGGGACCCGGCTGCCTGGCTGCTTCATTTCTATCCTAGGCTGTTGAACGTGGACTCCACCATTCCTAAGCCTTATTCAGTTGTTTGTTTTCATAAACACTCGAGAAGTAGAAGTTCATCTGCTTACCACATACTGAGGACACATAAAGAGAAATGTAGGTAGGGCAGGTTAGCAGATATGACAGAATGTGAGAATTAGAAGTTATGAAAAACCATTATCTTCTTTTATCTTGAGTACATTTTTGTCTTGTGGAGACTTCAGTCCACCATAATTTCTTTATAACTCATTGTCCTCAGCCCACCAAGAGACCCTTTGCTGCCATTTAGGCTTCTGCACAATGCAGAAGGTGATGGGAGTGAACACACGGCAGCCCAGGACACGAGCAAGCTTTAATATGAAAGCTCACTAACTACACCATGATGTGTCAGGCAGGGGCCTTGGATGCTCAGGGAACTCACTTCCAACCCCAAAGCTCTAGAGCAGTGGTTCTCAACCTTGCTAATGCTACAGCTCTTTTATACAGCTCCTCATGTTGTGGTGAGCACCCCCACCATAAAATTATTTCACTTCTACTTTATAACTGTGATGTTGCTACTGTTATAAAGTATAATGTAAATATCTGATATGTAGAATATCTTATTTGTGAGCCTCAAGGGGGTCATGGCCCACAGGTTGAGAACCATGCAAACGGGGGCACAGGGAGGTTCATTATCTGTTCAGTTTTGCTGTGGACTTCAAACTTCAGTGAAAACAAATGTTTCTCAAAAACTTGCTTGGGCATGTTAACGGGAGCTGTTTCTAGCTTTTCTTCTTCTTCTTCACTGATCTAAGTGTATGTCCCTTGGTTGCCAACACCACACTGTGGATCAGTGTAGCTGCCTAACATGTTCTGAGGGTGTGAGTGTGTGTGTGTGTGTGTGTGATCCCTCTTATATTGTACATTGTTCTCAAAAATTATTTTCACTGTCATTATCAATTTTCAGTATAAATTGTATAATGATCTTATCTATGCCTACAAAACTTTGAAGTGGTTTTGGGGGGGTTATTACTATTATGATGATGATATATGTGTGTAGTGCATGTGTGTGTGTGTGTGTGTGTGTGTGTGTGTGTGTGTGTGTAGTGTATGTGTGTAATGGGAGATGTTTAAATCTCTAACCCAAATATGACCAGTCAATGAAAACACAACTCAGTAACTATGAATATATTCTGTAAGCCTAGATTGGACAGATACCCTAAACTACTCTGTTTCCCAGCTATGAGACCCTTATTACTTGAGGGTTTTCAGACCCTGCGTCTGTCCTTCTACCTCCTGCTTTGCAGTTGTCCTCTCCTTCATTGTCTTCCTCCTCCATTGTCTTCCTCCAGTCCTCCCCTTCTTCTGACCAATCACTGGCTCCAACCTTTATTTTACAAATTAAAATGGGCAGAAGGTTCACTAGAATTCACCTGTGTAATGACTCACACCTCCTCTGGAGCCCTTCACAGGAAAGGGGAATTAGTATCAAAATACAAGACCGGGGCTATCCACAATATATGTATATGTGTGAGTGCTAGTGATGTGGTCAGAGACAGCCTTGGTTGTTCATTCTTGCCCTCTTCTTCCTCTTGTGTTTGAAGCAGGATTTCTTTTTCCCTGCTATGTACACCAGGCTAGCTGGCCCACAAACTTCTGTCTCTCTTTTCCACCTCAAGGTAAACATGGGATTACAGATACATGCTCACTAGTGTTGTATCTGTAATCATACATCGGTGTCAGGGATCCAACTTCAAACCACACACTGGCATGGCAAGAGCTTTGTCCACTGAACCATCACAGCAGACCTCCATCAGTGATTCTGATAGGAATTTTGCTAAACCTTTACATCAGTTTAGGAATCTGGGCAGAATGGTAGATGCCTGTAATCCCCAAACTTGAGATATAAAGGCAAGAGAATCATGAGCTGGAAGATAACCTAGGCTAATGAGAGAAGGGGATGGGGAGAACTGAGGAGATGGTTCAGTTGGCAAAGCATAAGGACTTAACTGCAATCCCTAGGGCCCATTTAAAGCCAAGGATGGCAGCATGTGTCAGTAATCCCAGTGCTGAGGAGACTGAGGAGGCACAGGGCCAGCCATTCTGGATGAATCACTGAGATCCAGGACAGGGAGAGACCCTGTCTCAAAAAATAGAGAGAATTTTAGAAGGGCATCTAACATCCACCTCTAGCCCCCACATGCATGCACATGCGTGCACATACATGTGCACACACACTGGCATGTACACATATACATACTCATAGACAAAACAATCAGTTTGGAGGAACCGACACTTTAACTGTCAACTTATATCACTCATGAACGTGGTGAATCATTGCCCTTATCTTTCCTAGTATAGTTTATCAGTGATCTGCAGTTTTCAAAATGAAAGACCTGTGTGTTGTTAGATCGACACCCAAGAACTTTGCTTCTTTTGAGACCTTGGATGACACTCCACTTTTATTTGGGTCTGCAAAATACAGTTTATTTCTGCGGAGTGTCCTTGTGTCCTAAGACCTTACTAAACACATTGGCTCATTCGAGGAGAAATTTGTCGATTCACTGAAATCCTCACCAAAGACAAGCTTGCCATCAGCAAAGAGGGGCAGTGAGTACCCTCCTTCCTCATCTGTATGCCTTTGGTTTCCTTATCTTCATTTTAAAAAGTAACTAGAGTTCTCAGAATCATACTGTCCAGAACACTAGAAACACACTCAAGTCTTTGACCATTCAGTGTGCCATTTACTCTGTGTGTGTGTGTGTGTGTGTGTGTGTGATTTTATTCTGCTTTAGTAACTAAATGCTACTTAACACACCTAGGAACCTGACCTATATTCCTGAATTCAGTGGGTTTTTGCCGTTAAAGGGTGTGAAACTTTCTCAAACACACTGTCTTCATTATTTTACTGTTGCTGTGACAAACTACCATGGCCAAGAGAACTTACGTGTAAAAGAAAGTGTTTAGTTAGACTTATGTTTTTAGAGAGCCCGAGTCCATGATGGTGGAGCAAAGGCATAGCAGCAGGAACAGCTCAGACATCACATCTTGATCTGCAAGTTGGAGACAGAGAGAGAAACTGGGGTTAGTGTGCGTCTTTTGAAACCTCAAACTTCACACCCTGTGACACACATCTTCCAACAAAGCTGTACTGCCTAATCCTTTCCAAACACTTCCACCACATGAGGACCAAGTATTAAAGCATGAGACTTTAGGTATCATTCTCATTCAAACCACCACACACAATTTATGCACCAATTGGTATTAATAGCTGGTGTTTTCTTCTTTAGCCTGCTAATATGCTGGATTATGTAGATTAATTTTCAAATACCAGATTAGCCTCAAATCCCTCCAATAATCCTACTGGCTGCTGATGTATAATTCTTCCTGTACATCACAAAGTTCCATTTGCCAATATGTTATTAAGGAGCTTTAAGTCCACAATTAAAGGAAATGGGTCTTTAATTTCCTTTTATCATATTATATATGTTAAGTTGGGGATACCCCTAGAATGTCGAAAAGAGGCTAAAAATGGTGTTAACTCTTTGAATCTAAAAATGGTGTTAATTCTTTAAATACTTAATAGCATTCTCCGCTGAAACCATCTGGGTCTGGAGATTTCCAAGGGAGAGCTTTTATGTGTAATTACAAATTCAATTTTCTGAATATTAATGGAATATTCAAATTAGTCGCTTCCTATGGGTGGGAGCTAGGTAGTTTCTGCCTGCTGAAGAATTAGCTCTGTGAAAGTTGTCAGAGCCATGTGTCCAGGTACCTGCAGTTTTTTTCTTGTGGTTTTTTTCTTCTGGTGGCTACAGCCACAGCTTCTGGTTCTGGTAAGTAGTCTCTAGTCTTTTTTGTAATGTCACTTTAAACGTCAACTAGTCTTTAAAAGCCTTCCTAGAAAGGTCCTGCAAAAATGTATCATTTTCCTGTCATGAGCACATGGGAAGACACCACATACACATCTTTAATTATTAGAAAAATCCAAAGCAGAACCTCAGGTAGACTCCCATTCATGCCCATTAGGATGGCCACTGCCCAAAATCAGAAGCAAAGCTTTACAGAGGTCCAGAGAAAGTTCAGCCCTTGTACGCAGCCAAAGAGAGTATAAAAGGGTGCTCCCACCATGGAAAGCATGGTGGCTGTTTCACAAAACACATAGCTAGAGACAGATATATAAATGGAATAAATATAGATGATAAAGATATAGATTAAATGTAGATATATAGATATATACTTACCATGTGAACCAGTAACTCCACTTCTGGGTACATTGACAAAAGTAGGAATACATGTGTGTGTGTGTGTGTGTGTGTGTGTGTGTGTGTGCGTGTGCGTGTGCGTGTGCGTGTGCGTGTGCTTGTGCGTGTGCGCGTGCGCGTGTGCGTGTGTGTGTGTACAGCATGCTGTACATGTTCATCTTCTGCTGAGGCCACTCAAATTATTTATCATGGCTATTCCTTCCACTCACCTCCATATAAACATCTTCTCAAACACCCTACCTTTCCTGATCCTCAGCCTTACAGACTTGGTCCTCACCTTCCCTGGGACATGCATGTCTTCCCAGCTCCCTAAGCATCAAGTATGTTCGCATGGTCCAGATCTTTTCCTGTTTGCTGTGATAAAATACTCTGGTAAAGGTAATAAGACTTATTACCCCATATTCCTAAAGGGAATAAAGGACTCATTTTAGCTTGTGCTTTGAGGTACAGTCCACCATGGTGGAAAAGCCAAGGCAGCAAAAATTCAAGTCAGATGGTCACACTGCATCCACAATCAAGAGGAAGCAATGGATGCCCCTTTCTCCATTATACAGCCTGGGAAACAACTGTATCCCGTTCATGCTGGTTAGGGTTTGGTCTGGTCTGGTCTGGTCTGGTCTGGTCTGGTCTGGTCTGGTCTGGTCTGGTTTGGTTTGTCAACTTAACACTAGCTACAGTCATCTGGGAAAAGGGAAGTCCAACTGATAAAATACATCCATCAATTAACCTGTAGGCAAGTCTATGGACTTTTCTTGGTTGATGATTGACGTGGGAGGACCCAGCCCACTGTGAGCAGTGATGCCTCTGGGCAGGTGGTACTGGGTGTATAAGAAAAGGAAACTGAGCAAGATATGAAGTAAGCCAGAAAGCAGTGTTCCTCCATGGCCTCTGCCTCCAGATTCCTGCCTTGAGGTCCTGCCCTGGCTTCACTCAATGATTGACTGAGATTGGGGTATATATGCCAAATAAACCCTTTCCTCTCCAAGTTGATTTTAGTCATGTTTCACCATATGACTGTGACACCCCCTCTCAACGTGGCAACCAAAGGCATCACTTTCAAGCCATAACCTTCCACCCCTGATCCCCATAGGCTCATGACCATGTTGTTATATGAAATGCATTCTTTCCAACATTAAAAGTCTAAAGTCAGGAGCCAGAAAGATCAAGGACCCCACAAGAACACTGCCCACAGAATCAACTATGTGGGTCTGACCTAGGTCCTCCACATAAGTGTTATGGCTGCGAGATTCATAGCAGTGGGAGTGGGGCTGTCCCTGAGTCTTTGCCTGCCTTTGGGATCCTTTTCCTTCACTGAGTGGCCTTGTCCAGCTTTGATGTGAGAATATGTGCCTGGTCTTTTGTCGCTTGTGATGCTGTATTTGGATGGTATCCCCAAAGGGACTGCTCTTTTTGAAGAGGAATGAAGGGAGTGAGTATCTGAGGGAAGGGGAGGTGGTGGAGGGGAAGGGGAAAGAGAAAACTACAATCAGGTGTAATATATGAGAGAAGAAGGAAGAAAGGGGGGAAGAAGTCTTTGTAGTCTTTAACACTTCCAACCTCTAAACTTTTTTGTGATTCTTTGTGAGTTTCACATCATATACCCTAGTCACACTCATCTCCACACTTCTCCCTTGAAACCTCCCCCACCAAAATAAAAAAACATCCAAACAAACAACAACAACAAAAAGCATAGACAACATCTCCCCGTGGAAGCTGTAGTGTGTCACAGTATATCCTTGTCTACTCATCTTCCTTTGCAAACGGTCATTGCAATGAGCCATTGGTCTGATTCCAGATCTCTGGCTTCTATAACATCATCAATATTGGATCCTCACAAGGATTCTTCCCAGTTACCCTGTGGTTGCCCTGTGTCATGGAGATCCTGCAGCTTTGAATCAACAGGGCTGGTCCTTTCACGAGTCCCAACCATTCAAAGATGATACAGATTCTGGGGTGGGCCAACTCAAAGTCTAGATCTGGGCCTGGATGGTTGGTAGCTGAGCTGGCCAGTGTGTTAGCTCTCCCCTCTCCACACCACCAGGGCAAGCTGTCCAGCATTGCTCTGGCTAGGCCACCCAATCAGCAGGAAGCAGAGTCAGCTCTCCTGCTCTTATGCCCTCAGGATGGCTCCCCGTCACCCATGCCTCTAGAGCCAGCTCCTGTGATGCACAGTCAAGGTGCAGGGCCTGCTCTCGAGTGCTACAGCCAGTGAGGGGGCAAGGCTAGCTCTCTCAACTATTGCAAGTGGCAAGGGAGTGGAGGGGAGTGCATCACCCCACACCCCTGCCACCTCACACCACCTCACAGCAGATGAGTGGCAGGGCCAACTCTCCCAGGCTCTCATGCTCCACTTCTCTTTTTCTCCCATCTGTCCACCACATACTTGTGCACTGTGGTGGCTCCCACTGCATGCTGTTGGCATGGCTGGCAGCACCTTGGGTGACATCTTCCAACAAGTGGGTGGCTATGACCCACCTGTGCTGTGGGCCAGAGGGCTGGTCTAGGGGTGGCATAGCAGTCTACAGGTCTCTGTCTTCCTCCTGACATTCTGCCCTGCATGATGGTAGACTGGCCTCTGTGTGTCTATGGCCAGCCTGTACCATGAGGCAGAAAGCAGGTCTGTGCTCATCTTTCCCCACCCACACCATGTGGAATGGAGGAACACAGTTCTCTGTCTTCTTCGTCCCAAGTTGTCTGCCTGGGTTTGGCTTGATTTTTATGTGTCCTAGGTATATGAAACAGTTTTAACCATCAAGCCAGGCATCAAACTGGAATGGATGAAGGACTGCCATCTGCTCTGCCAGTGCCAACTTTTTTTTTTTCTTTTTGGTTTTGGCTTTGATTTTTGTTTTTGTTCTTGTTTGGTTGGTTGGTTTTGGGGGGATTTGGTTTTTTGTTTTTTGGGTTTTTTGGTTTTTTTTTTTTTTTTTTTTTTTTTGAGACGGAGATTTTCTGTGTAACAAGCCTTAGCTGTCCTGAACTCACTTTGTAGACCAGGCTGACCTGGAAGCCACAGATATCAGCCTGTCTCTCCCTCCCAAGTACTGGGATTAAAGGCATGCACCACTATGTCCCAGCAAATTCCAACATTTTAAAAGTTCCTTTAACTCTAAACTCCCATAAAATCAAAAACAAGTTAATATTTCCAACATATAATGACAGAGAGCAAACATTCCTATTCCTATTCCTATTCCAGGTGTGTGTCATAGAAAGAAAACAATAACACCAAAGCAAAAGCAAAATCCAGTAGGGCCAACACTAGATTCTGCAGCTCTACGCCCAACATATGAAGTTCATAATGGAATCATCTGGAATCCAAAAGGCTTGGGTAGCCCGGACTCTCCAGCTCTGCTGCCTTCATCCCACACAGCGCCCTGCACCAGCTACACTCTGCACACAGCTCTCCCTGGCCAACGTTGCAGTGTCCCCAGATGTGGCCAATATCTGGGATCTACCCTTCAAAGAAGACCACACCTTCACAGCTTCACACAATGGTGTCTAGGGGTCTCGAGTCAGAGAGTCTCACTCTGCCACACATTGTCTGCCATCAGCTGTTCTCCTAAGCCCCCTTAATCTTGCATCTTTCATGTCTTCAAAAACTATTCTCCAAGCCCAGGCATGGTAGCACACGCCTTTGATCCCAGCACTCAGAAGGCAGAGGCAGGTAGATCTCTGTGAATTGGAGGCTAGCCTGGTCTACAGAGTGAATTTCAGGACAGCTAGGGCTTCATAGAGAGACTCAGCCTCAAAAACAAAACCACTCTCCTAGACAGTGGCTTTCCAGGAGCAGGGAATCTCTCAACTTAGACTTTCTTCCTTTAAATGAATTCAGATCTTCACAGATACGGCTTCCAGGGAGTGGAGTTTTGCCCTCGAATGGTGTTCCTGTTCCAGTGTAAAACAGATTTCTCTTCCACAGTGTTGATCTCTTTAGCAATTAGAGCTGTCTTCCCAGCACCAGCTGAACATTCCCTTGTCTTTTCAAAAATTTCCTGTGACAAATTTATCTGTCACCTTAAACGTAACTTCATTCAGATTCTCAGGATAAAGCCAGATACGGGCAAGATAAAATCGGATTCTTGGCCCAAATATCACACAAACAGCCCCAGCCCAGTTCCTGATGGAGTCCATGTTCCCTTCTAAAAGCTAATCTCCAACCCTCCACTGTTTACATTTCTCTCAGCATTCTTGTTTTCCAAGCTCCCACCAGAACAGTCCACTAAGCATCTCCCAGCATGGAGAGATCCCATGCTGTGCCCTTTGTGTCCCAAAGCACCAAACTCTTCCACATCCCAGTCACAAAACAGGACCAAGAGCCTAAGGACCACGTGGTTGAGTTCATTGCAGCAACAGCCCTTCTCAGCACCAACTTCTGTCTTGGTTGTTTCTCTGCTGCTATGATAAAATGCTCTAACAAAATCAATGTAGGGGGTAGGGGTTATTGGGCTCTTCTGCCTCACAGTTGAGGGCACAGTCCACCATGAAGCAGGCGTTTAAAAGCAGCTGATCACACTGCATCCACACTGAAGGAACAGAAGGGCTGAGTGCTACTATGCTTTCGGCTCAGCTCCCTTTCCACATCTGTACATTCCAAGATCTCACCTAGGGTGTAGTTCTGTCCACAGTTAAGATGGGCCTTCTCACACCAACTAACCTAATTAAGATAATCTTTACCGGTGTACCGGGTAAAGAGAGGCCTGTCTCTGAACTGACGCTATGTTCTGTCACGTTGACATTATCCAGCACAGTATGGTCTCCACTTACCTCTCAGAAAGCATCTCTTGACTGTACTGTTTGTATGTGCCAAGCTAGCTCACGTAACATCTGTTCCCCACACCACGCCAGTGTGGTCTGGTCTCTCCTATTAAACTAGACACTCTCTTCACCTTGTTCCCCCGGTTGATCTCTGTCTTGTATGATCTATCCTTCATCTGAGACACACTTACATGGGATCTGGTCTCTTCATCTCGCTCAGCTCCAGCCACCAGTCAGCAGGGCCTCCAACCTGCATCCTCACTAAGCCCATATTAACTGTTCATCTTTGGCTTTGAGGGTCCTCAGCTGTGTTGTTGTAATTATTTAAAAAGAGACCAAGGGTCAAGCCAACTATCTAAGCTGAGGCGGCTCTACCTCGCTCAGCTGCCACTTTCCACACATGCATGCCGCAGCTAGAATCAGCCAGCCAGAAACACCAGCCCTGCCACCCACGAGATGCCAGCGTAGGAGACGGCTCTGTCAATCTTCTACTCTGTCTCTGCAAGGTTGGGCATTGCCCTGACTATCCCACCAACCATGCGGGCTCAGTACAAATGAGACTCTAATACTTAGATTATCCAAAGACTTATATATTTGGTAATGATAAATAACAAGATGCCCACTCAATCAGAAGTGTAACCCAATACCCAACCTAGATATACCAACTACCTTTGACTGCAGGAGACACATGAACATCAGCCTCCATGTTCCCCTCTCTCATCTCTCACCTCCTAGCTCCTCCTCTTCCTTCTCTTCTTCCTCTTACTCCTCCCACCTTAGCTCTTCCTACACAGCTGTGCCACCAATATCTACCCTTTGACTCTTTGAGCCCAACCTGTTACCCTTGCTCCATCCATCTCTGCAAACTCCTTTTCCTCCACAATCCAACCTTGTTGGCTGGGTATGGTTCCTCCTAAGACTCTCCTGAATCATCCGTGGCCTTACCTACACAGCCTGGTCTGCCTTCATTTTTCTGTCTAAACTTCCTCATGGACCTTCCTTTCCCGGCCTTGCCCTCTCCTTGGTCCTGGTCTATACTCAACTCTCTACCTGTGTCTCTTTAACCCTCTCTATTCTGGATCTCACCTGTCTAACTATCCACATTTTTGCTGGGCCCCTGTTTTCACACCTCAAGTGTGTCTGCTCTTCTCCATGGTCCTTTCACCTCCATCCCCTCTGGGTTGCCATCTTTTCTGAGCTTCCCCACTAGGTACTCTGCAGGGGCCTAGATGAGGCTGCCCCTTCCTCCACACCCTTCCACCCACACCCCATTTCAACACCAGTTTGCTCACTGTGGGTTTTGGAATTCAATTGTACACCCTAAATTTGTCACACTTCTACGGCAGTGTGTAGGATTATCTGCTTTATTTAAGTATAGATCTAGGAAAGAAAGATAAGACGTTGAAAAGCAAGACCCAACATGCTTGGAGTCTGGATATTAACTTTTAATGAAACTAGACTTGTGCGGAAATGCCCAGCGCTGCTGTTCCTTTGGTTGTGGGGACTCGTGCTGAGCCCTTCTTGTACGCGGCTTGCTTCCCCGCCCCCATGTTGTTTCCCTTAATTGCTCAGAGGACGTTCTCATTTAATATTTGCATACTTCTGGAAAACCACATCTGAAATAATGAGATAAAGAAAATTAGCTTCAGTGAAGTGGTACTGGGAAATAGCTCTCTAATTCTTTGAGTCAAAAAGGAGAAGCCATTTCAGACTCAGAAAAGCACTTAGATGCAATGGCCTACATCTTTTAAAGAATTTTTTTTAAAACAGGCTATTAGGAAACTGAGATGCTTTTCTTTAAAAAGAAAAGAAAGAATGTAACGAGAGAGAAGATAATGCTAACTCTACTAAGAAACAAGCACAGACTGGTGCAGCTCCTGAGGACACAGAACCAGTTCAGCTGTGGGCTCCAGTCCAGTTGCCCAGTAAAAGCAACCCAACCTACTCATAGCCAAAACTGCCATGTCTTTCATGTTAGAAGAATGTTTACATTTTTAAATCTAATCATTTTATTTTATGTATATGGGTGTTTCACTTACATGTATGTACCATGTGCATGTCTGGTGTCCACAGAGGCCATACTGAGGACTGTGAGTCATCGGGTAGGTGCAGGGACTCAAATCCTGATCCTCTAGAAGACCAGCCGATGCTCTTAACATCTGAGCTATCTCTCCATCCCCTGCAGAAGAACTTCTATGACTTAATCCTATTTTATTTCTTTTATTTTGGCTGCTAAGGAGAGAATCTTCAGTCTTGCACCAGGGCTCTCCCACTGATCTACAACCCCACATCCTAATTTTATATTAATTTTGAGATAATATTGCCTAGCAAAGAGCTGAAGAGGCATCTCAGAGGGTAAAAGTGCCTATTGCACAGGCGTGGGGACCTGAGTTCAGATCCCAACACTGGTGTTGTAAAAAGGCAGGAACACACCTGTAACCCCAGCACTGTGGAGGGTGGAGGGAGATTACCAGGGTTTGCTGGCCATTAGCCAGCCCATCTCCAGGTTGGGTTGGAGACCCTGTCTTAAAAAATAAAACAAAGAGTAATATGATATGCCTCCTGTCTTCGACAAGCATCCACATGGGTGGTCACGCACCTGCATATACATCCATAAACATCTCACACAAATGCACCATGCATACATACATATGTGCACCCAAACAAAATTGGATGGCACTAAAGCAGACTCACTCTTCTATCTAGGATTATAGTTAATGATGTAACTCATGAGGAGACATGGAGCTTCTTCACATTACTTTGCAGCATTTTAAAATGCACACCATAAAAACAAAAATAAAATCTAAATGGTATGGACAGGAGAGCTATTGGTTTCACGCTGTTTGCTTGTGGAAGGAAGTTTTCTTCCAGAGGTACTTGGGCTACATCTGTTAAGCCAAGGACAAGGAAAGGATCACAGAGAGGACTGAGGAGGTGGCTCAGTTAGTAACATGATCACCTCACAAAAAGGAGGACTTGAGTTTGATCCCCTGAACCCACAAAAAAAAAAAAAAAAAAAAAAAAAAAAAAAAAAAAAAAAAAAAAAAACCAAAAACAGGCTTCACTTGTAACTCCAACACTGGAGAGGTGAGACAGGAGGATGCCTGGGGCTTACCAATCAGCCAGCCTGGCTTAGTTGGTGAGCTCCAGAGCAGTGAGAGACCCTGCCTCAAAAGACACAAATTGCAATCCTGAAGATGACAACAAAGGTAGTCCTCTGACCTGCACACACACACACACACACACACACACACACACATACACACACACACACATACACACACACACATACACATACACACACACACACATACACACACACATATACACACACACACACATACACACACACACACATACACACACACACACATACACACACACATACACACACACATACATACACACACACATACACACACACATACATACACACACACACACACACACACACACACACACACACACATGGGTGTACAAGAAGCATAAATTTGGAGAAGATGGAGCTACATAGTATATCCAAAGAAATTATTGTTCAGTTTATATTCGTGAGAAACAGGGCAGAGCTGGCATTGGGACGTGTCCTTTCTGCATAGCAAGCAGTCCCTATATGCTGACTAGTTGTATGTCAACTTGACACAAGCTAGAGTCATTTTGAAAGAAGAAACCTCAGTTGAGAAAATGCCCTTACCAGCTGGTCCTTCCCTGACTTCCCTGGATGATGGACTGTAAGCTATAAAATGAAATAAACCCTTTACCTCTCCAAGTTGCTTTTGGTCATGGTGTTTATGACAGTAATAAAACCCGAAGACATCCTATGGCTGGGAGACCGACCAGAGGAGAAAAACCTAAAGAATGGTTATACATCACACAGAGGGTATGCTACAAATCCAGGTTCTACTTGTGTAATTGTCTTTTTTGTACAATAAATGCATTTAAAAAAACTCTTTAGAGAAACAGTTTGAATGACATAATAACGTAACAAGAACCTGGCAAAAAAGAGTTTTTAGGCAAAACCTTCAGGCAGCCCCATTGCTGCAGAGTCAGCCACCTCCCCCAAGGCACCAATTAAAGAGATGCATAATGGTGAAAAACAGAGGAAGAGACTTGTTCAACACATCTGCACTAGGAAGAAGTGTTCAAGTGACTCCAACCCCATCTTCAAGTTACTGATGTTAGCCTTAGGTTTATGTAAATAAATAGTTCAGGCAGGATTGAAAGGTACAAACATGGAGCTATTCTGATAAAGATGCGGACCTGCACCTCCCCGGTCCATCCCTGGAAGACCTGCACATCACTAGTCCATCCCTGATGAACCTGCACCTCACTGGTCCATCCTGTCTCAGCACTGCTCCTAAAAGATGGGGCCTGAAAATGTGGGTGAGGAAATAAACTGGCTGTGGAGGTGATTACTTCAAATCAAAGATGTCTCTTGGTCCTCATTGACAAGTGAACTTGAGGGGAGCCCAAGTGAGACTGTGTTATTCCATAAATCCAAGGTGACTCAAGAGAAAAGGTTAAGGGCAATTAATTATCTCTGTGCCTTCAGCCAAACAAAAAGAGACAGACACAAAATGAAAAGAGATGCCAGCTTTTCGAGCGGTTTCTGTTGTCTCATAGATCCAAGTGAGAAATCAATGCCTTTTAGCAAAAGTGGTCCCTAGTTCTTTCTTTTTGCCGTGATAAACACTATGTCTATCCTAGTTAGGGTTCTTAATGCTCTGATAAACATCATGACCAAAAGCAAGTGGGAGAAAAGGGTTTGTTTCAGCTCATATGTGCTGATCACAGTCCACCATGAAGGGAAGTCAGAGCAGGAACTCCAGCCAGAAATCTTAGTCAGGAACTGCAGCAAAGGCCACAGAGGAATGTGAAACCCACTTGTTCTCCACAGCTTACTCGGCTTGCTTTCTTATACCATCTAGGAGTACCAGTCATGGGTGGCACTACCCTCAATGTGGTGGTTTGAATATGCTTTTCCCAGAAGTGGCAATATTAGGAGGTGTGGCTTGGTTGAAGTAGGTGTGGCCTTGTTAGAGAAAATGTGTTATTGTGGGTATAAGCTTTAAGACCCTCATCCTAGCTGCCAGGAAGCCAGTCTTCTCCTGTTTGCCTTTGAAGCAAGATGTAGAACTTTCAGCTTTTCCTACACCATGCCTACCTGGACACTGCCATGCTCCTGCCTTGATGATAATGAACTGAACCTCTGAACCTGTAAGCCAGCCCCAATTAAATGCTGTCCTTATAAGAGTTGCCTTGGTCATGGTGTCTGTTCACAGCAGTGAACCCTAACTAAGACACTCAGTAAGCCAAGTCCTCCACGTCAATCATTAGTTAAGAAAATTTCCTACAAACCTGCCTATGGGCCAATTTGGTGGAGGCATTTTCTCAGTGAAGATTCCTTCTTCCCAGGTGTGTACCAAGTTGACAAAAACCAGTCAGAACAACTGATTTCTTATCAGTGTGACACACAAATATATCACTTATTAAACCATAATCTTCCTTTCTTGTTCATCCCAGGATGTCTACTCATATCACATTATGAACAAACTATAACTTTAAAAGTCCCATGGTCTTTAAATTTTTCATCACTTAAACATTTTCTTTAAAATATCCAAAGCTTCTTTTCAACATTCGAAGATTCTCTAAAATACCCAATGTCTCTCAATTATGGGCCACTTTAAAATCAAAAGCCAAGTTACATACATTCTCATTCCAACAGGGAAGAACCAGGGAACAGATGCAAATTAAAGCAAAACCAAGGTCCAATGGTGTGACACTCAGTGTCAAACATCAGGAACATGTGAGCTTCTGGGATCCACGGGGCCTGTGAAGCTCCACTTCTCCAGCTCTGCCATCCACAGCACACACAGCTTGTCTCTTAGCTCAGGCTAGCCCCACTCTACACCTGCTGCTGTTCAATAATCCTGAAACCTCCAAAATGTTAGGTTCTCTTCTGCAACTGGGTTGTACCTTCACCAGTAGCCTCTCCTAAACTCTGTTTGGGAACTCTAAGCCTGACACATGACACTAAGCTCCAACTTCTCTTCATGACCTCCACAATCCCAGGGCTTCTACTGTAAATAAGATTACACCTTCACCAATACCCTCTCACAGTGTCAAACCTCATCCTCTCTCTGTGACTCCTTTATGCCTTCAAAACCAGGACCACCTGGGAGACTCTTATACACTACCAAGTTCAGCACCAGCAAGAGCACAGTCTATGTACTGACTCTAAAGAAACACTTCCCAGAAGATTTTGCCTTGGTGATACTGGTCTCTTATTAATCACAACTAATTCTTCAGCCCCAGCTGGCCAGAATCACATATTCTTGGTTCAAAATATTGATTGGCTCCAATCGTCCTAAGGAAACTCTAAAACTCCATAAGCCAGGCCTCCGCCATCTGCACTGCTGTAAGCATTATCTTCCAACTTCCCACCACAGCCCATTAAGCTCTGAACATTCAATGGCTTTTCCAGCCCAACCTTCTAAAATCTTTCCACAGTCCTCCCCAAAACATGGTCGTATCTGTCACAGTAATATCCCATAACTATTGTATACGGATTTCTTAGTTGGGGGTTCTGTTGCTGTGACAAAGTCCTATGACCAAAAGTAACTTTGAGAGGAAAGGGTTTGTTTCATCTTACAGCTTCATATAAGAGTCCATGACTGAGGGAAGCAAGAGCAGGAGCTCGAGGCAGGAACTGAAGCAGAAGCCTCAAGGAATGGCTGCTTACTGGCGCGTTCCCAGGCTTGTGTTAGGCTATCTTTCTTACAGTATCCAAGACCCAAGGGTGGCATTGCTCAAAGGGGGCTTGGCCTTCCTCCACAGTCATGGCTACAGGCCAATGTGATGAGGGCATTTTCTCAACTGAGGTTCCATCATCCCAGAGGTCTCTAGTTTGTGTCAAGTTGACAAAAACTAATGAACACAAACAACTTCTAAGTTTCTGTCTCAGAAGGGCGCTAGGAAGGCATCTTGGGGCCTCAAGTCAACACCATCTGACACAGTAATCCTTTGCTGAAGGAATAATGTCACAAAACTGCAGAGTAGAAAGACTGTTCCTCTCTTGTCTCCAAGGGATAAACACACCACAGGGTTAAAAGACTGCTCATCACTTGTCCAAGGGATGAACCCACCAGCTCCAAGTCCCCTTGCCCTGTGCTCTGCCCCATCCAGAAGGGAGCCTCCTAGGACAGTGGGAGGACTGCATCCCAAGAGCTGAGTGAAGGACAGTAGATGACAAGAGAGACGTGTACATCAGCCTGTCACAGGCAATCCCTCTGTCTGATGAAGAGCTGGTTTACCCAGAAGTAGGGTAAGTAGTTTAAAGAAAGGAGGCTCTGTTAAACTAGAAGACATCCAGGCAGGAGTTGAATCCAGCCAGAGCCAACTCTGATGACCTAAAGGAGCTAAAAAGCAGGGGTATTGGAATGTACTGGTATATCTTCCACATATCTTCCAGACACTCAACCCTCAGTAATATTCAACAAAATAGCGTATGTGCCCAGTCCCAAGAGGGAACATATACAAAGATGGCCAACAGCTCTTGAAGACAGTCTGGCCTCCAAAAGGTCAGAGACTGGGCCCCGAAGCACAAAGGCCTCTTGAATCACACCAGGCCAGGCAACAGAAATTACTGGAACGCTTTGAAAGATCCCCCATGTCTGGGTCACTGTGACCCAGGGAAGAACCCATCCTCCTGTTACAATTTTTCTTAAAGACACAAGCTATCTTCTTTCTTCAAAGCACAGAAACAAGTTGACTTTTACCTTGCAGGATCCAGCCTTAACCAGACCTACCTCAGGAGGTGGCAGGCCAGGCAACTTTCAACTTTGTTTCCTTTTGGAGATGGGGTGTCTGGTTCCTCTGAGGCCGGGTCCCTAGAGCATCGCCTTGAACAACCCTTCGGAGTCCCCTCAACCACCACATTCTTCCTTGTTCTGAGTGTCTCTGAGGTTCCTTGTATCTCAAGATCTGATCTCTGGGAATCTTGCTGTGGCCTCCAGAAATGTCATGAGATATCCACCAGAGATCACTCTGACATGAGCTCAAGCCAATAATAGGAAGCCTTTTTTTAGCCAATTGGTGACTACACTTGGTGTTCAGAACCCAAGCATAGTATGAACCCTTTTCAGCGTGGGCTTTTAAATACAAAAGATATATCCTGGATTGAATATACTCCAGTTAGCAAGAATAGTTACCTAGAAGCTAAACTACAGAAGGCAAAAAGTGAGGTTAGTACATTTAGGGACTTTCTCAGAACTACGGACTTCAAAGGACTGGGTCTTTATTCTCATTTTGACAGATGATGCTATCTATGTGCCTAAGTGGTGCTTCCATCATGGTGTCAATTGTGCTGAAGTCTGGGGCCTATTAAGGTCTGGGGGCCTATTACAAAATGTATAATACCTTCTTGTCATGACTTGGAACCCATACCCAGAACTTCTAAGAACCTGAGACTAGATAGCGCAGGGACCTAGGGCAAAACCAAATCCTACTGTTCTACTAAAAGAACTTAGCAATAAAATGACATTTCTTCTGCTATGCTCATACATCAGTGCCTTGCTCAGCCATCATCAGAGAAGCTTCCTCCTGCTGCAGATGAGAACAGATACAGAAACCCACAGGCAAACAGTACACAGAGTGGGAGACCTTGAAACACTCAACCCTATATGGGGTGCCTCCATCAAATCCCTCCCCTTGGGATTCAGGAAACCCTGTGGAAGGGGAAGCTGATAAACTATAAAAGCCAGAAGGGATGGAAGACACCAAGAAAACAAGGCCCCATAAGTTAACAGGGTTGCCACACATATGGACACACAGATATTGAGGCAGCATGTACAGGGCCTGGGTCTATGCCAGGGGAAACCACAATCAGGATATAGTATATGTTAACAAAGACCCAATTTCAGTAAAAGAAAAATCTGAAAAGGTTTCTTTGTGTCTGTCTGTTTGTCTGTTTGTCTGTTTGTTCAACACAGGTTTCACGTAGCCCAGCCTGGCCTGGAGTTTGCCATGGAGCCAAGGATGACCTTGAACTTCTAGTCCTCCTGCTTCTACCTGAATACAGGGATTACAGATATGCGTCATTACACCAAGTTCATGTGGTGCCAGGGACTAATCCCAGGGTCTCATGCATGCTAGACCACTGTCCTGACAATGAGATACATTCCCAACCCTGAGAATGTTGGTGGTGGTTTTTTAAGCATAAACTCAAGCTGAGAATACAGGACAGTACCTAACTGAGGTACAGTACTTGCCTGCCATGCCCCAGGCCCTGGATTTGATCCCTCTTACTGAAGTACATTTATTCAGTACACAAAATGAAGCTGAGTGATGTGAGACACACCTGCAGTCCCTGCGGTTGGGAGGCCAAGGCAGAAACACTGTGAGCTTGAGGCTAATGTGGTCTACATAACAAGTTTCAGGTCAGTCTGGATTGCACAGTGAGATCCTATCTCAAACCCTAGAATAAAATAAAATCCTTAGGGATATAACACAGTGGTAGAACCCTTGCCTAGAATGTATGATAGATAGATAGATTAGATAGATAGATAGATAGATAGATAGATAGATAGATAGATAGATAGATAGATGGATGGATAGGTAGGTAGGTAAATAGATGATAGATAGATAGATAGATAGATAGATAGATAGGTAAATAGATGATTGATAGATAGATAGATAGATAGATAGATGATAGATAGATAGATAGATAGATAGATAGATAGATAGACAAATGATGGATGGATGGGTAGATAGATATGTAGGTAGACAGATGATGGGTGGATGGATAGATAGGTAGGTAGGTAGACAGATGATGGGTGGATGGATAGAAGATAGATGGATGGATGTTCACAATGATTAGCTCAAGCCTTTCTTATGAAAGTAATGATGAGACTCTAGATGAGTGAACTCCGTTTCTTGTCTGTTTCTGAGTTATGTAAAAGTGTCAATGCTGGTCTCACTTGATGCTGTGTGTGCTAAAGTCTTCCCTTTGTCTTGTTCTGCTAGGTATTATTGGCTTGCAGGTTCTGTCTTCTCTTCAAGGATACTGAATATCACTTCCTGGCTTGAGGTGTGAGCAGCTGCATAGCAGCCACCAGCTCAGGCATTTCCCTTAACTCAGCATGGAGTCCCAGAAAATGTCATTCCAGCAACCAACTCACCTCTACTGGGATCTAGAGACTCCTCAATGGTAGACAAGAGCTCTCTCAGATTTGAAATTTTCTTGAAAGTCCCCTCCAGACTGTGTGTCCCATCCTCTGTCCAGCTCTCCCAAGACTGGAGATAATACACGAGAACTGTTAAGACTTTGTTCCTCCATTACGGCCTCCAGGGAGTTGTGAGACGCTGTCTGAAGATCGTTTCCCAGCCGCCACAGCATGAGTTCATGCCTCTCTCTTCTCTTAATTGTAGAAGTTTTGTTCATGCTTTCCAGCTGTTAAAGGACTAGAGGAGAAAGGTTCTAAAATCTGAGTTCATCACAACTCTTAGTTGATTTGAGATGGTGTTGTTGGTTTGTATTTTTAATCAAGCAACAGGTTTACTCAGAGGAAATTAGCAGAATGTAGGAGCTTCAGATGTTAACCCAATAGATCCTGTCTTTGACTGGACAGTGCAAGATTACCCGTGACTTCAGATGCTCACTGGGGTCTGTGAGCTAGAGACAAGTGGCAGAGATCTTGTAAGTCTCTTGGCCTGTGACATTTCAGCTGTCGTTGAACTCCTGAGAAAGAAGAATCTGGCCTCGCCCACTTCAAACCTTGCTTGCTTTCCTTTAAGAAAGGAAACAACAGGCCATTCATAGCCATGGCAGACAGGCTTTCCGGTGTCTCAGATCACTCCAAACTTGAACCCAGACCATCTCAACTATGGGAAGCTCTCACCTCAGGACAAGCAGCCTCTCACTGGCTGCCTACACAGCCCTTTAGAAGCCCCTGAGTAAGCCCCTATTTTCAGATCCGTCTACACTTCACAGATGCCTGTCACTCACCATGAGGTGCGATTTGGTCTGGGAATATTACAGTGATCAGTACAAGAAGGACGCCAAGGATCTGAGTGTTCTTGGAAGCCAATGTGTTTGACTACGCTAAAATCAAGATTTTTAAAATGATTTCTTGCGATGTTGGTCTTTAGAATCAGGACTCTGACTTCCACCATATGCTCCTGACATAGCCGATCACACTTAGAGGCCCCTCGTCATCCTGTTGTGCACCTTCCAGCTCTCAACCTACTCCTAGCAGCACAATGGGAAAACCACCCACACTGGAGGCTCCACACAGTCCTTGGTCCTACAGTAAGCTCCTAGGCCCAAAAGCATATTTTATCCCCAGGTTTCTCTGGAACCAGAGTCCACTTCTCAGCCTGCTCCCCAAGCCTGGACCATCCTCAGTGTTATACCGGCTCTGTTAGTAGCAACAGAGTGTGGGCTAGAGACACAGTACCATGATGCTCCAACAGCAGAATACAGAATCCTCTCAGAGACCTCCACTCAGGTGTATAAATGAGGGCACAGTGAAACCACTGAACTGGACCACTCCATGGGTAGAAAGAAAGGTTACTGGAGATCAAACTGCCAAGGTTATCTCTGGTAAGAGGCGGGGGCAGAGAAAAGCAAAATGGTGGGAAAGTAGATCTTATTTATGACAGTGAGCAGGATGGAGTCTTTCAGTTGATACAGGCTGTTTGGCTTAACCAAGAACTAGCAGCCCTTGCTCAAGTAGTTGACCTTTAGGGCCAGACTGAGGGAGGTCCTGGTAAACCAAACCTACTTCACAAGGTTCCCAAGGAACACGGAATTTAGGCTTTCGTTTATCCAATAGCAGTCCTTCTGTTTATCTGGTGTTTAGGGCATTGTCACCAGCACTGCCATTTAGGGGACCAACCCCTCTGCATGTAACAAGATGAAACCAGGATTCTTTTATTGTTGTTGAAAACTTTTTCATATATTTTGATAATGTTTTTTTCTCCCCCAATTCTTCCCAGTTCCTCTCTACTCTCTACCTCTCTATCCAGCCAATTTTATGTTCTCTTTCTCTCTCTCAAAAAAAAGGAAGCTTTCATAACGGTCGCCTGAGGTTGAGTGGGAAGGAGTTCTTTGGTGGCACCCTTCCCAGGTCTCGACTCAGCATGGCCACCCTGCTTGGACAGAGTAGTGTCTTCAGTCATGGACCCACTCCTGCACCTGAGTCACCTCTTGGTGAAGCCCCAGGTCTTCTCCTTCCTGCTGGGGACACTCCCAAGCGACAAACCCTGTGCAAAGATGCACTCACTTCTCGGTGTCTACCTTCTGCCACACCTGTAGCCCTGGCTGGTCTCCAAGACCAATGATGTCATTAAGAGGTGCTGTGGCAAGTGCTACGTAATGAAGAGGTGTGGGCACTGGTTTGTCTACTCTAAGACCAACCCCAAGCACGAGAAGCAGCAAACATCTCCCTTCCCTTCAAGCAGTGTCCATGAAGAATTCATGGGAAATTCTGTGGTCCTCAGGGCTTTGTTGAACCTGCTTTCCCCGACATCATAGCTCAGTTCCTCCAAACCTAATCATCCCAGAGCTGCAGGTAGAGAAGGGTTGTTACTGTTCCTGTCTCTGTGTGGAAGAAGCAGGGCTACAGAGCTAGCTTTATCTCTTGAGACAGGTCTAGCTCTGTAACCCGGGTTGACCTGAAACTTGTAGAGAACCTCACGCCTCTGCTTCTCTGGCATTCTGGCTCAGGCTGGAAGTACAACAATCCCAACTTAAGAATAAGAGATGTTCTTGTATAGCAAACTACAGCAATCTTTTTTCAAGGAAAACCTTGTTTACATGTTTTTGGATACCAATGAAAAATGTTTGTCATGACTTTTTGAAAGAAGGAAAGAAAGAAAGAGAGAAAGAAAGAAAGAAAGAAAGAAAGAAAGAAAGAAAGAAAGAAAGA
>JANHMN010000007.1:56008174-56051721 GCA_030674055.1 Rhabdomys pumilio | reverse complement strand
AGAAAGAAAGAAAGAAAGAAAGAAAGAAAGAAAGAAAGAAAGAAAGAAAGAAGCTAAAACAAAACAAAATGAAGCATCAAGTCCATATAAATATCATTGAGATCATTTTGTATTAACAAATACTCAACATGGAGCCTGCCCTGTAGTGTGATTGATCTAACCAGCAAGACTCTGTGGATCCCAAAGATGCATGGAGAAAGACCACTGACCCAAATCATCATGGCCAAATTAACTAAAGCAAACAATTAAGTAAAGCAATCGTTTTTATTCATGTACATGGGTGGCCTCCCTCTAAGACGAGGCTCAAGGGGTCAGAACTGGACATGAGAAAGACAAGGTTTTTATCGATTCTTATTTCCTTCCTTGTCTAGACGAGGTAAGAACAGTGATGAACCCACTATCATCTGATTGCAAAGTCGGACTCAATTAAAGGCATGGATATCTAGGCTTCTAGCAGCATAGTTCAATCTAAACAAGTAATTTTGCAGTGTCAATTGATATGAAGGAGATTGGAAATATGGCAGTGCAGCCTTCCTGAACTGAGTCTGTCTCCATCTTCTCTACAAATGTTAAGGTGTCGCTGGGAAAGCTACCTCAAACCTTGTCTTTCCAGAAAAGTGCCAGACATTCCTCCCTCCATTAATCTTTCTGAAATGAGGAGACCAATTACCTAAGAAGTGGAATAACCACAAAAAACAAAAAGGAAACACTCTAATATATAAATCTTTCATTGATAGTTAAAAAGCCACTTAGCAACATTAACAGGGGTGGAAATTTTCATTTTACTGAATACTGACCATTTTTCAGTTAATGCAGAAATAAGGAAAATGTCTCATGCTAGCTATCCACTGTGGGGAATGTGTCGGTGCTCATGAATCTTAATGGTGGTAATGAAAATTACAGATGAATCTGATTTCGTCCATATGGGACTCAGCCAGCGCATTTGAAGGACCCTGTAGCTTGCTTTCTCACTCTGTCTGGAGGGGCATAAAGACTCCAAAGTCATTTGAAAGATTCAAGTGTCATTGGCACATTATGAGAATGTCGGTTTCTTATATCTAGCTACCTCATACTTACAAGTCCATCCACTTTCTCCCACAGGGTGTGTGGCATGATGGGAAATAGAGCTTTGCGGTCAACCTAAACTCACCAGATGTTAGTTACCAAAACCATCCAGAGGACACTGCCCTTGACGGATCAGTGATCACAGAAACTCATGACCCTGTTATGGCACGATTATAACTTAAATGTATGATAAATTCTTTGACCCTGACTGAACTGTTTTCATGAGGGCTCTCAGGGAAGACTTCTGCTCACGTGAGAATAGTGTACCTGAGTGGGAAAGCTCCTGAGAGGAGAGACAGGCTTGTCTTCAAATCCTACTGTAAGCCTCTTGTCACTACTGGTCGCTGGAGAAATGTCCCACAGAGTAAGTAGGCTGACACTAGGAAGCATTTCTCACTAACAGATGGGAGTAAGCCTTCATTCGTTTATTCATTTGGGTTCCTAATGGGTCAGAGAGGATCTGGATCAGGCCTGAGCTCTAATACAAAGTGAGGCTTAACTCATCAGGAAGCCTCCCTGTGGTGTGCTGGCCAAGCTGCAGGGTGTGCTTGGTGCCCCCTTGCTCCTGTGCTGAGTTAGCTCTGAGATGTCACTCCCTGCCCACCTGCTCCTGCTGCCACTTTCCCACAGTCACAAGCCAGACAGCATCATGACAATAGGTAGAGAGATCCTTTAGCACAGAAAATAGAGTTGCTCTCCGTGTACCAGTAGCTCAGCCTTTACATGTCATCAGTGACACATTACTGACAATCACAGTGAAAGTGACAGTGAGTGGCTTTGGTGGTCATTGGTCTTCATATTCTTTCTGGATTATGTTCATTGCACATAGTGTTGGGTTTTGTGGTCAGTTTCTCTCATGTCATGAACTAAAACCACACTCATTTCCTCTCATTCTTTTAGCTCCTACCCCCTTTCTCCTCCCACTAATCTCCTCTATTCTCCAAGTGTGTGTGTGTGTGTGTGTGTGTGTGTGTGTGTGTGTGTGTGTGTATGTGTGTCTGTGTGCATGTGTATATATGTCATGTGTATGAAGGTATAAAGGCCAGAACATTGTTTCAGATGCCCTAAGGCTGTGAGCCTTACAAAGGTGGGTTTGGGTAACCAAACTGAAGTCTTTTGGAAATGCAGAAATGTCTGTTCACTGCTGAGCCATCTCCCCCCCCAGAGCCCCCATTAATGTTAGTTTTGATAATTTACCATGGTTATGTATAAGATATCATCTGTGAGGAAAGGATGAATGGAATGCCCTACGCTGATTTTGGAACTTCTTATCAGTAATGCCATTATACTTTCTGTTTATAACACTGATTGTTAACTATCGCCATATTCTGTCCATTAGATTTCCAGAGCTGTGTCACTAAAACTTTACAATATTCTGCTAAGCCTTTCTCTTCTTACCCTACCCCCAACCTTTGGTACCGCCCATTTTGTTCTGCTGCTACGAGCTCAATTTATTTAGCTTCCACACACGACGGCCATGATGCAATGTGACTCTCCCTGTGTGCAGCTTATTTCTCTTAGCATAAAATCCCCTGGGTCGATTCAGACTGTCACATATGACAAGGTCTCCCTCTTTTTTAAGTCTAAGCCAGGTGCGGTGGCTCGCACCTGTAATCCCAGCACTCAGAAGGCTGAGGAAGGACGCACTTACTGAATCTGTCTGTATGTTGCTGGACACCTAGGCTGGGTCAGTAACTTGGCAATTGAGAGAGCATGTCTAAGAAATCTTCCTGAAGTGAGTGCACACCTACATGCTTACTGTGAAGTGAGTCCAAATCTGGTGCACACCTACACGCATAGTGCAGTGCACACCTTTGCTGTGTTAACTGATGTGGTTGGTTCTGACCGAGCATCTAGTGAGCTGCACCACTGCCACCATCACAGAGAGACCATAAGGCTTCCCACCCTCGCTGGCCCTGAAACACATAGAGCTGAATCAGTTCTAACTTCGCTCTTTCTAGTTTTGAGATATAAGCCTTTGAACAAGACCTAGAATCGAAAGCAAAGGTTTGGCTTCAGCATCTCTCCTCTTCCCGAATCTAACCTTCAACATGAAAGTCAGTCTTTGCAGTAAGCACAAGATCTTCCCCAGACATTGGGGTGGGGTTGGGGGTACTATGCCAAGACCCACAGGAAGTTTTCCAGCTTTTTAATGCAAAATGCAAGTCTGTTTTTCTTTCCAAGAAGGATCCTTACAAGATGAACTGGACTGCCCTCAGGGGTTGGGAGAAGGAGAGGAAAAGTCAGGAGAAATTAAAAAGCAAAGAACCCAACATGCAGTTAAATCCCAAGGGCCATTGCTGGTGAGTCTCTTGCTGATGTAATGGCACAGAGGAATTAGAAACCAGAATTTATAAAAAACGTAATGAGGACCAGCTTTCAGGACTGCCAAGAACCAAAACAGCCTGAGACAACATACTAAGACCTCTGCAAAGACAGTGTGTAAGCAAATGACCGTGATGCCTGTGACTGTTTCTTCCACCCGACTTGGTGGTAAAACACTAAAGTAACCAATCAGATTTTTAGATAAAGATCCATCTGCAATTCTAAGACAATTTTCATAATAATAAAAAGTCAAAGGTTTGCAATGCCCAGCCTTTCCAGCGAGTACAGAGTGGGGAGGGAGGTAGGAGACCATGGAGCTGAGAAAGGCAGCTGACTGAGGCTGTACGATGCCCAGCCTTCCACCACTAGAGTGAAATCTGAGGGCACAGTGTGAGCAGGCAGGGCTGAGTCAGGCTCTTGTGAAAGAGGACACAGGCCAGGGCATGCAAAGACAAGGAATCTCCAGGGAGGTTACTGCTCTGGGCAGGAGGCAAGCCTTGGAAGGACACCACACACATGTGCATATCTCACACACTCATACACAACTCATGCTCACACACATACTCATCCAGTCACATGTGGGCTCCACACACATACAATACACAATGCACGCCCATGCAGTATACCCTCTCATGTTCACAAGACCACACCCACACATGGGCATGAGCGCACAGCATTCTCACAACACACGCATGCCCTGCCCTTGCATGCAGAGGGCCTCTGAGCAGACAAAAGGAGATACCTGCCTGGACTGGTGTCAACACAAGACTCAGAAGACATAGCAAAAGGTTAGCTCAGTCCTACACCTGAGGTGGATATACTGTGGTGCCTAGCTGGGAGGACAGTGTCCAGAGCCACTCCTGTGCCCACCCTGTTGACCAGGCAATGCTAATCAATCATAACCTCCAAGGCCTCTACCACTGGCCTATCCCCAGCTCAGTTTCCATTTTACCTTTTAATCAGAGATTCACGCCTCCTCAGATGCCTTTCCTACCTCTACCATCCCCCTGCTACAGTCCCCTGTGGATTCTCCTTCCCTCAGCCTCACTGCCCCTGGTAAGAAGGGACACACCCCTAACACCCCTAACACCCCTAACTCCTACACTCATCCATGTACCCATCCACCCCTCTCTGTTGCATCTGCTGCTGGCAAGCTCTGAAGATTGCCACAACAGGACAGAGGTAGCCAGGGTGTGTGAACCAAGTGGGAACCCTGAGCAGTGGGCAGGGCTGAGCCTGACCACTGATGACTCTTCTCAGGAGCACAAGAGGCTGGAGAGCTGCAAGCTTAGCGGGCAAGGGGGACAAGCAAGGAAGAAGCAGGCACCCCACTTAGGACACAAAGCATTCAGAAGCCCGTAGGACTTGAACTGTTCAGTGACCTTGAAAGTCATCTGGGTCTCTCCTCTCACCCAGATCCCTATCTTGATCAGATCCAGAGAAACAGGGAGCCATTCTCTAGAAGGAAGGAATCCTTTGACGAATACCAGATAACCCTGGAAGCTGCAGGGTGCTGCAGGGAAGAGCAGCGGGCAGAGTCCTTCAGTCAGGCCAGAGGGAGCAGGTTCAGCTAGACAGCTTTGGGAAGCAGAAGCTCTCCAGACTCCTATGGCACAGGCTCCACTACACTTGGCAGATGGAGAATTGAGGCTCAGAGAAGTTACACAGCAGAGAGGCCCAAGGCTCTCTCGTTTCCAATGGGGCAGACGCCCTTGCTTCCCTCTCAACACTGACAGACATACATGCCAGCCCTGGAGGTACAAAGTCTGAACAAGATGTGAGATCTCATCTGTGATAGTTTGAATATGCTTGGTCTATAAGAAGTGACACTATTAAGAGGTTTGGCCTTGTTGGAGGAGGTGTGTTACTGTACGGGTGGGTTTTGAGGTCTCCTATGCTCGAACTCCCTCTACCCAGTGCAGAAGAGAGCCTCTTCCTGGCTGCCTGCAGAAGTCAGTCTCCTGCTAACTGTAGATCCAGATGTAGAACTCTGGGCTACTTCTCCAGCACCATGTCTGCCTGGACACTGCTGTGCTTCCCACCATGATGATAATGGACTGAAGCTCTGAAACTCTAAGCCAGCCCCAATTACACGTTTTCCTTTATAAGAGTTGCCTTGGTCATGGTGTCTCTTCACAGCAATGAAACACCTAAGTAAGACACCATCAGAGAGAAAGACAGGCCAGCTTGTTGTAGATCCCTTCACGGCCCACCCAGTCAGAGAGCTTCTGGAACCTCCCTTCTAAGGCAGGAGACAAAGACCAGCAGGTTTGGACCATCAGCCAGAGCTGGAACGCCAATCCTGGTTTCCCAGAGGGCCTGTGTTGTGGTGAATCTTGACTGTTACCTTAATGGAATTAGAATCATCTAAAGGACATTTTGTTGTGTCTGTGAGGGTGTTTCCAGAGAGGTTTAATTGAAGAGGAAGACCAAAGCTGAATTGGGCAGCACCATTCCCTAGGCTGGATTAAAAATAAAAAAATAAATAAATAAATTTAAAAAAAAAAAAGCAAATCACCAGTGTTTATCTGCCTCCCTCTCCTGACTGCAGACGATAAGACCAGCCACTAGCTGCTCCTGCCACAGTTCTCCTGCTACAGTCCTCCTACCACAGTGCTCCTGACATCAGTACTCCTGACACAGTGCTCCTGACACAGTGTTCCTGACACAGTGCTCCTGACACAGTGCTCCTGGCACCACATGCTCCTGCCACCAGTGTTCCTAAGATAGGGTTCCTGGCACCTCCTATTCCTGACCTCAGTGCTCTAAGCACTAAGGAAATCCATTGTGTTACAAATTAATGAGCACCTGCCAGGAGACAGGGCCCTGTGCTTGATACTGGGACAGGAAGCAGGCCCTACCTGGGATGCTGGGGCAGGAGGCTGGCCTGTAGGCAAGTCCCTACACTCCTAGAAATTACTTTCCAATGTACATTAAGATGTCAATATTGGGGCTGGGGAGATGGCTCAACGGATAAGAGCATTCACTGGCTGCTCTTCCAGAGCACCCAGGTTCAGTCCCCAGCACCCACATGGCAGCTCACAACTTTCGTAATTCCATTTCCACAGGGTCCAATACCCTCACACAGATAAATATGCAAGCAAAACACCAATGCCTATAAAATAAAAATAAATATTTTTTAATGTCAATATCATAAAATGTTCTAAGGAAAAACTGGACAGAATTAGCAGACAAGAGTCTCAGAGCAGGATGGATGTCGTGACAAGAGACACACTGGCGAAGGCTCCGCCCATACGTACCATTAGATAGTAACTCAAGTTTGTTCTACAGCAAGAGAAAGTAGCAAAGGCGTGGGGTGTTCAAACACCAGGGGCAGGCCTGTGTGGCTGGAATACAAGCGCTAGCTAGCAGGGCATCCACTCAGAGTGAGTTGGGAGGCCACTGAAAGGCAACCTGGCAAGACATGAAAGCTCAGAAGCAGGGAGAACAGCCTGAGCCAGGGAGGTGTCCGTGGAGGTGCTGCACTATGGTTAGATTCTGGGAATGTTTTTGAAGATAGAGCCAAACACCTTCAGTGAAAAGGGTGGTGCTGAGAGAAAGCAAGACGCCAAGCAGGACTCCAAGAATTCTGTCTGGGAAAGTCTAAACATGTGTACTGCCCAGTGGAGCTGAGTGAAAGAGGTCTGGAGCACAGGGCCAGGGTAGGGTGCGTGGGTTTAGGACCGAGCTTTCCATGAGGGAAGGAGGAGGCAGTGATGCACGACTGGCAAGATTCGGGCTTGAAGGGCTGGGGCTCTCTGTGTAGAAATGCCAGCTTGTGGCGTCCCGACCAGAGCTTAGGGAACATATGAAAAAAACAACATGAGGATTTGGGTGGCAAGTGGGAGGGCTGCTGACAACCCGAGTCACGCCACCTTCCTTACTTCCTTAGGAAATGTTCGTTGCTGTCAGAGGGACAAGAAAAGCTGTCACAGTGCCCCATACCTGGGAATTTTACCAAGGAGCTTTTCTCTCTCTTTCTCTCTCTCTCTCTCTCTCTCTCTCTCTCTCTCTCTCTCTCTCTCTTTCTCTCTCTCTCTCTCTCTTTCTCTCTCTCTCTCTCTCTGTCTCTGTGTGTGTGTGTGTGTGTGTGTGTGTATGTGTGTGTGTGTGTGTGTGTGTGTGTGTGTGTGTGTGTGTGTGTGTGTTTTCGAGACAAGGTCTCTCTGTGTAGCTTTGGCCCTCCTGGAACTCACTCTGTAGACCAGGCTGGCCTCTAACTCAGAGATCTGCCTGCCTCTGCCTCCCAAGTGCTGGGATTAAAGGTGTGTGCCACCACCTTGTCTTCTTATCAGTCATCTGACTGACTGTCCTGTCATCTTCCAGCTCAGTTCAAAGCATGTGACCTGCTCATTATGAGTTAAATAGAATGCCGATGCCTGTTCTCCAGGGATTCTAAGCAATTAATTGAGATTCTTAAAAGAGTTCATGATAGATGGTGAGCGCCCACCCTGGCTCTGACAGGTCCAAACCCAGAAGGGCATGTCTCTGGGCTAGGAGCAGCTGGCTGCTGGGTTTGCAAAAGAAATGCCATGTGCTGGAGGTGGGCCTAATGATCAGTACCCCCATATAAGTTCATGAGGCATCCACAGCCTTCCCAGGACACAGCTTACTCAGCATGGGGACTTAGGGCCCCAGTGAGTTCCATGCAAGGGACGTTTATGGAAACACAAGCATCCTGGTGTCTTTGCAAATCCATGCGCCACAACTCAGAAATCACTTCCTCTTCCAAGTGACAACCGCAAGTAGTAAGATTGGCTCTTAGCTGCCAGCCAGTCAGGGGACATTTCTTATAAGAAATACAGTCTGCCTCCCTCAAGAGTGACACAGCTCTTCATTTAAAAGACGTTCCTGGTTTTATTGATCAGGGCCTGGAGGGTATTTATATACAAACCCTAGGGATGCCAAGTGGAGAGGGGCTTCCTAAGGCTCCAGGTTCAAATATGCCACTCTTTCAAAGCACTTTGAGTGCTGCCAGCAGGGTCAACTCCATCTCAGATGGGAACAAGCAGAACGGGACCCACCTCTAGCCAACCACAAATTTAGAGGCTGTTGCTAAGCTACGGAATAAGAAGTCAGGAGATGCAATTTCACGCAGTCTTGAATTAAAAGAGAAAAGCTTGAAGATCTTAGACATGATTCAAAGGATGTTACTAAGACACCTAAAACACAAATGATTATACAAAGATTACAAAAACTAATCAGTTCAGTATTATACATCGTGGTTCACCCGTTAACTTATTTGATTTTTTTGTTTGATATTTTAAAAATTGCCATCCCTTTAACATAGCACAGTGTGCAGTATAATACACAAAGAAAGTACGTGTTTATCTTCTATTAATCTCATGCACTTTGAATGTCTCAAACTTCCTGTTCTGGTCGATGAGCCACTGTCATTTTAAGAACTGTTTAATGTTTAGGGTTTTGAGGGTATAGTCACATGTTGAGCTGGGGTGGCTTATACCTAATGTCTTTGGATTTAACCAGTTCATGCTACTACTGACATGGGAGGCCCAGGGACACTTCTCTGGCAGCTATGGTGTCAGCATCAAGGATGTGTCTCTCAAGGTCAACTTAAATGTAATTCCCAAGACCCTTAGTTGGATTTAAGTCCTTGATTTATTCTTGAAGGGTCTTTGATTATCTGTGAACTTTTTCAAAGAATCCACAGAAATAGGACAGAAGACGTTCCATAGGCCCAGACTGTCTTAGACATGCTTGCCCAAACAAAAACAGATACTCTCTTTTGTGGTTCCCATTGGGAGGTAGTTTGTATACACAAATCTTCTTGTCATGTGATGATAAAGCCTAAAATAATTCAAAGCTGAACCACGGATTAGTTTTGGGTGGTTGCTGTTTCAAAGTACCATGTGGACTTGATGGTTAAACAGCAGAAATTAACCCTCTCACAGTTCTGGGGGCTGGGAGAGCTCAGACCAAGTAGTAGGCTGGTTTCTCCCCCTATCCCACATCTTTTCCCACCCTGTAGACTTCTTCTTCCTATGACTTCCCATGGTCGGTCTTCAACTCTGTGAGTGTTCCCCTCATATGAAGACACTAGTCATACAGGTTCAGGATCCGCCTAAGCACCTCTTTAAAATTCTCATCTCTGGGTATAGCTGTGTTCTGAGGAACTGGGAGCATAGGCTTTAACATGTGAGTTAATAGGGAACATCACGCAGCCCCTAACACCCACCAGTGAGAAGATGGCCTCAGCACATTTGGACCAGGTTTCAACTATCTCCTGAGGCCACCTCTACCTACTCAAATAGGCCTATCCAACACCAGAAGGAGTCAAGGAGACCCACCCCCCCTCCCCAAACAAGGCCTAGAATGAACAGAAGGGGAAGGGGAGACATCACCAACCAGCACAAGAGGGACTTACAATGGAACAGTGATCTTACCTATGGGTAGTGTAAAGGAGCTACAAGGCTCTCCATGAGCCACCCTGCACCCCTCTATGCTCTGCATTTATTTCATCATGAGGTGGAACTGACAGACTGAGAGTACCAGCCCAAAGTGCCTAATGCCAGCGTCTACCTAGAGATCTTCCATGGCAACTTGCAATGGTATGAGTAACAAGCGTGTGGAGAGTGGGACATGAGGACCGGGTCGCCAACCACAAAGGAAAGGCTGAGGAAGCGGATGGTATGCAAATTAAGAGCTGCGGTTCAGTGAGAAGTGTTCTTTATAAATGAACAGGTGACAGCTTCTATGTTGCTATAACAAAATGTCATAACCAAAAGCAACTTAAGGAGAGTTTCTTTTTGCCACAGTTCCTGAGGGCCAAATGTCCCCAGTGGCAGGAAGGGCGTGGCAACAGAAACAGGAAGCTAAAAATCATGGGAAGCAGAGAAAGGAAACCGGAAGTAGGGCATGCTAAAAACTCTCAAATCCCACCACCAGTGATCTACTCCCTCCAGGCAAGGCTCCAGCTCCTACCAACTCCATAACCTCCAAACAGCAGCACCATCTGCAGGCCCAGTGTTTAAACATCTGATCCTACAGGGGAGAGTCTTCCTTTAAACCATCACATGAAATTGACAAGAAAATAGAATCCAGAATATTAGTAATTCCTAATATTCTGGACTATATTGGGAATTCCTGTTGTAAGTGGGTACAGGAAACAGATGAAGTCCTGAGTGAATTCGTACTGCTGACGAAGGCACGGCTATGTCCAGGATCTATGGGACCGGCAAGGCCTCCCCTAGGTCAGGCTCGGGGACTTCCTCCTCCAGGAGGAAGTGACTGCAGCCTGAGACTTCTCCCCTACAGAGATTAGCTAACCCACCTCCTCACTATGCTGCATATAATTGTGCTGAGTTTTTGCACTGCTTGCTGGTGTCTCCATCAGAGTGCATGGCGCACCAGATTCCAGCCTTTCTGGGGGTGCATCTGTTGTTTCTCCATTCCCCATTCCCCCATCAGGCCACATCAAGTGAGAATAAGAAATGCCAACAGATGGAGGGTATAAACAGACTACCACAGACTAAAAGGCCAGCACGGTAACAGCTCTAAAGACACACTCACAGCCATTACTTATAAAGCATAAATTTTAGAGAGAAGTGTCACGTATACCCAATAGGATCAACACTAAATATAGAAAGATGTGTAATACCAAGTCATGACTAAGCCGTGAAGAAGGACCTGCCTACTCACTCTCTGAAAGCAGCAGGTTAGCATCCATCTAATTAAGGATACACATGCCCAGCACGCAATCCAGGAATCCAGATCCTAGAAATGAATCCAAGAGAAGCCCTCTCAGAGTACCATAAAAGGTCTCTGGAGGGTGCTCATCATGGGGTTAATTGTAGAGCAGGGAACTGTGGGAAACTCAAGTATCCTCACTCATGAGGAGAACAGTCAAGCAAGAATACTATGGGCCACAGTACAGGACTTATAGGCAGCTAATCACTCATCTCTCACTGCCTGCCTCATGATCATTGGATCTTAAATATCTCCCAAACGCCAATATGTTAAATGCTGTGGGCCAGTGTGATTTTGCTAAGGTGGGATGGAACCTTTAAGAGGTGGTAGAGGCAGGAGGACCTAAAGGAATGAAATAGAGCCATCAGGGCATGCCTTCTTGGAGTTATTGGAGCCCTAATCACTTCTCCTTCTTTCCATCTTCCTCCTCATTTCTCTTTCTAACCTCTTCTCTTTCTCCTCTCCCCTCATGGTCTTTATCTCCCGAGCCCTCCCTTCCCAGGTACAGGAAGTGAACAGACTTCTTCTGCCACACTAGCCCACCATGATATGCTGTGCGGCCCGAAGGCACAATGAAGCACTGGGGACCACCAACCATAGACTAAAGCCTCTGAGATCCTGAGCCAGAGCAGGCCTTTCCTTCTTCAAGCTGTTGGTCTTGGGTGTCTGTCACAGTGAAGGAGAGCTGACTATCCAAACAGAGAGTCCTCGATCATAGAAGCAGAATAATGGCATTCATGGGATGGGGTGGCTGTTGATGGTGCGTTATCTCAAACATCAGATATCAGCAGAGGCAGTCAATGAGGTAGAGAAGCCTTAGGAGGGCCGTGATGGCAGACAGTGAGCTGGAAACTCTCCCTCACATTTTTCATCCCAATGACCTCTTTCTTGGCATCTGCCTTACCCTCAAGGCTTGCTGGTGTTGCTGCACATTGTCCCTGGCATTTCCTGGCATTATCCAGCACCCAGGATGCTGTCTACTCCCACCTGTTTCTTTTCTGCTCTGTAGTTTGGAATGGAGGTTTTCCTTGACAGTCCAACTAAGCCAGACATGTGGCGCATGCCTTATCCCAGCACTTTGGAAACTGTAAGTTCAAGGCCAATCCAATCTACATAGTGAGTTCCAGACCACCAATAGCTACATAGTAAAGCCCTGTCACAAAAGACAGACAGACAGACAGACAGACAGACAGACAGACAGACAGACAGACACGCGCGCGCGCGCGCGCGCGCGCACACACACACACACACACACACACACACACACGGGGGGGGGGGGGGGGGAACAAAAGAAAAAAGCAGAAAGGAAAGGAGAGGAGAGGAGAGGAGAGGAAAGACCAGATGATCCTGGGGTTGAATGTGAACATTTAAAAATATACAAAATGTTATCTGGAGAGTCCTTGGAGGAGGGCAGGAGCCTGCTGCTGAAGTGCCTCCTGAGGGTAGTCCATGATCTTCTGGGAGGCCCAGAGTGTAGCATCTGGAGCTCTGTCTTCCAAGCCATTTGGTTTCTGCAAGGAACACTGTCCCAGCTCTATCTGGAGGAATGGAACATTCTAAAAACTGACTGGAGGAGAGCAGCGAGCCTGACCCTACCAGACACTCTTTCACTTTATGTCCTTCCAGCTGCTTGTGAGGAGAACCAAGGGTGCTCAGAAAAGGTGAGGGTGCTCACTGTTCACCCTACAGCCACCCACACAGAGCCTTTCTGTTTTGGTCTAATTGACACCCACTTGCCCTTCAGTTCTGAGCTTACCTTCCGACAAAACCTGATAATAGATCCAGAGGCTGGGGAAGAGAGTATGAGGGTGGCTTGAGCCCGGCCACTGCTGAAGGCCCATGGTGCACCAGAAAGAAGTCTTCAATATGGATGCATCCCGTACCAGGGTTTGTACTCACTCAGAAGGCAGGAACCAGACCACTTGAAGACATCTGGGCCACCATCTAGGTCACCTGACTCTTTTGTCAGGCCATTATTGGACTGTTCCCCCTGAACTGGTGCCTCTGCAAATGCCCAACAGACTTGCTTCCTTAATAGGAATTCTCAGGAACATCCCAGGAGACAACAAAAAGAATACATTCCCCAAGTAGTCTTCCTCGCTGCTAAGCCTTACACAGTGTCAGATACTGGAGGAACTTTTTAGATGGCATTTTTAGCCTCAGGAGGAAGCACAGGCATATGTGGTCCCACAAGCAGGCACAGAAGGCTTACTGAACATAGATTGGGGGGTTATACCTCCTGCAGGTTTTGGAGGCTCAATGTCTAACTGAAGATGCACCTGACAATCATATTCCAGCAGAACCATCAGGCTCCCAGCTTTGTCCTAGACACAAACCCAACCACTTTCACAAGCCACGCCAATGCTCAAGAATTCAGCCACAAAATGCCCCTTCTGACTCCCACGGGGTTCTGGAGATCTCAGTCTTACTCCTGAGCTCCAGGTTCAGATATATGCTCCAGACACCCACTCCTGACACTCCTGGAGCTACGCTCGTGCCAGAAGGGGTTGGGGGCCTTTTCAGCTGAGAGAGCCCTTCATCTGTGCCTTGCAAAGAATGAGAGACAAAATAAAGGGAGAGTGGAGAGAAGAAGGGAACAGAGTTGAGGGCCATTGAGATGCTAAAATAAGCGGGACCCATTTGGGAATAGAAGGGGTGAAGGCATATAGCAGAGGAGCTCCATAGTATCCTGATACACATTTCCAAAATTAACTGTGGAGTAGATAACACATACACATGACTCAATACAAAGACTATTAAAATCCCCATTGTGTAAAGCCAGTGTCTTTACATGTTCTCCATGTCATCCAGTCTCCCATCTCCTTCCCTACCCCCCCAGAGGGTGTCCCAGGGGACAAAACATTCCCTGCTCCTCACCTGACACTGCAAGAAACCATTTCTCTGTGGCACTGTATTCATTTTGTGTTCTTCCCCTGAATAGCTAAGCTTATGTCAATGGACATAATATAATATATAAGATTATATATTGCTGTTATACACACAGACATGCAATAGTAAAATTAATTTCTTCAACTGAATATAACAAGTCAAGGGTGTACACAATTCCCCCACATCCACATCACGTGACGGCATGGTGGATGTATCATCACACTTCAGACTTTTGTCAAACCGACCAGTGAAGAGTGGGGACATCATATAATTTAAATCATGCACATGTATGTGTACATATGCAATCTTATTTTGATGAAGTGAACTTATTTCACATGTGTAAAAGTTATTTCAACAACAATCTCTGATGACACCTGAGAGAGGATAGAAAGAGAAAATTATGGAGCCCTGGGAAGGGGAAAGAGTCCCTCATCCTGGAGTCTAGCTGAAGCCTCTCACCAGCTGAGAGTCAAGAATTCAATACAATTAACATTTCCTTAAGGATTTTCTCCCTTCCCAGTTATAAACCTATAGTTTTTAAAAGTCTACCCAACACACACCAGAAACTCCTTTCAGTAAAAGGAGATGTCCTAGACCAGCAGCTCTCAGTTTATGGGTAGCAACCCCCAAATGGGTCACTGAAGACCATCAGGAAACACAGATATTTACATTATAATTCATAACAGTAACAAAATTACAGTTATGAAGTAGTAACAAAAATAATTTTTATGGTTAGGGATCACTACAACATGAGGAAGTGTATTAAAGGGTCACAGCATTAGGAAGGTTGGGAACCACTGGCTTAGATCCTTTGCACACCTCACTGGCTTCTGATTGTTACTTTATTGGTTCATAATCCTACCCAAGGCACCTCTAGGGCCACTTTATAATCATACATTGAAGAGGGGGGAGAACCAGAGAGGTGGCTCAGTGGGTAAAGGAAGAGCTACAAGTCTGAAGACCTGAGTTCTGTCTGGGACCTGCATGGTAGAAAGAGACAACTGAATCCTGAAAGTTGTCCTTTGACCTATACAGGTAAGCTATGGCACTCTTCTAAGCATGCTCACACACAATTAATACAGTGTAATTGAAATATTTAATGGAGGAGATAAGGGGTGTTTTTTAACAGTCCTTTGGGATGTAAATTCAGAGCCACAAAGATGGTAGAGATGACAAACACTAAATTACTTAACTACGACTTTCCCCTGAGAGGTCCATACCCAGACTTGAATATTCTCTTTCTTTCCCTGAGCACCTTTTTCCCTTAACTCACATGCTTAGAATCTATATGTAATAATATTTTAATAAATTGTGACACTTTGACTGGCAAAATGACTTACCAGGCAGAGGCACTTGCAAGCTAAGCATGACACCTGATGGCCTGAGTATTATATCCAGAAGCTACATGATGATGGAAGAGAGATGACTCCCATACATTGACATTCATACCTGAACTGAGAGAGAGAGAGAGAGAGAGAGAGAGAGAGAGAGAGAGACCCTGATCAAACCATAGAGATCTACAAAGAGACCCCTTGAGTATTCAGCTAAATGATCAGTGTACGCATGAAGACATGTACTGCCGTCAGGATGAGCACACATCCAGGATTCAGAGAAAACAGCATCCAGGACTCTCATCACAACCACTGGTCATTAGTCTGTGACCATCAGCCAACCTGGAGAACCTTGAGATTTGCATTCATTGGGTAGCACACACTCTTGTAATTACTCTTGCAACTTTTAATTGTTTGTGTTGTGTGGACATGTGTGGACATGTGTGGACATGTGTGGACATGTGTGGACACGTGTATGTGAGTGTTAGTGCTCACAGGGTCCGAGGCTTCAGATTTCCATGCTGCTGAAATAAAGAGGTATTTTGTAAGCCACTTGATATGGATGCTGGGAACCAAACTTAGGTCCTCTACAAAAGCAGCATACACTTTTAAGCACTGAGCCACCTCTCCAGCTCCATAAAATGTTCTGGAGGTATAACTTCCAAAAGTAAAAACAATCATCCCTAGACAGGTACTGTTCCTCCCAGTATACCATACCTTGAAAATAGGGACCTAGAAGATTCTATTTCTATTATGATAAGTGTGTTCAACAACACTCAAAAACATGATGGTGGTTTGAATGGGAATGACTCCATCGATTCATGAGTTTGACTGCTTGGGAGTGGCACTGTTAGGAGGTGTGGCCTTGTTGGAGTAGGTATGGCCTTGTTGGAGGAAGTGTGTCACTGTGGAGGCAGGATTTGATGTCTCTTATACTCTAGCTATGCTCAGTGTGGCACAGAGTCTCCTGCTGTCTGAGGACCAAGAGGTAGAACTCTCAGCTCCTTCTCCAGCACCATGTCTGCCTAGATGCTGTCATGCTTCCCGCCATGACGATAATGAACTAAATCTCTAAAACTGCAAGCCAGCCTCAATTAAGTGGTTTCCTTTATGAGAGTTACCATGGTCATGGTGTCTCTTCACAGCAATGAAACCCTAACTAAGATATTTACATGGATTCAAAACTATCCAGCACCAACAAGATGAGAGTCACAGTGCCTGGCATTTAGTCAAAAAAATGGTAAAGGAAACAGAGGTTTTCCCTGAGTGACAGAATCATGATGCTTTTCATATAATCAGAAGATATAAGAAGGGCGGATACCTCATCACTAAACATCAGCCGAAAGAAAAGACAGGAACAAATGGACTCAAACACTTGCTCTAACCCACAGTTAATGTTGCAATTTCAGATAATGAAATCTCTTAACACCGTTTTTCATCCAGTTTCTTCTTGTGTAGTTGAGGTCACTTTAGACCCTTTGGGATTTCATGGAAGAATGATATGTACATTTCAGTCAGTGTGTGAATGGGCAAAATATTTGTATATTGTATGTATTCAGGTTTTGTAAGATTGTTTGGGGGGTGTATTTGAGACAAGGGCTCACCACGTAGTCCTGACTGGCCTAGAACCCAGTATGAAAACCAGGCTAACCTCAAATCCTCGAGATCTGACTGATTCAGCCTCCCAAGTGCTGAGATTAAAGTCGTGTGCTGTCACACCGGGCATTTTGTTCTTTTGGTTTTTTGGTTCTGATTTTCTGAGACAGGATCTTATGTATCCCAGGCTGGCCTCAGACTTGCTCATTGCCAAAACTAACCTATTTCTTTGCACTGATAACCCTCCAAGTGTGGGACTGCTATGTGAGCCACCACATGTGGTTTATACAGTGCTCAGGCTCTGTCCAGCTTTGTGCGTACTGGGTTAACATGGCACCAACAAGCCACATCCCAGCTCTACAGTGTATTTTTTGAAAATGTTCATTACAGATGACATCACATTTTGGTGCTTATGCAGTATTTCACAAAACCTAGATAACCAGCAGGCTAGTTTGTGAAAGCCACCCACCCCCTTGTATTTTTTTCCATTCTTCCTAAAGAATGCTTGCTGATAGTACACATTGCAGGCTTGTTTTAAAAAGCTGTTTTAGACTGTCTACCTGGTGTTTCAATAATACCTTCATTATCTTTGAGACTAAAAAAATAAGTATATAAATAAAAATAGCCTTTAAACTGCAATGTTTTAAAGCTAGAACATTTAAAACATTAAAGCAAAAAAGACCCATGGCACACTTCTAGGAGTGTGTGTGTGTGTGTGTGTGTGTGTGTGTGTGTGTGTGTGTACATACACAAACACATACATGCAATGTCTAGGGGTTAGAAAGATGACTTGGCTGTTAAAAGGACTTGCTGCTCTTGCAGATGACATGGGTTTGGTCCCACATGGTGATGTACAACTGTCTGTAATTCCAGTTCCAGAGGATCTGGAATGCACAAAGGCCAGCGCTCTCTTCTGGCCTCCCCAGGTACTGCGTGTGTGTGTGTGTGTGTGTGTGTGTGTGTGTGTGTGTGTGTAAATGTGTCTGTGTGCTGTGTGTGTGTACATGTGTGTGCATTTGAGTGTACATGTGTGCATGTGTGTGTGCATTTGAGTGTACATGTTTGCATGTGTGTGTGTATGTGTGCGTGTGTGTGTGTGTGTGTGTGTGTGTGTGTGTGTGTGTGTGTGATGAGTGCATAACAAAAATAAAAGAAAGTGGCCATCATTTTCAGGCGTGGGCAGGAGATATAGGAGGAGTAGGAAGGAAGATAGGAAAGGAGGAAGTTATGTGATTATATTTTAATTTTTAAAACATATTTTAGAATTAAAATAAACCACAGCAATCATGAAATTAGAATATTGCTGAAACTCGTTGCTAGGGAGCAGGAGCATTCCGCTGGGATGGAAGAATTAGCTCTGTGGATGCTCTCTGAACAGAGAAAGTGTGTGCACAGCTGCCCACTGGACATTGAAGTTACTATTCTCACAGATTTTGATTCCTTGATTATTTCCATCTGATGACAGAGATCTGGATTTAACATAAAGATACATTGTGTTTTTTAATAACTTCCAGACTAAAAACATCATTTCATTCTTCTCTGTGAACAAATAATTCATTCACCTAGAAAGACCTAACTGGAACCAGCATCTACTTGGACCTGCTAGTCTCTAAAAAACATGTTAGGGTTGAACCCAGGACCATGTGGATCCCTGTAAGCACCCCTACCAGCTTGTACATCTGCAGCCCAACATGGAGCAACCAGAGTGCACAGGCCTGACAAAAGCCAGTTCAGCGTCTGCCCAGAGCCTGCCACCCCACTATAGACTGGATGACAGACAGATAAGACTGAAGGCAAGACCTCTCCCTTTCTCAGGCTGCAGGGAAGATGGTGGACATTCAGACCGAGCGTGCTTACCAAAAGCAGCCTACAGTCTCTCAAAACAAGAAGCATGTTTTGCCAGGAGAAACCAGCAAGGAAAAACTCCCTCAGTACTACAGAAACATTGGGCTAGGTTTCAAGACGCCCAAAGAGGCCATCGAGGGCACCTACATAGACAAGAAGTGCCCTTCACCAGCAACGTCTCCATCCAAGGTTGGATCCTGTCTGGTGTCGTGACAAAGATGAAGATGCAGAGGACCATTGTCATCCACCGGTGTATGTAATCTCCATTACATCCAAAAAATACAATCGCTTTGAGAAACGTCACAAGAACATGTCTGTGCACCTGTCCCCCGATTTCAGGGATGCACAGATCGGCGACATTGTCACTGTTGGAGAGTGCAGGCCCCTGAGCAAGACTATTGGATTCAATGTGCTCAAGGTCACCAAGGCTGCTGGTACCAAGAAGCAGTTTCAGAAGTTCTAAGGGGACTCTGGCCAATGCCCTAGAACAAATAAAGTTAAGTTGTTTTCCAACTTAAAAAAAAAAAGACTGAGGGCAAACCTGCAAACACACACACACACACATTGGAAAGCACACATCAAGCAACTGCATCCTGGTCATGTAATCAAGGAAAGTGATTCCATGGGGTGAGTATTGTCTATAAAATCCCACATAGAGAACAACCAAAGCCCATCAACGATGGATGAAAAGCAGAAGCATGAAGTTTGCATCTATAAGAATATGTGCCTGGTCCGATGAGCCCCAGAGTTGGTAAGCACAGCCAAAGGTGTCAGTACTGCAGCACAGCGGGTGTCTGGGAGAGCAAGCTGGATGGTGTCTGCTGCCGGCCTGCACCTCCGATCCTCTTTGCTACATAGGCATCCTTCTGCTCTTACTGCCTTCTACTATCGTGATAAAACATCACAGCAAAAAGCAACTCGGAGGGCAAAGGAGTTTATTCGGCTTCCAGGTGGTTACAATCCATCACCAGAGCAAAACAAGGCAGAAACTCAAGGCAGGAATCTGGCAGCAGAGCCCATGGAAGAGTGCTGCTTACTGGCTTGAGCTTGTCAATTACTAAACCTGCTTTCTTCCTTCCTTTCTTTCTTTTTTTTCTGTGTGTGTGTGTGTTTGTTTGTTGTTCTTTAATCTTTTTTTACAGTCCACTCTTTATCCCCCTCCCAGTCGGCCCTCTGACTGCTCCACAACCCATACCTCCTCCTCCCATCTCCAAGAGGATATCCCCACCCCCCAACCCCTCACCCCCACTCCACCAGACCTCCACACTCCCTGGGCCTCCAATCTCTTAAAGGTTAGGTACATCTTCTCTCACTGAGTCAAGGCCTGGCAGTCCTCTGCTGTATATGTATCGGGGGCCTCATATCAGCTGCTGTATGCTATCTGGTTGGTGGCCCAGTGTCTGAGAGATCTCTGAGGTCCAGGTTAGTTGAGACTGCTGGTCTTCCTATAGGGCCGCCCTCCTCCTCAGCTTCTTCCAGCTTTTCGCTAATTCAACCACAGGGGTCACCAGCTTCTGTCCACTGGTTCAGTAAATATCTGCATCTAACTCTTTTAGCTGCTTGTTGGGCCTCTTGGAGGGCAGTCACACTAGGCTCCTCTCTGTAAGCTCACCATAGCATCAGTAATAGTGTCAGGCCTTGCCCCCCACCACCCTGAGCTGGATCCCAATCTGGGCCTCCTTTCCCTCAGGCTCTTCTCCATTTTTGTCCCTGCAGACCTTTTAGACAGGAACAATTATGAACCAGAGTTTTTGACTGTGGAGGACAACCCCATCTCTCTACTTGATGTCCTGTCTTTCTTCTGGAGGAGGACTCTACAAGTTCCCTCTCCCCACTGTAGGGCATTTCATTTCAGGTCCCTTCCTTTGAGTCCACATCCTCACTTGGGCCTTTCAGCTTGTTAACCTTCTTGAGTTCTGTGGATTGTATCCTGTGTATTCTGTACTTTTGTGGCTAATATAAAAACTACATGGTATTTGTACAGAGACAGACAGGTTGATCAGTGAAATAGAATTGAAGACCCAGAAATAAAACCACACACTTATGAATACTTTATCTTTGACAAAGAAACCAAAAATATACAATGAAAAAAAGAAAGCATCTTCAGTAAATGGTGCTGATCTAACTGGCAGTCTGTGTGTAGAAAAGGGAAAATAGATTCATATTTGTCACCTTGCACAAAGCTCAAGTCCAAGTGGATCAAGGACCTCAACATAAAACCAGATACACTGAATCTAATAGAAGAGAAAGTGGGAAAGAGCCTCAACGTCATTGGCAGAGGGGGAAATTTCCTAAGAAGAATGCCAATGGTTCATGCTCTAAGATCAAGAATTGATAAATGGGACCTCATGAAATTGGAAAGCTTCCGTAAGGCAAAGGACATTGTCAATAGGACAAATCAACAACCTACAGATTGGGGGAAAAAACTTCATTAACCCCAGATCCGATAGAGGGCTAATATCCAAAATATATAAAGAACTCAAGAAGCTAACAGCCAAGAAGCCAAACAACCCAATCAAAACATGGGGTATAGAATTAAACAGAGAATTCACAACAGAGGAATCTTGAACGGCTGAGAAGCACTCAAAGAAATATTCAAAATCCTTAGTGATCAGGGAAATGCAAATTAAAATGACCCTGAGATTCCACCTTACACCAATCAGAATGGCTAAGATCAAAAACTCAGGAGATAGCACGTGTTGGTGAAGATGTGGACAGAAAGGAACACTCCTCCATTCCTGCTGGAATTGCAAACTGGTACAACCACTCTGGAAATCAGTCTGGAGGTTCCTCAGAAAACTGGAAATAGATCTACCTGAAGACCCAGCTATACCACTCTTGGGCATATACCCAAAAGATGCTACACCATACCACAGGGGCACATGCTCCACTATGGTCATAGCAGCCTTATTTGTGACAGCCAGAAGCTGGAAACAACCCAGATGTCTCATAACAGAAGAATGGATACAGGAAATGTGGTTCATTTACACAATGGAATACTGTTCAGCTATTAAGAAGAGAACATTATGAGTTGTGCAGGCAAATGGATGGAACTAGAAAGTATCATCCTGAGTGAGGTAACTCAGACCCAAAAGGACATGCATGGTATGTACTCACTAATAAGTGAGTATTTGTCAGCCTGCTTTCTTATAAAATCTAGGGCTACCTGCCCAGGGGTAGCACTGCCCACAATGAGTTGGGCTCTCCCACAGACTTGCCTGCAGGAGGTACTTTCAATTAAAGATTCCTTTGCCCAGATGACCCTGGCTTGACAGTTGACAGAAGAAAGAAGGAGGAAGGAAAAAAGAAGAGGAGGAGGAATAAGGAAGAAGAAAGAAGGAGCAAAGAAGAGGAGGAGGAAGGAACAAGGGGAAGAAGGAAGAGGAAGAAAGGAGGAGGACAAAGGAGGAAGAAGAGGAGGAGAAAGAGGAGGAGGAAGAGGATGAGAAGAACAAGAATAAGAACAAGAGAGAGAAGGAGGAGGAGGAGAGGAAGAGGGAGAGGGAGGAGGAAGAGTAGGAGAAAGAGGAGGAGGAGGAGAAGGAGGAAGAAGAGGAGAAGGAGAAGGAGGAGGAAGAAGAGGAAGAGGGGATGAGAAGAAGAACAAGAATAAGAACAAGAGAGAGGAGGAGGAGAGGGAGGAGGAAGAGGAGGAGGAAGAAGAAGAGGAGGAGGAGGAAAAAGAGGGAAGAGAAGAAGAAGAGGAAGAAGAACAAGAACAAGAAGAAATAATCAAACAAAACTAACAAGCACACCATTCTCTGGCCTTCTGCATAAGATAGCCGCTTGCACTTCACAGTTTTGCCCCAGTCCTTTACCAAATCGGAGCCATCTTGCCTGGGAAGCAATGCCCCTGTTCTCAAACAACACCGTGCCTGGTGCCTGATGGGCACACAAAAGCCTGCCCCGTATGCTTCAAGGTAGGACAAACTCAGGTTCACTTTTGTTCCGCTAACTTCCATCAGACCGAGCATGCCTCATCTGAGGCTGTGTTCTTCGGCTGTTCCTTTGCTTCCTCTCATTCTTCTGAGAATTCTGTGCCTCAGTGTCCCCAGCAGGAACTCACTGTCTTAGTTGCTTCTAATGGACCATCCTAAGGCAAAGCCGAGCAGCGCTCAGAGAACCTTGAGGGAATTACTCACTCCAGTGTTGTCAATGTTCTCACGACTCGGTGAGAGTTTGGCAGGTCTGTTCACTCAGTGATGTGTCACTGGCAGTGTTTATGTTTGGCACACCTTTTCTGTGTGTTCTAGCTCAGGATTGTAAAAGGTGACTTGAGAAGCAAACAGATTGGCGTTAGCAAAGGCAGAAGTGTGTTCTTCCCAAAGTCTTGTTTTGAGCGCTGCCTCAGAATGTGTACAAAATAGGTATACTTTTATATACATAAAGTAAAATAAATAAATCTGAAAAGAGAGAGTTCGAGGCCAGCCTGGGCAAAGAATTATCTTTAAGTTGAAAAGAACTGACACCAGGAGTTTCTCATACTTCAAGATTCCCAAAATCTACAAATGCCTTTGGCCATCTTACGAACTACTCACAAAACTCCCGAGCTCGGAGGCAGTTTGCAGGATCCTGCCTGCCTCTATTAACCTCCTCTGGCATCAGTCATGATAAAGCAGATAACGCTTGAAACACAAAGGAGATTAGTGCAGTATTAGCCAAATCTGAATTCTTAATGGCTCTGTACAGTTAAAGCTTATTTCTTACATAAGCAAAATCTGATGATAAGGCTTACCTGCTGGCTTGTTCAACCCCCCCACACCCTGCAGCACAAGTACTGTGTGCTCCAATGACAAAAGCTGGCAACGCCTTTCTTTGTCTTGCATTGAATTGTGCTTGGATTTCTTGTCTGAGACAAGAGGAACAGAAAACTCCACTCATGCATAATGTTTTTTCCAACATAGTATTTTTATTGACAGTTTGGGGGTTCACATAATGCACCCCAATCATATTCACTTCCCAGTCCTCCCAGGTTTGGTCCCCTCTCCACCCTGTGGCCTCCCCCAAAAAAGAAAAGAAGAAAAACACACACACACATATATACGCCAAGCTCATGTTGCCCATATACTCACAGGAGCATGGTCAGACTCCCAGCCCCATGTATAATACTAAGACCATAAGAATATAGAAATTTAGTAGGGCAGTGGTGGCGCACGCCTTTAATCCCAGCACTTGAGAGGCAGAGGCAGGCAGATTTCTGAATTTGAGGCCAGCCTGGTCTACAGAGTGAGTTCTAGACAGCCACAGCTACACAGAGAAACCCTGTCTCGAAAAACAAAACAAAAAAAACAAAAACAAAAACAAAAAAAAAAAAAATATATATATATATATATATATATATTTGCAATCTTTATGTGAATTCTCATATAAATGTTCTTTATATTATTTACTTGCCTTTTTCAAGTTAGAAAATTAATTTGTGTGTCTTTATAATCAGGCAATAACACTATAATAAACATAATAAAAAGGTTATAAAACAAAAAAGTTTTTTAAAGAAAAGCTAAAGCTTTCCAAGTTTAATGAAAGTATTAATCTATACACATAAAAAAAACCCTAAGACTCCAGCCAGGTGTACTAGTGCACATCTTTGATTCCAGCACTGAAGAGGCAGAGGCAGGTGAATCTCTGTGAGTTCAAAGCCACCCTGGTCTATGTAGCAAGTTCCAGAACAGGTACAGTGTTCATTGAGACATTGTATCAAATAAAACAATAAGTAAATAAACTAACTAACTAAACCAAAGACTCCAATCAAAACAAGATCACAAGCTTGCATAAGCAAGCTTGCATAAGCAAGCTGGTGAATGAAGAGAGATAAGTGAAAATGAGAAAACGGGTTAGAAACGACTTGTCACAGACAAAGATATCTCCAACCAGATCAGCAGTGCTGCGTTCACTTCAGACACAACCAAGGTCAGAAGGCAGCGGGATGATAGTTCAAAGCCCAGGGGGAAAATTGCTAGAATTCTTTTATGGAGCAAAACCATTTTTAAAAATGAAGCTGGTCCAGAGAGGCAAATCTATGAGAGAGGGGCACATCTGTGAGAGAGGGGCACATCTGTGAGAGAGGGGCACATCTGTGAGAGAAGGGCACATCTGTGAGAGAGGGGCACATCTGTGAGAGAAGGGCACATCTGTGAGAGAGGGGCACATCTGTGAGTCTAATCTAGCGCTCGAGAGCCTGAGGTAGAAAAATAAGAGTCCAATGCCAGGAGCTGAAGAGATGGCTCAGCAACTAAGAGAACTTACAGTTCTTGCCAAGAAACTAGGTTCCATTCCCAGCACCCATGGTGCTCACAACCATCTGTAATTCCAAGGAATCCAATGGGCACCCACATGTGGTGCACTTGCATAGATGCAGGCAAGACATCCGTGCACATAAAGTAAAATAAATACATCTTAACGAGAAAGTGTTCAAGATCAACCTGGGCAAAGTACATTCTTTAAACTGAAAAGAAGTAACACGGGAAGTAGCTTAAATATTCATGCTAGTTTTTTCTAATTATGTGTAGAAGGGGCATGGTATGCGCAAGTTCGTGCAAGTGCCTGCAGAAACCAGGAAATGGAGTTCATCCCCTGGAGCTAAAGTTACAGGCAGTCGTGAGCTGCCCAACATGGATGCCAGAAACTGAACTCGGGTCTTTTGTAAAGACCTATAGATGTGCTTAACCAGAAAGTAATGTAAACACACAGAAAGAATCAAAGCAGTCCATGAAAAGTACTCACCTGGGAAATATCAAGTACGGTGCAATTAAGTGCTTTAAGGTATTCACCTAGGAAATATAAAGTGCAGAGAAATTAAGTGCTTTTTTATTTTTTTTCTCTTTGCTAATAAAAAAAATGCAAAAGTAGTATCTGTGAAATTACACTGTTATCCCTGAAGAGAATGAATATACAGTTGACTTCCTCCTCTTATCTGTGGAGGGTACAAGAAACTGGGGACAGTACCAAGCATGTGTGCGATGTCTTCTTCCATACGCATATGATAAAGTAAGTTTAATTTATAAATTAGACACAGTATCAGAATAACACTAGCTAATAATAAACTAAGAACCACTATAAGACTATACTATAAAACTTGTGTGAATGTCATCCCTCTCCCTTCCTCTCCCTCCCTCCACTCCTCTCTCCCCTTCTCTCTCTCCCTCTCTCTCCCTTTCTTTCTTCCTTTCTCTCCCTCTCTCTTTCTTCCTCTCTCTCTCCCTCTTCCCCTCCCTCCCTCCCTCTCTCTCTCAGCGTGTCTCATTGGCCTGTACTCATTTTCCTCCTGGGGTGACACAGGGTGACACTTAGGTAACATACTCCTTAGCTTCTCTTTGGTGTGTCTGTGCCGTCTGTGTCACTACTCTCACTATGACAGTGGATCTGAAAACCTTAGGGACTCCTAAGGGAGCCAGAGGCATACAGCGTGGACGTGGTGGGTGAGGGGTGACTCACATCCTCCACAGGACAGGACAGGGCAGCACAGAACTCCGTCACGCTGTCCCAAGTGGTGCCCACTTGGGAATCTATGACTTGTTCTGCTGGAACTTCCCATGCACCGTGTGGAAGCCAGGCTGACCTCTGTGACTGACACCGTGAAGAAGGAAGACTGCTGCAGAGTATCTGACACACGGGATGTGGAGCTGGAGTGCGAGGAAGTGAGAGCGGGGAGACTCAGGTCCGCACCAAGGACAAACCACAAACGACAATCAGAAGAAGAAAACACACACACACTTGTGTATTCCCGTCCTGTCTCCTAACTTCTTTGAAAGACATGGAGTCAGAGAAAGCAGCTTTTTAACTTTTTTTTGATTCTTTGTGACTTTCACATCATTCACCTTAGTCCTGCTCACCTCCTGTCCCCTCATATCCACTCTTGCCCCTCGCCCCACAAATAAAAAACACTCAAAGAACAGAAAAGCCTAGAAAACATTTCACCATGGATGCTGTAGCGTGTCACAGTGTGCCCCACAGTCTACCCCTCTGTCCACACACCTTCACACGCAAACGGTCACTGCAGTGAATCAGATGAGTCAGAGTCATTGGTCTGGTTTGAGATCTCCGGGTTCTTTGGCACCACCAATATTGGATGTTCATCAGGACTCCTCCTGGTTACCCTGTGGTTGCCCTGTGGTTGCCCTGTGGTTGCCCTGTGGTTGCCCTGTGGTTGCCCTGTGGTTGCCCTGTGGTTGCCCTGTGGTTGCCCTGTGCCATGGAGATCTGAAGCTTTGGAACAACAGGCCTGGTCCTTTCATGAGTCCCAACCATTTGTAGATAATATAGAGAAGGGGAAAAATGGCTCCTGAAAATGATTCCCCTCCCCCTGCCTCCCTCTTCCCCCTTGCACGCGCTCTCTCTCTCTGTCTCTCTGTCTCTCTGTCTCTCTCTGTCTCTCTCTGTCTCTCTCTGTCTCTCTCTCTGTGTGTGTCTCTCTCTCTCATTAATTGAGTTTTTAAAAAAAAATTTAGAAAATACCTATTTAAGCCAAAAAAAAAAAAAAAAAAGCAAGAAAGAAGAAGCCCCTTGGTTTTAAAGTGCAAGGTCTGAGTCATGAGAAGACTCTGACATAGTGATTGTTCCTTGAGACTGCAAGATTCGTTTAAGCCAGAGAGTGTGGCTGGTCTGGAGGGAGAGGGGATTTTCTAACCACCAGGAAAAGCAAAGACATCTACCTTAAGGCATTGGAGGTGGGGTCTTGCACTGTGTGGAATGAAGAATAAATCCAGAAGACATGGAAGAGCTGTGTGGGAAAGCATCCTGGGTGTCTTCACTAGATGTGCAGGGGACGACCGTCAGCCTTTTGATGTCTGAGGTCCCTACGTTCCTAGGGTACCTGTCATTCCTTCTCCTTGGATCCAGACACTTAGGAAGGTTGCAAACTCAGGCTGTCACCTCTAAGAAGCAAATGACCAAGAGAGAGAAATAGAGAGTTATCCCACCTCTGATATTGGATACTTCTTTCCTGAAGGTCGGGCTCACCCAGGAACCTCCCACAGACTCATAGACACAGTCCCAGCAAGGTGCCTGCTAGAATCTGCAAGACTGTAGCTAAGTGTAGTCTCATTAATCTCCTAGCTCAAATCTAGCATGAAGCAGACTACATCAACAGGAGGGAGCCTGAGTGGAGGATGACCAGGAGGGGACCAGAAGCACCTGGGCCAGGTGGGTCTGGGATTCTCTGCCTGTGAGGCCTTCCCCAGGCAGGTCCTGAGGCTTACTGCTCACTCAGGTCTTCATGATTTAGGTGGCTGCCTCTGCTTTCATTAGACTTAATTAGTGCGTCTTCTCTTTGGTAAAGTCTCCTTCCAGAGCCTCCCAAGACTTTCACTTCTTTTTGTGCCTACTTCAGTTCATCGTAAACTCCTGCAGCTCTCAGCAGCCTGAAGATGGGTCTCAGCAGGAGCTCAGAGCACACAGAAGCCTGTGCTGAGGAACTACCTTCTGCATATAAAAGAGCTTTTCCCCACCTGTCACTGAAGGAGTTTGAGCAGCCTGGGACAGCTGAGAGCATACCTAATTGGTCATTGCTGGTATCTTTTCTTCCCAGTGCTCTGGCCACTGTGTTTGACACCTGTGACTTACACAGGTCCATGAGACTCTCTGCTCCTCCAAGACTTAAGTTCTGCCAGGCAATAATCCACCTCCTGTGTCTTGAAAGCCAGCTTTCCTGACAACTTTCAGAAACACAGAATTTGTTGCCCAATTTTTTAAAAACATATCCAAGGCTTGAATTTCTCACTACATCCTTTGCACGTAGCATGTGTCCCTATATTTTCTAACCTTCTTTCTCAATCAAGCTAGATATTGGGGAAGGAGTGGAGAATTGTGCTAAGTAGCCCAGGCTGCCCTGAAACTCGGGATCCTCTTGCTTACTGCCCCCCTCAAGTGCTAAAATTCCAAATGTGTGTCACTACACCTGGTTGTTCAAGCTCTATATTGGACAGAGACTTCATACAACTGCTGTGGCCACTCATTATTGTCTTATGCCTCAACCTCCTGAACCCTTTGGAGCCAAGAGAACTCTGAAGCAGAGCTGATGTAAGGATCCAAAAATCACTGACAGAAAACCCCAGACTCAAACTGTATGCAAAGACGAAGGGCATTCATTCTGCAGAAAACAAAAACAAAAACAAAAACAGCATGCAGGGGTCAACCATTTTTTTTGAAATGGTGGCCAGGCCTTCTTATAGGGAACTGGAGAAACTCTCTAGAAGAATTAGACAATCTAAAATTTCACTGGTGGGTGCTAGAGGGTCACAGGTGGTCAGTGGTCAGTGGTCTTATGTCATGAACGTTTAACCATAAGATGAGATAGGTCTGCCCAGTACAGATGACTGATTCTGAGAGAAGATATTTCCCCATTTTTGTGTATACCCTCAGGCTGTTCTTTGGGAGGGGTTTTTATGATCTTGTTCTGAATTTTATGGTCTGTTCCTGGAGCTGGTGTCTTAGGGCCTTCTTTTCTAATTCAGGCCTGGTCCTCAAATGGAGACAAATGAGGTTTCTGTTATCCTTTCACTGGGACCCACAGGGAGAGTCACAGTTATCTTCCTCCTGGTGTCTCCCAGAGAGTCCGGAGACAGGGACCTACACCTAGATTGCCCACTTCTCTCTCACAGGGACTATAGGGAGCCCTGCTCCCAGGTCACTTACCACTCTCCCTGCCAGGGAAGATTCACGTGGGTTCAAGCACAGGCCCTACCCATGCATCCCACCAGAGAGGCACAGGTTTACCAAAAGTTTTCTGAAATAACCATGTTATGACAGCCAGTCAAAAGCAGTAGGAAACTAGACTGAACTTCTTAGTCGAGGCACCAGAATCTTACCTGCAGCCATCAAAAAGGACCCTTCGAGGCTGGGTGGGGCCTCAGCATGTAGAGGGCCTACTGTGAAACTTGAGGACCTGAGTTTGGAGCTCAGGTTCCCAAGTAAAAGCCAGATGCAATGATGTGCCTGTAACCGCAGTGCTGGGGAGGTGGAGACAGGGGGATCCCAGGCATTTGCTGGCCAGACAGTGGACCCAAATCTGTGGACTCCAAATTCAATGTAAAACCCATCTCAAAGAAAAAGTGGAGAAGCAATACAGACAGAGGCACTCACCCCACCTGGAGCTAACCTAACCCACATGTGTGTGTGTGCGTGTACACGTGTACACACATACACACACACACACACAGAGAGAGAGAGAGAGAGAGAGAGAGAGAGAGAGAGAGAGAGAGAGACGGAGAATACATGATTCCTTCCCTCATTTTCTCTCTTTCTCTCCTCTTCTTCCCACCCCTCTATGACCCATCCCCCATCCTACCTACCTGTACTTCCATGGTTTGGCTCCTGTGGAAACAGCAAATGCATGCTGTGATCCAAACTCCATGCACAAACTGCCACACAGCAGAAAGGCAAGATAATTTTCAAAAGCCACGGGATGCTTGGAATGAGAGTTCTCACCAAACAATGTTACTAAAACACCAAGCCAGGCGTGGCCACAGAACAGCATGTGTCTCTTGCTATGCCCAGAGCTCTTCTGACTCAGTGGTTCTTGTGTGTTCTCACCCTGACTTGTGTGTGTGTGTTTGGTTTTCACTCCCTCCACTATGGTCTGCAGACAGCTGAATGCTTTCATTTGCAATCATCTGACTCCCAGCTCAGTCACATCCCTGACCAGCTCACACCTGAAAAGGCTATTTCCTGCCACTGCCCATCACAAGAAGCTGATTGCTCACCCCTAGAGGACCGATTTGGTGATGGAAAGGGTCAAACTTCTGCTCTGTGTTAGGAAGAAATACCGTGTCCCTGGGTTTTTGTGTCTATATATTGCCTTATACTCTAAAAATAGCATGCTTTAAAAAGAAGCAATGAGATGGGGTAGGCGGTCCACGCTGGCCTCTGAAAGTCATTCTCCTGACTTTGAATGCCCTCACTCCAGTCATGTGCCAAGACTCAACGTACAGAAAAAAAAAAAACAACCCCTTACCCTAGCTCTGACCCTTGCGGGAGGCTCATGATAGCGGTGCCTGCTAACTTCAAAGAAAGTATCACTATGGTAGGACATTTTCCCAGAGGGGCTGCTGGGGAGAGTAAAAGTCTGAGTAAAGAAGGCTTGAGGGGCCTGCAAGGCAGTTCAGTGGGTACAGGGGCTTGAAGGCAAGCCTAAGGACCTGAGTTCAATGCCTAAAACCCACATACATTGTGGAAGGAGAGAATCAATCCCTATAGATTGTCTCTGACCTCCATATGCATGCCATGATACACGGGTATGCCTTGTGCACACATGGTCATGGTGATGATGATGGTGATGATGATGATGATGGTGATGCAACATAAGAAGAAGGCTTAAGGAAGAAAAGAGTGGAGGCTCTGGACCCTCCAGGAGGGTCAGAGGAAGGTCTAAAAGGCACAAGTGCCAGAAGTCCAGGGCATCTAAGCAAGGAGCGCCCAACCAACCACCATACAGAATGTATGTCTGCTCCTCTGCCTGTGACCCCAGCACTGATCACCATGAGCCGATGTCCTCGAGCAACCAAGTGTCAGAAAATGGCTTTTCATCAGCAGCTAATCCAGACTACGATTTCCCAACATGGGAACTGACTGCTTTTTCTAAATGAGGTAAGATTTAATAGAATGGCTGGTCTCTGACTTCCCGGGACCTATTTCCACCTCCCCAACCAAGACTTATGGAGTGACTGAGTCAATGACTTAACACCGTCCAGCTCTAGCCATGTCCACTTCTTTAATCCTGGAAAAGAGCAATCACCTTGTCAACTATCTTCTCAGAAAACTTGGTGTCAGTTTAGAGACTGAAGGATAAGAGCCAAGTGGCCCTGAATGAGCCAGGTGACCAGAAGCAGCCCACCCTGAGCACTGTGGCCTTTTCCTCCTGACAAAGTCATTTCCCACACCCCAGTTAGGAAGAGTGGAGCTTCAGATGGGTCTCTGGGCCATGGATGTAGATAAAATGCCTGACCATCAAGTTATGCCCTGCTGAGTGGACAGAGTCTGCAGCCAACAGACTGGCTCTCTGAGGCCTCTGGCCTGAGAACAAGATGAAGATTGCTGCCTCCCACCACGAGAGAGCTCTAGCGCCTCTCTCTCTCCCTCTCTCTTGCTCTCTCTCTCTCTCCCTCTCTCTCTCCCTCTCTCTCTCCACTTTCATTGTGAGCAGCTCTTCAAATTTTATTTTTTACGTGTACATGAACTCTCTCCTTTAGACTATAATGGGCATTTACATAGGTAGAACTCTTCACATAAACCCTGCTGGAGAGGCAAAGACAGACCTACTGGAGCAGCTCAGACCCACAAAGGCAGACATGCACATAGTTATAGAGCTTTTCTGGTCTATTGTTACTTCTTGTATCCATTTGGTAAATGGCTTTCAAGGAATTAATCCATTGTGCTAATACTGGTTTGAAGATAAAGTATCCCACACAGGCTGCAGTAATAAAGGCTTTTGGGAGACACTGGAAACTTTGGGGGGTGGAGCACAAATGGAAGAAGTAAGCAACGAGAGGTGCATCCTTGGGGGCAGTATGCTGTCATCCCTTCTGTTTGTTCTTTACAACCTGAGGTCAGCAGCCTCACACACACTCCCACTGCCATAACATTCTGCCTCACCTCAGGTAATGGAAGCAGCCAACCTGGCCTGAAACCAAAAGCCAAAAGTCTGTCCACTCTCCTTTAAGCCAGAAACTTTTTCACAAGATCCTGCCAGGCAGAGGAGGGCATCAGACAGCCTGGAACTGGAGTTACAGACAGTTGTGAGCCACAATGTGGGGGCTGGGAATCGAACCCAAGTCCTTGGGAAGAGCAGCCATGCATCTCCAGCCCCTCTCTTATCTTTTTAATACTAGCATTGTAACAGGCATGATTATACCTCCTTGTGGTTTAAAAAATTTTTTTCCTTCTTGATTAGTTTAGTGATGCTGAGAATTTTTTTCATATACCTGTTGGCCATTTGTATGCTGTTTATTTATGAAATATTCAGTTCTTAATCTGTTCTCTCTCCCTCTCTCCCTCTCTCTCTCTCTTTCTCTCTCACTCTGTTTTAGTCTCCTAGGTAACCTATGCTGGCCTCAAACATATGACCTTCCTGCCTCAATCTCTACAGTACTGAGATTACAAATTTGTGCCGTCATGTCCAGCTCCTTTGCCCAGTTTTTACTTGAGTAATTTGCTTCCTGAGCTGAGTTCCATGTGATATATTCTCTTAACATCAATCACTTTTTAGTTGTGTTACTTTTCCAATAAACATCGCTAGAAAAAAACTTTTCCTGGGGAGATCTACTCACCCAACAGGGAACCCATGACAGACCACCAAAGCCTAACTGGGTGAACTAATGAGTTCTGTTGGGGTTACTTACATGTGTTTGAGTGAGGGGTTACTTATGAGAGCAGAGATAACCACTACATCACGAAGGTCCACCCAAGCACTGGTGAGAGCACAGGTGACAGTCCTGGAGCACACTGCACAGCCTGCAGGCAGCTCAGCCGGTTTCTGCTTCAAGGCAATTGGTCTGGTCTGAGCATCTTCCTTGTAGCTTGGCTCTGATCTTCCGAGGGGAACTCTGAGCTTTTATTGCTTACTCTGGCAGGGCGGGGCCTCCTGAATCTGGTTAGTTTCAGGGACTTCCTGAAGCTATTTTGAGTTGTTTTCCTTGCTGCTTAAGGATTTTCCTGTAGGATGAAAGGTTTTGACCTCAAAGGAAACCATGACACAACAATCAGCAGAGGAATTCCGGTTTGTTCTTGGTCTTGTTTTTGGTCTTGAAACAGAATCTCAATGTGTGGCCCCACTGGTTGGGACTGAGAGTGGATGCAACCAGGACACAAGGGAGTGTACTGTTAACACTTGGCTTCTGGAGAAGAAAGCTGCAATAAGAAAGAAGGTCTCTGAAAATTAAGCTAAGCATAGTGGCACACAGGGAGGCAGAGACAGGCAGATCTCTGAGTTTGAGGCTAGCCTGGTCTACATAGTGAGCTCCAGGACAGTCAGAGCTACACAGAGAAACCCTATCTTGAAAAAAAAGAAGAAGAAGAAAAAGAAGAAGAAGAAGAGAAAATTAAGCAATGTGTAGACTGGAGAGATGGCCCAGCAAGTAAAGGCAGCTGGTGCCAAGTCTGATGACCTGAATTAGATCCCTGGAGCCCCCTGGTGGAAGGAGAAAAGTGACCCCCATAACTGTCGGTAGCCGACATTCGAAGATGGCGCCGACTGCCTGCCTGCCTCATCAGACTTTTCTAATAAACAAGTATTCTGCACATGCGTCAGCATGATTCTGGCATGTGCCCCTCCCAAGTGAGCATATGCTAATGAGGTATTGAGGCCTTAGCCAATCCTTGCATTGGCAACCCCTGCTCCTCTTTATAAGCAGCGCTCTTTGGCTGCACGGGGTCCCCGTAGAATTTTTAGAGTTCCTGCAATAAAGACTGTTGAGAAGAATCCAACCGTGTTGCGTCTGCTTGCTGGTCGGGTTGGGCGCGACACATAACCTCCCCAGTACTGTGGCACACCACCACCCTCGCCTCCATCCATACAAGAATAAGTAAGTGAAAGTAATTGGGTTTTTTTTTTTGACTGTACAAGATTTATTTGCAGTTTTCATTGGCATGACACTTGAGTGGTTGGTTCCATTATCCATATACAGATCTTACATGTCACATAATATTGCAATGTACACTACAGACATATAATACATACAATATCCTATAGAACATTGATGCATAAGATATGCATGATGAACTTACACACTGGAGCCAGGTTATGACTAACTGGGAACTCGCTGGCCTAGGAGTGTTTGGTGAGGGTATGCAGCAGAGCAACACAGCGGGCTCACAGGATAATGAAAGCCTGCATCCAGCTGGGAGTGTGTCTTGAAGACAGTGGGGCTGTCACACTAACCAGGTTACCACTACACAAGTACCACTTGGCAGCAGGGTAGAGCTGTGGGAACTGAGGATTTCCCCCTCAGACCACCTTAACACAACTGTACGAACCACAGCTCAGATGAGAAGGAGACAGTGTGTGGTCTCCATGGAAATCCTGCTGCAGCCTGGACACTGAAGTGCTAGGACACTGGGAAGACTTTACAACTGCAGCATCCTCTGGATTCCCCAGAAGGTATCTCTACTCTTCTTCAAGTGAACCTCCTCTTCAGATTTCAGAGTCACCTTCACAACATCTGAGGTTCCACTTTGTCCCAGGATACAGGGACACTGAGGAAGAGATCATCATTGAGTCCATAGAGCCCCTTAATCATGGTGGAAACAGGATGCACCCGCCTAAAGTTCTTCATTATGCTCTCGGCCAAGTCTGCCACAGAGAGGCCAATGGCCCAGGACGTGTAACCTCTCAGCTTGATTACCTCAGAGGCACCATCCACCCCCTGCTTGTGAACCTCCTTCCACTGTTCCTTATCTGCATCAGTGCCCAGTTCTGGGTTCAGAGTCTTCAGGGAGATGCTGGCAACGTTCACACCACTCCACGCAGGCACACTAGAGTCGCCATGGTCTCCCAAGACCCACTCATGACAGCTCAGTGGTGAACTCCCAGCCTTTCTTCCATCGGGTAATGGAACAGAGCTGAATCTAGATTGCAGCCACTTCCAATAACTCGGCTTTTGGGAAAGCCACTGATTTTCTGAGCCACGTAGGTCAAGATATCCACAGGATTTGAGGCAATAAGCAGCTTGCAGCGTGGACTGTCCTTCACAGTGTGGATAATGATGAACTTGAAGATTTTCTCATTTCAATGAACCAAATTAAGTCAGCGCTCTCCTTCTTGCTGACGGCCCCCATCTGTGATAATGACCAATTTAGAGTTTGCAGTCACACTATAGTCTTTGCCGGAGACAATTTTGTTGTTCTGAGGAAAAGTGAAGATCTATCATCTCTCTCTTCAGCTTGTCTTCCATGACATCAACAAGGGCAAGCTAGTCTGCCACATCCTTCATTAAGATACTGATGGTACAAGCCATGCCAACAGCTCCAACCCCAACAACTGTGATCTTGTTCTGGGGTGGGGATCTGTTCTTTCTTAAGAAGATTCATAATCAGCTGGCCCTCGGGAGTTGCCATCTTGGACTTTGAATCCTTTGAGGCTGCTAGTGCACAATGGGGATCAGGAGGCGACCAGAGAGTGGCAGCATGCTCTGGGCTTAGCAACTGTGGCTCCAGCACTGGTAATTGTTTTTATTATTTAAAAAGAAAGAAATAATATTGAGCAACAGAAGGAAAAATGAAAAACAGATGTAAGACTCCACGTAACAAAGGTTGTAGTATCTTTGCGGGAAGAGGAGCAACAGATCCTTCTCTGCTCAAGGATCGTAGGCTGGATTGACCGTGAGATTATCAGCTCCATGAGAGGGAAGAGAGTACGCCAGAGACGGAGGGTTTGACATTCAATTGTTCTTTAATGATGCACAGCAAACAATATATTATCACCAACGCTAAGGCTATTGCCACAACAAGGTATTGCCACATTTCTTATTCGTTCCACGTATCGTCTCTATCAAACACAAATAATAAATTGCTAATTACCAAAGAAATAAGCATAGCAACAAGTACATCATTCATTCATGGGTTATATGACCTGATTCCTTATGATAGTTTCGGGTTTGGGTCCGGAGTCCAGGAAGGTGGTTGCGGGCTGTGGCTTCCAGCTATTTTGACCTCGTAGGGTGCTTGACTGTGAAGGAGGAGGCATCGGGTGTTGAGGAGGCGTGTGGTCAGCGGATCGTGTTAGGCAGTCATGGCTACAGTGTGTGATGTTGTGCTCCTATTGGGCTCCTCTTTTTATGCCGGATTTGATGTCACTGCTGACGTGCGTGGCCGATAACCATTTGCATCTGGTTATCACCGGGCTCTGACTCCTTTACACCTGGTTATCACACTTATCCAAAACAACTTGGTTTTGTGCACAAATATTTTGATTCATAAGGTTTCAAAACAACTTCTGGTTAGCACAGCACTTCAAAACAACTTCACTTCAAAACTTGTTTTCTTTCCTATTACAAGATGGAGTCGGTCCTGTTAAGGGCCTGCTCCTTACACAAAGGAAACCAGAAAATCTGGACTACATCACCTCCCACCTCCAAAACACAAGCACCCTGATCCAAGCACTGGTACAATGACAGGCTGACAGGAAGCTTCATTGTTCATTTAAAATCCTACAGAATATTCCAGTATTACAAAAATAAATCAGGAAAAATAAGCCCACAGAAAGCTGAGGCTAAAAAAAAAAAAGAATGAGGAAGAAACATTGTACAAATCAAGTGAAGAAAACTCACACTCCCGCCTTTGAAAAAACTGAATCAGAAAAGCTGTAAATCTACACTCCGAAAATAATTAAATATAGTTTTTCTTTTTAAGTCTAATGTGAGTGATAAGTGTCCAGAATTTCAGAGGCTGAGGCAAAAAGACTGTGAGGCTTTACTGCAGCGAGGGCTACATAGTGAAAAAACAAATCTTGTACATGAATCCCCTCTAATTTTTTTCTCTGAAATACACACAGGAGTAGTCTCTAGTGAACAGTTATTTGAAAGTGCCCTTTAAGGAGGGAAGGCTATTCCTGCCTTCAGTCCCACCGGCTGTTTACTGAGAACCTATTCCATGACTATGAGACCACAGGAGCCCAGCCAGGCTATTGGTGAACAGACCCAATAAGCACCAGTCTTACAATGCAAGGAAACAGGAAACCATCTCTGGGGCCGTTAATTGGTGAAACACAGGAACAACAAAAACCCCAGCCAACCCCTCAGGCAGTCTAGTAGCAAAATGCACACAGTGGTAATTGTACAGTTTCTTTCCACAAACATCATTCCTTAAATGACAACAACCTTTTCTAGAAATGGATCAGTAGACATAGTTGAAAATCTTTCTGATAAATGTATTGCTACTCTGCAAATACATAAACCAAGTCTTCTAGAAAGCCATCCTAAAGAATGAGAAAAAAAAAAAAAAACATAGAGTCTGAGATTTAATATTAACAGCAAACCTGGACAAAACAAGAAAAGAATTCATGGGACTCAGAAGAGAAATGGAAGGAAAATTTTTAAATTACCTTATAGCTGAAAAATAAATCAGAAATCAGCGAGAGCAGAATGGGCTCAAATGAAATTTTAATAAAGGCTGTCAGAGAAAGGCAGTGAAGAAGCCAGAACTTAAAACATAAATAAAATAGCATGAGGAGAGAAATGAAAGGGGCCAGACAGGAAGAAGTAGAGATAGAAGCCAGACAAAGGAGGAATAATACCCGTGCTTCTGAAGTCCCTGAAGAAGCTAAAAATATTCAAAACTGTAATCTAAAAAATTCTGTAAATCAGAGGAGATATGAGAGTCTGTAAGAAATAAGATTAACCCAAAACAACCCAGCTTCAAGACATATCTTTTTTAAATAGCATTTTTTTTTCATTTTATGTGTGTACACATTGTATACTGACTGCTCTCTCCCACCCTCAACCTCCCAACCCCTCCCTCCATCTGCTACCTTCCCACAAACATCTCTCTCGGGTTCCGATCTGCTTGTTATATTTTGTGATGCTACAAGATTAACTGGGGCCAGCTGTTTGACCTGGGTTTAGAGCTATCATTGGAGGCTGGTGACCTCCAACTAAAGTCAAGACATATTTTCATAAATTATTTAGTAGTATTCATAAACACTTAACTAAATACCACTATTAAGGATGAAGATAAAATCTGTGGCCTCCAGTTACAAAAAGCAAACAAATTTATAGGAAAAAAATTAGATTGACCTCATGCCTTTTATAACAAACCACAAAGCAAGATTTGAATAACAACTGCTATGGTTTACATGCAAAGCATTCCCCATGGGCTTATGTGTTTGAACACTTGGTCTCCAACAGGTGGCGCTGTTTTAAAAGGTTGTGAAACCTTTAGAAGATAGAAGATGTGGCTCACATGGTCAGCAGACCTTGGGGTTTTTTACAGCCTGGCTTTACCGTCTGCTGATGCTTCCTGCCTGTGGACATAATGTGACCACATGTATCCCATGCTCCAATCACTATGACTTCCTACTTGATCACTGTGTCCCTTCTAAAACTGTAAACCCTAATAAGCCATCTGTTTTGATTATTTTTCTGTTGCTGTGATAAAACACCATGACCAAAAGTAACTTGAGGAAGAGGGAGTTTTGAAGAACCTACAATGCCAGGGGTATAAGAGTCCAGGATGACTGAGATAAGACCAGGCTGTAAAAACCCCTAAGGCCTGCTGACCATGTAAGCCACACCTCCTTCTATTTTCTAAAGGTTTGACAACCTTTTAAAAAATTACAGCAAGAAGCATGCAGTAACAGAAGCAGGGAGCTGAGAAATCATATTGTCAACCTCAAGCAAAAGCAGAAAAAGTGAATGGGAAAAAAAAGCAAGCCCATATAAGCTCAAAGCATGCCCCAAGTGATGTACTTCCTCTAGCAAGGCCACACCATCTCCCTGAACAGTGCCACCAACTGGGGAACATTCAAATACTCAAACCTATAGGGACACTTCTCATTCAAACCACCACAGCCTTCCTGACAGGAATTTCATCAGAGCAGTAAGAAAAGTGGCAAACATAATAACCAAGCAGGAGTTTTTCAAAAACTCAATGAACAAGGGCCACACAGCAAGAACAGAAGCCTCCATGAGAGTGCTGGACACATTTCAAGAAAACTGCAAGCAGACTGATGGATAAGCACCTTTTCCATGATCTTTAAACACATGGTGGTGATTAGGTGGAGGAAGTCACTCCAGGATTTTCTTTTCACAGATGTCAGGATTAGCTGGGTGGGGTCTTGCCTGAGGTCACCACTCCCTTTATTCCATTTAGCATCAGGCTTTTCTTCAACCTTCTCATCCCTTTGAGCATAAATTTGGATCCAGCATTACATTTCCTGGTGTTCCTTTTCTCCTCAAAGGGAGCATTTTGTATTTCTTTTTGTCCCAACTTTTCATTGATCTACAATTTTCATTGTAGATCATTCATAAGGCTGTAGATCATTCATAAGAAAGGACATAAGATCATTAATAAGATCACTAATAACCATGTGTCATAGTTAGAGGTTTCTACTGCTGTGAAGAGCCACCGTGACCAGAACAATTCTTATAAAAGAAAACATTTAATTGGAGCTGGCTTACAGTCTCAGAGATTTAGTCCATTATTGTCATGTGGGAAGCATGGCGACATGCAGGCAGCCATGGTGCTGGAGAAGGAGCTGGGAGTTCTACACCCAGAGCAGCAGAGAAACTGTGAGCTACAGGGCCTGGCTTTGAACTTCTGAGAGCTCAAAGCCCACCCCCTAGTGACACAAACAAAGCCATACCTACTACAACAAGGCCACACCCCCTAATAGTGTCACTCTCTATGAACTAACCATTCAAACACATGAGTTTTGGGGAGCCATTCCCAACCAAACCATCAGTCAAAACTAGGCTATCTTGAAATCTCCTCTGCCAATGACATTAATCTAAAACTCTATAATTCAACCTCAGGCAAAGTTTTTGGACAAGGACAGAAAGCAGCCACATATTTTTTTCAAAAGTATGGCAAGAATAATCTGTCCTTAGGCCACTTAGCAATGGTCATCCCCTCTGAAACTTCTTGAGCTGGGCCTCCATACTCTGAATTGGTTTTAAGTCTTCCAAGCTCCTACTAGGATGGCCTATTTAAGTCCTGCTTAAAACATTCAACTACTTTTCTAGCCCAAAGTCTCAAAGTCTTCCATATTTTTCCAAGAAACAGCATAGTCAGACCTGTCACAGCAAAATCCAACTCCAAGTACCAACTTCTGTCTTAGTTATTGTTCTGTTACTATGAAGGCCATGACAAGGCAATTCTTATTTTTAAAAAGCATCTAATTGGGGGCTTACTACACTTACAGAAGGCAAGGTGTATGGCAACACAGACAGGATGAGAGAGACGGAGACAGAGAGAAACTGAGCCTGGTGTGGGCTTTTGAAACCTCAAAGTCTACTTCCATTGACACACCTCCTCCAGCAAGGACATACCTCCCAATCCTTCCCAAACAGTTTCATTAACTGGGGATCAGGCATTCAAGCATATGAATATAGGGGCCATTCTCATTCAAAACCACCACAAAAGGAAGGAAAACATCATAAATAGATCAGGATTTGGGGACAGAGTAGTAGAAGCAAGAATGTGGACAGGCTCTGATTGTCCCTCTCTCAGGTGGCCTATGACAGGTCTTTTCATCTATACTTTGGTGTCCCCACTAGGCATGAATGACAAAGGTGCAACCCTTTTAAGGTTCTCTGTTTTTCAGATGTGAGGCCAGATGAGAGAAACATTCAGGTGTACACCCCAATGAGTTCCCAAAAACTCAAAGACAACCCTCGTCAGGGACAGGACCCCTTTACTACTGTGGAAAATGTCTCTGCAGGACAGAGAGCCAGGCAGAAGCAAGGATAAGTCTGGGTCAATCCAGATGCTACAATTCTCTCATGTCCAAATCAACAAGGGGCTGGTTTAAAGCACCAGTGTTGGGGTCATATAATTCCATGGTTAATCTGTTCTGTGTAATAAAAGAAGCAAGGCAGCCACCGCCAGTCAACAAAGGAAACTGACACAGTTCCTACAATCTACTGTGAGGTTTATTAGAAGGAGGAGGCCTCAGAGTATATTGGGTGGGGGTAATTATATAGAAGCAATACAATATTTGAAGATCTATACATGATGGTGTGCTAAATGGAAGGTTTAATATATGGAAAGGGGCTTAAATGAGAGGGGAGGTGGGGAAGACAGAGAAAAACAGAAAGACAGAGAGAAACAGAGAAAGACAGAGTGAGAAACAGAGAGATAGAAACAGAAACACAGAGACAGAGAGACAGAGAGACAGAGAGACAGAGAGACAGAGACAGAGCACCAACATGAGAAGGTTGGGATAGCAAGGAAGGGCCAGAGGAGCTTCTTCAAAGCAATGTCCCTGAACAAATCCCCCTCAGAAGTCTCTCAGGACTAAACCCCCAGAACTAAGAAAAGGTTTGACTTTTTATAACTTTTAGGAGTGGCTGGAAGTTTCCCAACACATGATTTAGTTCATCACAACTTCTGTGACAAGGAGCCTGGAGGAGCCAAGTACCATAAATCAAGAGCTATCAAGGCACAGCACAGAGTCCCAGAGGGAGGGGCAGGGAGGCGTAGCCTGATTCAAGCTGTGAATTTGGCCTAAAGATGCAGGCTGGTGTTCTAACAGTCTCCACGGTGCTAATGGTTGTGTGGCATTGGGAACATAACCGAACAGTGCCAGGGCCTTAGTTTCCTCTGCAAAAGATCAGGGAAGCGAAACCACCTCAGAGGGTGCAGACCTGTGGGTCACAGGATGTGCTGATCTCCAAGTTGGTTCCTGGGAGGGAAGGGGCTCTCAGGAAGGATTTGCTGTGTGTTTCAAGGGCTGGATGTCCACATTTCTCCTTCAGCAGCTTCTCCATTGTTGTCAGGAAACGTTTCAATATCTGACTACAGAAGCTGCCACCATCCTGTTCCCGTGTCTGGCCCCTCCCCAACACACACACACACACACACACACACATCTCTTCAGACACAACACTCAACCTGGCCATTCTCGTCCCTGCCAAAGCCTCTGTGAAAGCTATGTCCCAGCCTGCCTTCTTGGTGTCTCTCTAAGAAATCCTACAGACTGAAGGATACCATTTATGGAAAGGCTTAAGCAAGTAGAAGATTATAAATCTGCAGTTTAGAATATCCTAAAGTGCTTTGTAGACTCACTCCAACCAGTGGGCCCCAACCAGTGGGCCCCTTCCAGGGTCCGCTCCCCAGACAAGGGACTGCTAGCGTCCCCTGGGGCTGCCCCAGGGAATGACTGGCATTAGAGGGGCTGGATTCTCTTCTGACCTGGTTCCTTATCCCTCAGCCAGAACATAGATCTCAGATGTCAGAATTCACTTCTGTCACCTTTGGACTCCAGTTGTAGCCGCTGTTCTACCCATTCCCACAGTTTTCAAAGGTTATGAATGGTCTCCCTCCTGGAGGTCTGCGGGGCAGTTTCTGTGCTACAGAGGTGGTAGCCCTGACTGGTCTTGAGCACCTCGTCGACTGCCCTGCCTAAGCCTCTCAAGAGCTGTGACCACAAGTGTGTGCTCCACCTGTCTCTTGTTGCCATTTTAGAAGTCAATCTTTAAGGAAATCTCTGAGGTTTTCTGGGGTTATTATTCTGTTTGGGCTTCCAGTTTTGCTTTTGTTTTACTATGTACCTTCTTGCTGTGTGCTCTCTCTCTCTCGCTCTCTCTCTCTCTCTTTCTCTCTCACGCGCACACACACACACACACACACACACACACACAGTGGTTTACATGTGGAGACCAGATTCTCTCCTTCCATCCTGTGGGTTCAAGATAAAACGTGGTGGTCGAGCTCGATGACGCACCAACCCCCAGCGAGCAGTCTTGCTGACCTCATTCTCACTCTACCTACAGAAGTGTGTTTCCCTGACCAGGTCTTGTTCTTTCCCATCTCGTCACTTTATCGTAATTTATTTCCTCCTAGTCTTTGAGGAATTTCCTTACTATCTTTTTTTGTTGTTGTTGAGTTACTCACTTTTATTTCGTTTTTCATGCTTCCTGATTGCAACTGAGGTGCCACATGGGGGGCTGTTATAGAGTTCTCCCCAGGAAACATCTCAGCATTTTCTTTATTCAGTCCATAAGCCAGTGGTAAGACAATCTCCATGTTTCCATCAAGTAGACCATGCCACACAGGGTCATGCTGAGGCCACGAGCTTTGCCTCCTTGCCCCTGTCGTGTGTGTGTGTGTGTGTGTGTGTGTGTGTGTGTGTGTGTGTGTGTG
>JANHMN010000007.1:55975181-55999073 GCA_030674055.1 Rhabdomys pumilio | reverse complement strand
TGTGTGTGTGTGTGTGTGTGTGTGTGTGTGTGTGTGTGTGTGTGTGTATGTGTGTGTGTGATTCTGTGTCCATGTATGTTTGTCTCTATATGTCCACGTGTACATGTGCATGCATGTGTGTTGTGTTGGGGAGGTGTAGAGCCCTGCTGTCTACATCCTAGGATGTGGGGTATGGCCCAGTTCTTTGTATCCTAGGAGCCAGTGAAGGGCTGGAGGAGACAGGAGAGAAGCTCTTCTTGGAATGTGACTTAGCCACACTAAATTATGAGCTCAGCCTCAGTATTCCCATCTCTAAGCAAGGTAAATGTCCACCAGGCTCCTGAGCTGTGCCCACAGCAGCCGTGTTTAAGTTTTATCATAGGTGGTGGCAAACACTTGCTCGCTTCCCTCGTTTTACAAAACCTTGTGGAAACAAAGGATGCACGTATGCTGGGAGGGCAGCCAAGCTCACACTGGCCACTGAGAGCTGCTAATTAAACCACCCAAAAGAAACAATAAGTACAGACGTCAGCACATCCTGGTGCAGTGGGCCACCAGATTTCAGAGGGGAAGCCACAGCCCTCTGAATCCTCAGAGACAAGCTCCAAGAGGCCAGAGGTTCACAGACAAAAGCCCAAGGTCCAGCCCATCCCACCTGTGACAGGAAGCCTGGAGACCCAGCTCAGGCCAGGCTCTGTGGATCACCTGTGGATAGCCTCAGACCACACAGTCTCCTTCTAGGGACAGATAACTGACAAGGGACAGATGAGGGACTGACAAGGGACAGATGAGTGACTGACAATGGACAGATGAGAGACAAGGACAGATGACTGACAAGGGACAAGAGTGAATTTTCAGAACAAGCAAGGGCAAGGCCCTCAGGTGTCCACTTTGGCATTCACCTGGTCAAGGGCCATACCACGTGCCTACAGCAAGCAAAGCTGCCTTCCTCTGCACCATAAGAGACCCATGCCATCTGGAAGCTAGAGAAAAGGACACAAAAGGGCCTCCCAGCTGCCCGGAACCTGGATGCTCACACCTAGAATGCCTTCTTCCTTCTGTGTCTGTCCAAATCTAGACCTCAAACTCAGCTGAGTACACCGGGTGTCACCAGGGTTCAGTGGACAGGAAGGACAGACAAGACCCAATGTGTGCTCCCTCACATCTCCCCACTGAGCACTTTGAAGCCCCCAGGGACCTGTGACAACAGGAGGACAGGGCTCTGCATTGGATCCTCTCCACATATGGGAGTGGGATAGAGGGTGGCCACATTTCTCCAGGACAGTCCGTGGAAACAGGTATCAGTGACCCATCTCTCCCAAAGCCTCCTGGCCCTTCCCTCTTCACACTTGCCTGTCCATTGCATACTGAGGGCTCATCTGAGAACTCGAAATATCACATCCAGCATCTGACCCCTGTCTGTGTCCCTGTGTTCTCTTTTAAATAGAACAGCTGCAGACTTAGTGTGCTGCTGTCCCTTTTCCTTTCCCACCTGTAGCACAGGACCCTGTCTGGTCCCACCAAGTCTGCACATAAAGTTAAAGGTCTGTTCTCACTGCAAAGCATTTCACCCTCAAGTGTAAACATTATAAAGGCTTGCCTTTGTCTTGTGCATTTGGGCATTTTGTCTGCATTCATTGCCTCTGTGCTGTGTGTGTACAGAGTCCATAGAGGCCAGATGAGTATCAGAACTGCTGGAACTGGAGGGTCAGAGAGTGAGTCACCATGGAGGTTCTGGGAACTGGATACAGAACCTCCTCAAGAGCAGTCAGTGCTCAGAACTGCCGAGCCATCTCTCCAGCCCCCTCACTTGGAGGTTCAGCAAAGACCCTGAGCATTAGTGTGGAGAACTTTGCTGGGTACTTAGAAGGGAAGAAAAAGGGAATTAGCCCCTATTCTCAGGGTCTTGTCACCCAGGGAACAAAAAGGAAACACAAGGATGCAAGCTCTGAAAGGGAAGAAACTTAGGCCAGGGTCTTAGATAGGGCAAGCCTATCTAAGCCTTGGATAAGGTAAAACCAGGAAATCTTACCTCCAGGGTGTGTGCATGCTGCGGAGGCAGGTAACCACTGTCACAAGACCCATGCTCTGGACTAAGACAGAAGAAGGGACAGCCAGAGCTGCTTCTCGGCCACAGCAGGGCCTGATGCAAAAGCTGAGGGCTTCAGGAATAGGTGGGCCCTGACAGGGTTATCCAGGTCAATATGAGTTGTCCAGGTGGCAGACAGGGCTTAGAGCAACAAGAAGGTAAGCCCAGGCATCCAAAGCTCTAAGGCATCCGTAAATATTAATCGTGGCCAGAAGAATAAATAAATAAATAAGTAAGTAAATAAATAAATAAATAACACCAGCCAGTGAAGGGAATAGTTATCTCTGGCTTCACAGAATCTCCAAGGGCCTTTGACACCCACCACACAAATTCTACAGCTTGGAGCAAGGAATTATAAAGCCAAAGGCTACATGGAGTGGAATATCAAACCATGGACTGAGTTTGCCCTCAGGATGAAGTGCAGTGCAAAGTCTTCAGGAGACAGACACTCTGTGGGAAATGAAGCAGAAAGAGCTGCCCCCTTGGCAGGCGGGGAGTGACTCCATCTGGGCCCTGGACAGAGTAAGGGAAGCTCCAGGTACAAAATGACCTGTGTTCATAGTTTAAGCTCACTGTATGAACTCCATCCAGCCATAGAAACCCCAAGTTACATCCTGTGGAAGGTGACTTCACACAGGCATTCCTGAGCAGAGGCAAAGCCCTCTCTGAGAAAATGAGCCATGATGACAGCCCTCACTAGACTTCCATCATCCCCCATCCAAGGAAGTTGGGTACCCCACAGTCAGCCTCAGTACAAAGACCCACCAAGGAGAGCAGCACACACCCAAAAGAGAACATGGGCTGAAAAGAGCGATTGGTGGGCAAGGCACTTGCATGAAGAGTTAGCATCCCCGGAACCCACGTAAAAAGCTAAGCAGACATGGCAGCCACCTGTAATCCCAAAACTCAAGAGGAGGTTAGCAAAGAGTGAGCCGTTGAGATGGCTCAGCGGGTACAGGTGCTAGTCGTCAACCCAACACCCCAAGTTCAGTTTCCGAGATCCACATGGTAGAGAGAGAGAGCTGACTTCTGCAAGTTTTCCTCTGACCTCCATACATGTGTCCCCTGGAAGGAGGCAAAGTATGTTGAAGTCTTGGCTCCAAGCAAAAAAATAGGATCTTTACAGAAGTGTTCATTCAACTTATAATGAGTCCATTTGAGTGGGCCCTGCTTCTGGTGAGCACTGTTCTCAAAAAAAAAAAAAAGAGAGAGACACTGGGGCACAGGGACAAACACACAGAGGGGAAATGATGTGAGATCCCATGAAATCACACTGAGAGAAGTCAGTCATATCAAGGCAGAGTCAGAGGTCAGAATAACGCCACCACAGTTCGAGGAATGCTTGGGGCTGCCAGAAGCCAGGCAGAGGCCATAAAAGAGCATGTCCCTATCGGGGTTACAGAACTGTTAAGAGAAACTCCCATTGTGTCCAGTCACTTGATTTCTGATTCTCAGTGACAGCTGCAGGACACTATTAAAGATATAAATGGCTGAAATTCACTCAAGAAAGAACAGGAACCCTAAAAAGAGTCACAGTGAGTAGTGAGGCTAAGTAACTAAAGCCTTCTAAAAAAAAAAAAAAAAAAGGCTGAACTGGCAAACTCCACCAAGTGTCTAAATGTCTAAAGAATTAACAGAAATCAGTCACATCTCTTCAGATTACAGAACAGGAAATCCTGACTTCTCCGCTTTCTTACTCATTCTGTGAGGCCACTTCAATCTTGGCAGCAAAAGCCAAAGTCATTCCTAGGAAGAAAGTGATAACTCTTAGGCTTACAGATGTAAAATCCTTCGATAAACACCGGCCATGTGAGTTCAGCAATATACAAAAACGACTGCACACCACGGCCAAGAGTAGTCTTCCTAGAAATGCAAAGATTGTTCAACATACAGAAACCAGTGCAGTGTAACATACAGAAGGAAGAGTGAAGGGACCATGCAGCTCAGAAAAGGCATCTGAAAAAATGAAATGTATTTTTGGGATACACACACAACCTAAAAGAAAATGCAACATCCTTAATACATTCGAGGCCATATAGGAAAATCTCAGAGTTAATACCACACTCAGGGTTGGAAGGCTGAAACAGTTTCTCCTGAGGTCAGGAAAAGACAAGGATGTCTGCTTTTAGCATTTCTATTCAACACAGAGCTGGAGGTTCAAACCAGAGCAGTTGGCAGGAACGAAACAAAAGATCCAAATTGGAAAGGCAGACTGGAAAGCAACTGAACTTTGAAAGTAATGGTCTTCCATGCACAGAGCTCCAAAGGAGCCACACAAGAACTAAAAATATGATTCCACAAGCTCTAAAAAGAAACAGGGACAAACCAAGACACCACTGAAGTTATACTGGGGCTGGAGAGCTGGCTCAGCAGCCAGGAGCGCTGGCTGCTTTTGCAGAGGATCCAGGTTTGGTTCCTAACACCAAATGGTACTCAAAAACATCTGTAACCCCAGGTTCTAGAGATCCACATCCTCTCCTGGCCTCTCTGGGTATCAGACATGCATGATGAGGTACACATACATACACACATGCAGGCAAAACACTCATAATAAAAATAATAACTATTTTTAAACTGTTAATAAACATCCAAAAATAAAAGAAAGAAATTTGATAAGAATACAGTCAAAAAGAATTAAATTCTTGGTATTCAATTTACCAATTGTGATAGTTTGCATATGCTCGACCCAGAGAGTGCCACTATTAGAAGGTGTGGCCCGCTTGCAGAATAGTCGACTGATTATATCTGCCTAGACAGAGTAACCAGCCCTTAATAATTCTGCAGCACTAAAGTCTGTCAGATGAGTTTGGGCCAGAAGGCTGAAGATTTGATGCTCCAACGTTCGGTAGTATAGGGGTTGTCCAGGTGTTCAGCAGTCTCTATAAATTGGCTAAGTTTTAGGAGCTATGCTTATTGCTTCCCATAAATTCAGTTAATTTAGTCATTCTGGATTTCTGACGGCATTGAAGACCTATAGACTCATAGCCAATCCAGGCTATTTACCTTGAGAGAAAAGATCTGAGTGGAGGGTTCTCAGCTGACACTCATTCTAAAGCCAAGAAAAAGCCAGGTTCAAAACTAAGTGTTCTAGTCAAGAGAGACGGCAGAGGTTCTGGCTAGTCAACAAAAGGATGGACTGGGTATTAAGACTATCTTGTACCTCACTGGTACAAATAGGAATAATTGTGCTCTAATTGTATTCTGAGAGAAAAGCTTTATTTTAACAGGAAGGGTAATATGTAGGAGGAGCTAAGGGGAAAGGAGCACCGAGAGGAAAAGATGGAGTAAGGAGAGGAAAAGATGAAGAAGATGAGAAGCTCGGTAATGAGAGAGAAAAAGAGAGAGAAAGAGAGAGGGGGCATGGAGGCAGAAGTTCACGTGTCTCCACTAGTCAAAGATAGTTTACATAGCTTGATTGGGTATTAGGTTACACTTTTGATTGAGCATTACCATACTTACAAAGCCCTTGATTAACATTTTAAAAATTGTATAAAAGCCAAATGGAAAAGGGGGGCACGGGATAGGGGTTTTCTGGGGAAGGGAAATGGGGAAAGGGATTGGCGTCTGAAATGTAAATAAAATACCCAATTAAAAAAAAAAAGAAGGTGTGGCCCTATTGGAGTAGGTGTGGCCTTGTTGGCATAAGTGTATCACTGAGGGTATGGGAAATAAGACCCTCATCCTAGCTGCCTGGAAGCCAGTATTCTGCTAGCAGTCTTCAGAAGAAGATGTAGAACTCTCAGCTCCGCCTGCACCATGCCTGCCTGGCCACTACCTTGCTCCTGCCTTGATGATAATGAACTGAACCTCTGAACCTGTAAGCCAACCCCAATTAAATGTTGTCCTTATAAGAGTTGCCTTGGTCCTGGTGTCTGTTCACAGCAGTAAAACCCTAACTAAGACACCAATCAAGGCCAAAATCTGTACTCTGAAAACTATAAAGTTAGCCCATGTTCAAGAGAAGAATTTAATATCAGGATGTCAATACTACTGTTGTGGTTACTATTGACTTTAGCTTGACAAGATCTAGACTCATCTATGAGAAAGCCTCTGACACACTTGTGGTAGATTTTCTTGATTCTGTTAACTGAAACGAGAACGCCCATCTTAGACATGGGCAGCACCTTCCCATAGAGGACCAGATATAAAAAAACAATCCTAGGGAGGAAGCACTTTGGTTTTTTGCCTGCTTGTTTTTGCCTCCCGCTGGCTGAGTTTTCTGCTGTACCACTGTTGTTGCTGCTGCTGCCATCCTTTGCTGCCATCAGAACTCAGATTCTTCAGCCTTTAACATGAACTGAAAGCCAATAGTTCTCCAGGAATCATCCACTGCCAGACTGGGAGTGCTGGGGTGTCTAGCCTCACGGATGGAGCAGCTATCAGGTTCTCAGCATCTTCAGTATGATGTCATCGACTGTTGGACTGCCCAGTCCTTTTCCTATTGCCAGTCTAATAAATCCTCTTTTTAGTATCTATTCATCCAATCAGCTTCGCTCCTCTTGAGAACCCTAAGTCAGTTACCTACTGCTCTCCAGATCCAATATGATTGCTATGAAGATCACACAAGTTCCTTGGAGTAACTGATAAACTAACCTTACAGTGCAACCAAGTGACAGTTGGGGGTAGCAGTACATGGCTGAAATCTCAGCACTTGGAAAGTAGAGGCAGGGAGATCGGGGCTCAAGGTCATTTTCAGCTTACACAGTGATTGTATGGCCAGCCAAGAGTAGGCTGGAAAGATGACTCAGTAACATGCTATGGAGCCAGCATGAAGACCAGTTCCAATCCTCAGACCCTCAGCACCAAAGGGTTTGTTTTGTCTTGTTTTTGTTTGTTTGTTTGTTTGTTTGTTTGTTTAAAGCAAGTGGCTAGAGATATGGCTCAACACCTCAACAGTTGGAATCACATGCTGCCCTTGCAGAGGACCTGAGTTCAGCTCTCAACACCTACATGTAGCAACTCACGACTGCTCCTAACTCCAGCTCCAGGTGTCCTAGTGACCTCTTCAGGCACCTGCACATACCCGCACACATATACCCACTTATACACAATTTAAAAATAAAATAATGTTTTTAAAGAAATTTTTTAAAAACATCACATTGACATATGCCTATACTCCCAGAGTTGGGGATGTGGACACCGGAAGATCCCTCAGCCCTCAGCATTTCCAGCCAGCCAATCTCACTAAACTGGCTCAGGGAAAGATCCTGCTCAAATAGAAGAGAAGCAGCCAGGAGAGATATTCAACATTAACCTCTGACCTCCCTATGGACCTGTGCACACACAGGAAATGGAAAAGGGTGAGACATAGGACAGGGAGGATGGCTCAGCCGGCAGAATATCTGCCATGCAAACATGAGAATGAGTTTGGATCCTCAGCAGCAACCTAAAAGCCTGGCGTGGGAAGCCAGGTGTAATGGTGCATGTCTTTGATCCCAGCACTTGGGAGACGAGGGCAGGCAGGTATCTGTGAGTTCAAGGCCATCCTGGACTACAAAGTAAGTTCCAGGACAGCCAGAGCTATATACAGAGAGCCTATCTCAAAGAACAAATGAAGAAGAGAGAAAGAGAGAGAGAATGAGAGGAGAGAGAGAAAGAGAGAGAGAGAGAGAGAGAGAGAGAGAGAGAGAGAGAGAGAGCCTGTAACCCTGGCACTACAGCTGGGAAAGGTGAATTTCTGGATATTGCTGGCCAATCAATCTAATCAAATGGTACACTCGAATTTCAGTGAGAGACCACACCTCAAAAAGACAGGGTAGAGAGATGAAGAGATGGCTTAACAGTCAAGAGCACTGGCTGTTCTTCCAGAAGATCTGGGTTCGATTCTCAGCACCCACACGGTAGCTCACAATCCACCATAATTCCAGTTCCAGAAGTTTTATTGGACAAGGGACACTTTGCAACAAAATGTGTCTCCGGAGACAAAGAAGGCCTTTAACAACCATCCTGGTTGGTTTGTGTCAACTTAACACAAGCCGAGGTCACCTGGGAAGAGGAGACCTCAAGTGAGGAAATGTCTCCATGAGATTGATATGCAGGCAAGTGTGGGGGGCATTTTCTTGATTGATATGGGAGGACTCAGCCCATTGTGAGCGATGCCAATCCCAGGCAGGAGGTGCTCCTGCCTATAAGAAAGCAGCTAAGCAAGAGGCCAGTAGGCAGCACCCTCCATGGTCTCTGCCTCAGTTCCTGCCTCCAGATTCCTGCCTTGAGGTCTTGCCTTGGCTTCCTCTCATAATAGGGACCAGTCTATAAACCCCACCCTGGTGCTTTAAGGTCATAGTGTTTTATGATAGCAATAGAAGCCTAGGAAGACACAATAAAGGCTCAATTCAACCAACAGTCCAAAGCATTATCTTTCTACCACTCGTACCAAAACACACACGCCAAAACTGGAAAGGGGCAAGAATCTGATGCTCTTCTCTTAATAATTTAAAGAAGAAATAGATTTATAAAATAAAAGATTTTATTTTAGTTTTCTTTATGGGCATGTATTGTGTCTGTATGAGCATATGCTACATGTGTCTAGGTGCCCTCAGAGGCCAAATGCAGGTCTTGGATCCTCCAAAGCCAGACTCCAGGGATTCTGAACTGCTCCCATTTGGGTGTCGACAGTGGAATTCAGGTCTTCTAGAGGAGCAGGAAGCTCTCTTAACTTCTAATTTCCGAGCCATCTCTCTGACACCAGAAACAGACTTTGAAAAAAAATAAATCAAGATTTAGAAAATTCTGATGTTCATAGGCATCTACTTACAAAATCTCCTTTGAGATCTGAGCCAGAGCGGTGGTGGTCTACACCTTTAATGCCAGCACTCTGAAGGCAGAAGAAAGCTGATCTCTGTGAATTTGAGGCCATCCTGGTCTACAGAGCAAGTTCTAGGACAACCAGGACTACACAGAGAAACCCTGTCTCGATGAAAGACAAAAGAAAAAAAAAAGACTTTAGACCACTGGGGTCCAGCTTGCTATTCTCTGCTCCCACAGACTCCGGCTGCTCCCCACCTGCAGTCAGCCCTCCAGGGCCCTGAGGCTGCAGACTGTTCCCCCACACTGCTATCTTCCCGTGCATCTCAGGGTGCTGACACCAAGGTCTACTTTAACAAACCTCTAGGCTCTGAAATACTTCAAAGGGAATAATTACACAAGGTGTCCTAGTTTGCTGGTCTGTTGCTGTGGTAATCACTGTCCAAAGCCAACGTAGAGGAGGAAATGGTTCAGTTGAGCTCACAGGTTCATCATCAGGGGAAGGGGATGGCAGGAGGGGAGGCAGAAACGGGAGAAAATCTGCTCGTGGCTTGCTTCCTCTGCTGCCTAGCAACCTTGCTCATACAACTCAGGCCCACCTACCCAAGGGTGGTACAGCTCACGGTAGAGTAGAGCCTCCTACATCAGTTGGCAGTCAAGACAGGTCAGTCTGATGGAAGCCATTCATTCCTCAGTTATGGCTCCTTCTTCCCGGGTGTGTCAAGTTGACAACCAAGATTAGAAAGAAAGACAGCCTTTTGAAGGTGAGACAAAGATATTCCTCCCCGATTTAAGTGGGGTGGGGGAGCGCCATGTAAGCCCTCTCAAAAACACAAAAGCTAAGAGCTCTAAGCCCAATCCTTCTAGATAAGTCTATCTCTGAGGGTAAACACATGATATACAACAGAACAGCTGACTGGGTGGCACACTAAACCCACCCAGGCCATAGCCCAGGCCTAGTGAATGGGTGAGGTGAGGACCGGAGGGTCCCTGTTTGTTAAAATCCCCAACATGTCTACTGTAATGTACACAGCAGACTAAGAATGAGCAAGAGAGAATGTGTGTCCATTCAGGTGTGCCGGCCCATTGCCCAAAGGCCTCACGCAAAGCTCATTCTCTGCCAACATACTTGGATTAGACTTTATCCTCTGATAAACCTCAGAAGATGTCCCATCTGCAGGTCTGAGGGCCACGATGTAGGTGTAAGGCATAAGTCAGCAGAGAGCAGCAGCCCTGCCAAAGCACTGACCACTGAGCCTCGATGTCTAGGACCAGGGGCCTGTTGCCCACTTCAACGCCCGACTCCTCATCTTCCTCAGTCAGTCAATCTCAAGAAAGCATTCTTCTTCTTGCTCCCTCCAGTTAAATAATAGAAAGGCCAAGCCCCAGAAGTAAAGCTGCTTACTCATGACCAAACACAGAGTGAACATCTGAGCAAAGGTGCCAGTTGTCCCCTGCTCAACTGTACTTGCCACAACTGATAGTGCCCTGGTTTGTGCCAGCGTAGTCCCTTAGGGACTGCATGTAGGCAGATGACAGTGAAGACACACTCTGTTCCTTTCTCCCACAGGCCACTTTGTCCCGTTAACATGGTGCATCTCCACACCCTGGGCTCTGAAAGTCACTCGATGCTTACCATCTCCTCATTCCCAGATCAGGCTTTGTCGGTCCTTGGTGGAATCCTCTCAGTAACCTAGCATAGCTACTGACCTCCACCCAACATCTGAACACACGCCAGCCAGGCAGGCCCCACCAGTCACACACTCTGGTGACCCACAGTGCCGCTCTTGCCCTCCTAGACCTTGGCCTAAAACAGCTTCCTCAGCCTGCCCTGAGGACCAGCTACCAGACCACCAAGGCTTCATCCCCTCTCCCCCTCCCGCACCTCCTTCTTTTCTATTCTGCCCCTTGATCATCTTCCCTCTCCCTCTTCCTTTTCTTCTCTTCACCCTGGAGTCAGAAAGAATCAGAATCCTAGGAGGCAGATTAAAGATGACAGATTTCCCTCTCCTCCAACACACACACACACACACACACACACACACACACACACACTCTCTCTCTCTCTCTCTCTCTCTCTCTCTCTCTCTTTCTCTCTCTCTCTCTCTCTCTCCAGGTCTGGTCAGAACAGGCTTGCTCAGCCCTTCCTCCACTACTTTACCACCCTCTGCCAAGTGAACTCAACTACCTAAGTTAAAAAAGGGGTGGGGCAACTCTCATCACACTCCTGTCTCCCAGCTCTGCCTTGAACCCCTGTGTAACCCAGTTTCTACATTTTCCAGTACTTTCATGTGCCCCAGAAAGCCCATACCACCAGAACCTCTGGGTGCCCTAGACCCCTCTGTGCCCCATAACGTTCACATGCTCCAGAATCTACACACACCACACAGATCTCTAAAATTCCCAGTACACCCCAGAATCACTGTGAACACTAGAATCTTTGCCTGTTCCCAGAAGCCTTGCTTACCCCTGAACCTCTCAGGGCATGACATGGCAAGAGTCTGTCCCATGCAGGTGTGAGATGCCATCAGGACTGTGTGCCATGACCAAGCAGACCTGCTGACTTCCCTGCCCTGATCAGGAGTGTTTCAAAAATGTTCTGGGCCCACCCTTGACAGGCACAGAGTCACAGGCAGTGCCCTCCCAGGAGACCCCAGTCTGTCACCATTTCAGATGCATACAAAGCTAAAAGGGCTTCCAGCACCACCCCACAATCCACCCAAAATAACAGCAATTGAGTAAAGACCCTGACCCCTGGGACTCCAGGAAAGTGGGTCACCTCCACTCAAGCCACTGGCCGGTCTGTAAAGTTCTCAGGAACTGAATCAAAAGAGAAATCCATTCTAGATGGTTCCGTTCTGAAACAAAGAACATTCAGCCCAGTGTCTTTTGTCTTGGTGACTTCCAGATGCTGAGAGATGATAAACAGCCGGACAGATGCATTTCCTAGAGGACGGCCCTTTGTCGTCAGTCATCTGGAAATGAAACCAGGCGCTTCCATCCTCTGTGGAAACGAGCAAGACCAGATTGGGGTGCAAAGGCCACGGTTGCTGGCCTTGGGGGCTTCGGTCTCTAGGCTGTTTCGTGCACTGTGCCTATGCCCAGGGAAGTTCTCTCCCTCCACCTGAATTCCCTCATGGGACATGGGCCAAATGACCTCCAAGGCTGCTCCAGTACTATGGCCGTGTTTAACAAAACACCTTCTTCAAGACCTTACGTCTCCAGCACTGCTCGCCAGCTGCTCAAGACGAGTGTGACAGGTGACACGGTGCACAGAGCACATTACCACAACTCACGATAAAAATTGGGGCACCATGTTCACATGCGTGCACACACACGTGCACACATGCGTGCACACACAGATCCTGGGGGTGCTCTCACTCACGGTGCTGTAAGAATACGTGTACCAGGAGCATCCTCTGCCTTACTTACCATGAGCACTCTGGATCCACAGCACAGCGTGATTGGCCTGAACTCAACAGACTCAAGCCAGTCAACCCAGCAGCACTCCACAACTGCACTCATGCCATAATTAGGGAAACTAAGGCTAAGAGCCAATACAAGGATACCTGCTGGACTCCATCCCAAGACCCTGAGTCATATCAAAGTGTCCTTGTAGAGTACTTTAGAATTTTGAGGAAGCCCCACAGGCCCATGTTGCAGCCCAAGCTGGCCCACACTTGGGGGCCAAAATGTCAGACCGTTCTGTCAGTGTTTGAACCCACACTGCCAAAAGCCTTGAGGACTAACTTGTTAGAGCCCGTACTGCCCCAAGCAGCTCCGGTCTACGAATCGGGGTTCAGCAAGAAAGAGAGAGTGAGGACGGACACGAGGAATGGAGACCAGACAAAGTGTGATTCAATCCCGTTTATTCTTCAGTCTCTCTTCCTAGTTCAAGTCCCTAGCACCTAATGCCTCCAAGTTCCAAGTTCTTTCTCCAAGTGCCAAGTGCCTAATTCTCTGTTGCAAGTGTCTAACCTAATTCCTAGTTCCAAATTGTACTCTACTCTTCTGTCTGCCCCTCGCCTTTTACATGTCTCACTTCTAAGCCACGCCTCTAAGTCACGCCCTTAAGTCATGCCCTTAGGTCTTATCTCTAAATCTGATCTCTAAGTCACGCCCTTAAGTCTCAGCTCTAAATCACACCTTTAAGTCTCACACACCCAAGGGAAGATCCTGGGTATCTAAAGCAAGATGTTATCAGAGTGTGCTAAGCTGTTGTAGGTTATTGCAAACAAGTCTCTTGTCAGGGTATATGGATCAAGATGGCTGCAAGGATGATAGCCGCCTTCTGTCGGCTCCCCACAGGCCCAGACCTTTATTGCTTGGAAAAGATAGCTCTCCTGATGCTGCTCCCTGCAATGCTAGGCCCCAAATCCCAGCAGCCTAGAGTTCCAGACATCACAGTGTCAACAAAGCACAGATGGCAGTCAGCATTCCAGGAGCTAGGGAGCTCAGCTCCTCCCTTCCAGAGCTCAGACCCCACCTTGGCCAGACCGCATATGACAGTACACATCTCTGACTCTTGGGATGGCCAGGCTCACAGCAGCCAGGTCTGTGAGAAGGCTGAACCTGACGGTAAGAAGCCTGGCCCCCTAGGTAAGGAGGACAGTGGGGACTTCCAAAGTAGAATGGGAAAGGGGCCATTGGGGATCAGGAGTGCTAGGATTTCATGCGATTTCTCTGTTGCTTCCCAGGTCTATACTAGGAACAGTCAGAAGAGACATGGTTTCCTCTGACATAAACTCTGGACCTTGTTTCCTCTAGAAACCAAAATCCTCACCAGGGGAGCCTTGCATTGGAGGCTTGCTAAAATCCCAAAACAGCACACTGCCTTCTGGAAGTAGCCACAGTCCCGGCCCTTCAACATAAAACTCTACCCTAGCCTAGGTGCCCACTGTAGAACACGAAACACGGCCTCACTCTGTCAACAGAGACCTCTTCAGAGGGAGAGAACTAATTGTTGAGTCTGGACCATCTCTGTCCCAACGCCCAGACCACATCCGTAGTCATCAGCACTGAGGAAACACTGCAAACAGGTCCAACTTCATTTTCCAGTCAAGGAGGCTGAGCCAGAAGAGTAAGGAAAACATCCTAAAGGACTCAGGGCCCTGGAGGTCAGACCCTCTGGCCAGCAGCTTCCCTCCCAGTTCTGGGCAGGCACTGTCTGCTCGGCAGCTCCAGCACTTGGCAAGCCCTCTCCCATCACCCCTTCCACAGGCACACATGCACGCGCATGCCCACACAGGCACACAGATTCAGTCGTGCACACTCAGAGGCACAGATACGTGCATACATGTGCACACACAAGTATACACACATACCTGTACATGTGCTCTCATACTTATCCTGGGTAGCTTTTTCAGTAAGATACTTCTTTTTTTTTTTTTTTCTTGTATAGTATTTCTTTCCTTATATTTTTATTCTTTGAATTTTATATATGTATACAACGTATTTTGAGCAAATCCACCCCTACTCTCCCTGCCCCATTAAGCTCCCTCAGGCTCCCTTAATATGTGTCCCTACTAACTTTATGCCTCCATGCCTCTTTCAAAACGAGCTTAATATTTATCCCATTTCTATCTTGTGAGAGCGATGTTTCTCCCTGAGTCTAATTTTCTCACTGGAAAAAGATTCTAGCCACCTGCACCCTGTGTGCCGTGTGCTCAGGGCAGGGTGGGAAGCTCACTACCTCACCAAAGACCCTCCCCGAGACCCCAGGACATCGCAGTCCCACTGGGAACCCTGTGCATCTCCTGCAGCCCCAAGCCTTTTCCCCTCGGCTCCGCTAAGGTTGGAGGAGTTTTGAAGACCCTCCACAAAACCTTCAGGATGCGCTGGAGTCAGCGTACCTGTATCCTTTCCACACTCTGGTAAAAAGGAGAGCGCAGCCTAGGTTTCTAGGCGGGAAGGAGAGTCCGCATGGGTCCCAAGGTCCCGAAAAGATAGAGTGCACCAACCCAAATGTCTCCTTACCACAAAGCAGCAGCAGCAGAGGGAGAAGATGCAGACACCGTGCTGGGGTCTCCATGGCGAGCTAAGATGCACCCGGCTTGCAGCAACAAGCAGAGGTAAGAGGTTTGGGGCGGGACCAGGGCGGGACCTCGGAGAGCCCCAAGCCAGGCCACGCCTCCACTCCACCCCCTGACTCTCGCTGTTGCCTAGAATCCTCAGCTTTTCTGTGGAGGGGCAGGTGGTGGGGACAGGAGGGAGGGTCGAGTTGGGATCTGGATTGGAACAGAGGAAGGGAAAGTGCAGTCGAGTGGAAGAGCCAGTCCAGAGTGGCGGGACTAGGAAAGGGGTTCTGACCGGAACACTGCAGTTTTGGCTGGGGATGAACTGGATACAGACCTTAGCGTCAAACTCAAACTCGGAAGTAAGCTGGGGAAATGAAGGGATGTAGTTCAGGTTAATAGAGGGGAACCAGGCAGAAGATAGACAAGACGTTGAACTTGGAGAAACCCGGGGTTCATCCTTGAAGGTCCCTGTGAGACCCCTGTAAGACAGGCACATAAATTTAAGCAGAGACAAGTGTGAGAGCCCTGTCTCCACGGGAACAGGAAAGGGCATGAAGTGTGTTACTGAGCAAACAGAAGGTGGGGAGCATATCCTACCAGACTGAGGCAGTGGGGAGGGGAGCTTAGGTGTGCACACATGCAAACACAAATGGCTAAGTCAGAAGCAAAGTGAGGGCAGGCAGGTCAGTGACTGGGACCTTCAAAGACCTGGCTTCTGGAAGCGTCCAATAGGAAGAAGAGAAAAGGCCTTCAATTTCTTCCACCATAGGTCACTTAGCCAAAACAGATCACGTGTGTCACTCGGCCCCAGGACACCTTCCTGTTCCCAATGTTGGGACCACTCCGCAGAAAGAGGACAGCAGAACCCTTTGTCCTCCGAAGCTTATTCCCCCTCTAGAGAGTGCATGCTGGTCAGAGAGCTAAGGCACGGACCTGGGAAGATGGCTTCCCCACCTAGACAAGCCCTAGTCTTCCAGTCCCCGACCCTGGGCCCAGCTGGCCTTTCCTGACCTAGAAAGGCTCACTCGCAACTTCCTATGAATTTTCACTGAGAAAATTCAGGTCGAAGCCAGAATTGATTCAAGGGAAAGAGTGTTTGAAATTTTAAAAACAAAGACAAGCAAGCAAGCAAAAAAAAAAAAAAAACAAAACAAAAAAAAAAAACAAAAAAAAAAAAAACAAACAAAAACCTATAACGAATTTAGGGCTGAAGAGACAGTCACAGTGGTTATGAGCACTTACAAAGGACCTGGTTCCCACAGGGAGTGGAGGGTCGCTCATGGTCATCTGTAACTCCAGCTCTGTGTGACTCAGCTCCGTCTCTCCTGACCTCTGAGGGTACTACATGCACATTGCGCACACCCATACACATAGACTAAATAAATCTTAAAGATAAAAAAGAACATTAAAGAAAAAAATAACTTTTTTAAAAACCTGTTAGCAGAGAAAGCCTAGGAAGCCTGGGCTTACTATAACAACAACAATAGGAGTTCAATTAAAATTGATTTAACTCAGTCAGTCATCCCGCTTCAGCCTAAAGAGGTGCAGGGCAGGTCTCGAGGGGCCAACATCTCGGCCATAATCCCCTCTCATGTGCTAAGGGGTGGGGACACTAATCAGAACAAAAAGGATAACCCGGCACAACGGTCTTATAGAAGAAGTCTAAGTTGATTGTCCCACAACCCAAAGGCAGAAATGGGAAGACAGACTGTACCAGCTTGGCTGACTTAGCAGTGACAAGCATGTGCCCCAGGTGGGCACCAGCTCAGGGCAGTGGAGGTTGTGTCCTTGGCCTGTGCAGGAAGTGCTCACTGGTTCTGCTGTGGGGAAACCTTATTCGGTCCACAGAGGTGAGTTCCAACACCTCAGCTACACAGGGCTGCCCATCCCCCTGGCCTCTGGTCCTGCTGAGAGGAAGCCTATGTCACATCTGCAAAGCAGAGCCTTCGCCTTTCTTCTCAGCCCATGGCCTCCCAATGACAGGGTCTACTACTACAGGTTGATTTAGCACAGGTTGTGAGGAGGGACAGTGCCTAAGAGAGGTCAGTGCCACAACCACCATTCAGCCTTCCTGACGTGGGGACCACATGTTCTTCCCATCTTCCTCCCTCCCGGCTTCATGCTAGGCTGCACATGTGGCCCATCTGCACAGAACTGTCTCCTCCACTCAGAGTCACTTGCTCCTCTCTTCCCACATGTCCAGATCCTGCTCTCTATTCTACATAATGAATTCCCAGAGACTGACCTCTGGGGCCCCAGTGGTGTCAAGCAAGGTACCCAGGACAGCATGAGCCATGGACAGTCAGAGCCAGGCTGCTTTTGGCAGTCTGCCCACAGAGATCCTGTGACCGTAGGGATATGGGGCTGAGAGACAGAATTCTCTGTCAGAAGACAGCAGCCACTGTGGAGAAGCATCTGGGGACATGCCAGGGGATTCATGGTTGTCACAGACTCCCATTGTTCTTCCACAGCACCCAGACTCCCGGCCTGAACCAGGCATCTCTGAGGGCCATGACCCCTCAGATTCAGCAGCAGTAAGTGCTGGAGAGGCCTAGGCTAAGACTTAATAACTTGGAGCCCTCGTTTTCTTGCTCAGCACTTGGTATGACTGACTTCTCAGGTGAAAACCCAAGCTGTGTACGGCATCCCTAGGGTAGAGAGCTTCCCTGATGATCCAGATCCAACAGGAACGTGGTTGAGAGTGAGGCTTGAGCGATGCCGAGCCAACCTGCCCCACACTCTAGGGCAGGACGAATTCTCCTGCCCTAGGGTTTTTGGCAGCTGAGGGGATGAAACACACTAAAGATGAAGAGGGGCTGTCCTGGCAGAACAGCCGGCTTGGGCAAGTGGAGCATGGGGGTTGGAGCAAGACCCCTTGGCTGGTGCCTAAAGTCAGACTGTTTGTGGGCTGGATGCTCTGTGTCAGGGATGCTGACCATCTGCTGGGGCCATCATCCTGAGGATAGCAGCATGTTAATCTATGAGGCCTGGAACGTTAGGCAAGGAACTCCTGGAGCCATCTGGGACAGGAGGCCCCACAGTGGCTACCACATCCCTCGTACACCTCTCAGCCCGCCATTGAGGTCACCAAGGAGTCCAGCTGTTGATTTCAGCTGTTTCCATCTACTACAGAAATGGCCACTCCCCCCGCACACACATGTGTGTGCACGCATCTATATTCTTGAGCTCGCTAGGCTGAACCCTCCCGTGCCTGCATCTTGTGTTCTAGGGTTTTCTTACCCCAACATTGTTCACAAGCTTTTGGACCAACTTCCCAATTCAAGTTACTGTAACCAGTCAATTAATCTTCCTCTTAAATGCTTAAGGACGTTCTCCTCCACATTTAGCCTCTAAGAGGACATTGTGATCAGATAGCACCCATTTCCACCTGACAGAATCTTCCCTGGCACTGTCCCTGAACTGGACACTTCTGCCATACAGGAACTTGTGCATGTGTGTGCGTGCACATACACATTGCATGTATAACACACATATATTTACACATAATACAATACACACATATACAATAAACATACATGTACACATACACACAAGCACATAGTGCACACACACGCATCATGCATAAATACATGTACACACACACATACAAGACACATACACAAATCACACATGGATATACTAACCACACATATCACACCACACACACACACACACACACACACACACACTGAGTACAGACTCAAGAAGCATCAGAGATTTCAGTTTCTTCTCCCAACGTGACTGCCTCAGAGACATTCCTGATGATTTGGCGCCCCCTGCCGGAATAACATTTAAATAACACAGCCTCTCATGGATGAAGTTGGTCTTGAACTGAAGGGAGAATTACATAAGGGAATGTTTCTGACCCCAACCCACAACTCACTCTCCAATTTTGTCTTCCTTTTCAAATGTATTTTAATTAATGCATAGTACTAATATATATTTATAAGGTCCAGTGAGGCTCTTCAATACAACACATAATGACCAAGTCAGGGAAACTGGCCTATCTATTGGCTTGGACCAAAAGATATTCAGAACCTTTAAAACTCACTTTACTGACTACATTGAAATAATCGTTTTAAATCACTGCCAATCACAGTAATTCTGTGCTATAAGACATTAGGAAGAGACTGGAGCGATGGCTCGGTGGTTAAGAGCACTGGCTGCGCTTGCAGAGGAGGTGGGTTTATTCCTAGCACCCACATGGCAGCTCAAAACAGATCCAGTTCCAGGGAATCCAACACCCTCTTTTGACCTCTGCAAGCACCAGGCATGTACATGCAGACAAAATACTCATACCTATAAAATAATCATCTCTTAAAATTACAGTAGAGCACTAGGAAGCTTACCCTTCCTGCCCTCATAGTTCCATAAATGTCAGAACCTAGACACGCCAGGGAAGAAAGATTCTTGGCTGAGGGACTGAGCTGCCTCCATCAGACTGGCCTGTGGACATGGCTGTGGAGCATTTTCTTGCTGGTTGATGTGGAAGGGCCCAGCCCTCTGTGGCTGCCACCACCCTGAGCAGACGTGCCTCAGTTATAGAAGAGTCAATGCACAGTGAGCAGTGCTCCCTCTCTCCTCCCCTGTGTTGCTGTCCGTCATGGTGTCCATCACAGCCACAGAAAAGCAAAGTGGATCTCGACCATTCAAGCGCACATACACCCACTAGCCCGCCACTCTAGGAAACACTATTCTAGTCTCTGGCTCTCTGAGAGCAACGTTATTTTTGCTTAATGTCATACCCCCAGTTCCATCCCTGCTGCTGGAGCTGCAGAACCTCATCCTCCTGTGACTGAATACGAGTCTGCTGTATAGAGGAACTGAATTTTCTTTATTTCTGCCATGGTGATTGATTCCTTATCTTGACTGCTGTGAAAAGTGATGGGTAAGCATACAAGTGCAAGCGCCCTTTGTCTGACTGCCTCCAGTTCTGCTGGAGACCCACGAGCGGAATCGTTGAATCACACGATAGCTCTATTTCTAGCTTTTTTGAGGACGATCCAGGCAGCTTTCCATGGCTGTACTAACTCACAGACAGCAGGGGGGTTTGTTCCTCCTAACATACTAGCATCAGATATTAAAACAGCGGTTTGGTTTTGTTTGTTTGTTTATAATTTGGGGTGGTTTTACACTTTTGGCTAATTGTCTATCCCTTTTTGTAAAAAGAAAAAAAAAGCCAATGTAATGTATTCAGGTCACTTGTTTATCTATTTTTAAATCATACTATTTGACTTTTGCTGTTGAGTTCCTTACGCATTCCTGGAACCAATCCCTTGCAAGATAATTCCCCATTCCCCTGTCGTTTCACACAAGTCTCTTTTGCTGATAGAAGCTTTTAAGTTTATATGGTCTTCTCTGTATAATTACTTCTGCATTGGGGTCATAATAAAAAAAAGTTTTTTTCCCAGAGTGAAGTCTTGAAGCACTTTACACACACACACACACACACACACACACACACACACACTTTTTAACAGCTTATTTGTATCATTTTTAATCATATTGTGTATTTTAGTGCTTTGTTGATATCCATATTTATAAGGAATATTGGTCTATAGTTTTCTTTTTTCTGGGTATCTGGTTTTAGGAATCAAAGCAATGCTGACATCATATAAATGTGCTTGGAAGGGCTTCCTCCTTTTGGTTTAAACCTTTGGGAAGCCTTTATTATGCTGGTTCTTCTAAAGTTTGGTCAGATTCAGTATGGAAGCCCCCCGGTCTCAGGATTTTCTTTGCTAGGAGACTTTTTATTACTTATTTCATCCTGTTTACCAGTCTGCTTGATTTTCTGGTTTTGTGTCTTAATTTTAGTAATTTATATTATCTAGAATGCATATATCAGGTAGTCACATCTTTAATCTCACTCAGGAGGCAAAGTGGGTCTCTATGAGTTTGAGTTCGAGGCCAGCCTGGTCTATATCAGGAGTTCCAGGCCATCCAGGGCTGGATGCATAGATGGATACATGGATAGATGGATGCACAGATGGATGGAAGGACACATGGATGGATGGAAGGAATGCATCACCCCACTCTCTTCCTGTAAGGTTTCTGCTGAGAAGTCTGCTCTTTGTGAGGATTCTGTCACATATGAGTCTCTGTCTTGCAGCTTGATGATTCTCCTCTCATCCCGCTTTCAGCAGTATCAGGCCTCAAAGAGGATCTTTCTTATTGAATATATTGCAGATCCCCTGAGCTTCCTGGTATCTTATCATTCTCCCCAAAACTTTCAGCATTGAATAGATTTTCTATGCCATGTCCCTCCTCCTTCTAGATTATTCTTTATTTTAGTTGTAGGTGTCTCCATTTTTAATTTATGTATTTGGTTGATTTGCCCATATGTATGTCAAGAGCACCACGTGCATGCAGTACCTGTGGCCACCAGAAGAGGGTGTCAAATCCCCTGGCAACTGAAGTTCTGGGAAGTTGTGAGGCACCAAGTGGGTGTTAGGAAACAAACCTGGGTCCTCAGGAAGAGCTCTCCAGCCCCAAGCACTATTCATTATGTTAAGGTTTGCTTGCTTAGTAAGTATCCTATCCCAAAGACCCTTTATCCTTTTTTCCTGTGTCCTGGGTATGTGTACGTGCGTATGTGTTATTTCAAAAGGCCTGCCTTCAAGCTCAGAATTTCTTCAGCCTAATCAACTGGACTCATGGGTCTCTCCACTGTGTTCTTTTTATTTTTTTTATTTTCATATTATTTTTATTCAAGGAGGTCTTTAGCTACAGGGTTTCTGACTGGCACGTTTTTATGATCTCTAGTTCTGCTGAATTTATCATTCTCTTGAATCCTTTAATAGACAGTTTCCTTTGGAGGCATCATGATGTCCCCTTGCCTTCTCCTGTTCCCTGTGTCTCTGTGTTGGTGTCTGTGTATCAGCTAGGTCAGTTGCCCTTACCAAGCCTTTTAACTCCACTTCCCGAGTGCTGTGATTAAAGACACATGCACCTCCTCTTCTGAATCACCTTTGCCAGTTTAGTGATGTGGTTTATACCATAAAAGCAAAAGGTATTGGAGATGTGTCCAGCTGTTGATAGGATGTGTTTTATAAAAAGGAAAGAACCAGGAATATATTTGGTAGAGGCACGATATGATGAGGTACCAGTCACATGACAGCTATAGTATAGAATATAGTTTACTTACAGTGTGGGAAGGGGAGTTGAGGGAGTAGAGATCGAGAAAGGCAAAGAGAGAGAAAGAGAGGGAGAGAGAGAGGAGAGGCGTAGAGGCCAGCCATAAACACATGGAGAGAGGGGAGAGGGGAATGGGGAGAGAAGGGACATAGAGGGAAGAGAGGGGAGAGGAAAGAGAATAAGAGTGCAAGAGAGAGAGGAGGGGACAAGCAGCCCCTTTTATACTGAATCGAGCATACCAGGCTGTGGTCCTCAACAGACCCTTCACTTACTTGATGTCAGCCACCTGAAAGTTCTAACAATAGCAAATTTACACTTGTGAAATAGTAACAAAAATAATGTTATGGCTGGGGGTTCAGCACTGAAGGATCACAGCAAGCTCGAAAGCCACTGTTTTATGGGGAGATGACACTTATGGGGAGATGACACACCTTCCACCCTCCAAGGGGGCTCACTAAGCTCAGAAGGTAAACTTCAGCAGCTTCAGGAAGTCCTTAAAGCTGACTAGATTCACTAGACCCCTCCTCCCCATGCAGATGTAATAAAGAATACTGAAACAAATTCTCAAATTCAAACCAACTGAGCTGAGGGACAGAGGTCCAAAACAACTGAGCTACCTGGAAAGGACACACTCCGAGCTTTTGGGCTGCCTGCAGGTTGTGCAGCGTGCTCCAGGTTTCCAGCTTCTTGTAAATTGTCCCCTCTGCTGGTGCTGATGCAGCTGTCTTTGAGTCATTTCCACTCCTGTAGTAACCCTGATAGAACTCACTGGCTCATCAAGATGGACTGTGATAGTGCCCTTCCTTCCATCCATCTGGAATCAGTAGACAATTGTTCATGTCTCCTCAGGAATAGTATCACACAGCACAATGCAAGCATGGAGCTGTTCCTTCAGGCCTGGATTCTCCATCTCCTGAGAAAGGATAGTTCCCGGCGTGGTTCTCTTGGCATCCCTCAGGAGAGAGCTGTCAGGGAAGACTATGATGTGAACTTCCGTGTAAGCACACATGTACATAAATCCTGCAACCAACGGAAGAAAGCAAAATAACACAGGTAGAATTTTAAATTTGTCCTACGGCAAAAGCAAGGTCCAGGAAGTGCCAAGCAAGCTCTCTACCGTTGAGCTAAGACCCCGAATCCGAAATTTCAAGTTTTAACCAAACATCATCTAATGCGTTACACCTGAAAGGTGACCTTTCTTTCTCTTTTTGGTGAGCACTCCTTCCGTGTGTAATTAGTATGCAGAATTCTTAGTGAGCCGCTCCACATCGCTCTCTCACACTGTCTTTACATTCTGCTTCATATTTGACGTTTAAATTTCACCTCAATTCAGATAGTACTCCTGGATTTGTCTTAGTTTTGTTTGTTTGTTTGTTTGTTTGTTTGTTTTTTAATTTATAGTTGAAAAAGCAGACTCAGGCTCAAGTCTGTATCCCAGCACTCGGGAGGCAGAAGCAGAAAATCATGCATTTGAGACCAGCGTAGGCTACAAAGTAAGATCCTGTCTAAAAGGGGGAAAGGGGGAGGGGAGCAGGGAGGTGGTTCAGAGAGTAAAGACACCATGCCTGGCAACCTGAGTTTGATCCCTAGGGATCACATGGTAAGAGAGAAACAGCTCCAGAAGGTTCTCCTCTCACCTTCACACTCACACATATATACACACACATATACACACTCACACACATATACACACACACATATACACACTCACACACATACACACTCACACACACATACACACTCACACACAAATACAATCACATACATACACCCTCACATGCACATACACACTCACACACACACATATACACACTCACACACATACATATACATACACATACATGCTCACATTAACACGCCTACACACACAAATACACATACTCACACATACACATTCACACACACATACACACTCACACACATATACAA
>JANHMN010000007.1:55912756-55969216 GCA_030674055.1 Rhabdomys pumilio | reverse complement strand
AGGCAGAGGCAGGCAGAGGCAGGCAGAGGCAGGCAGAGGCAGGCAGATTTCTGAGTTCGAGGCCAGTTAGCCTGGTCTACAGAGTGAGTTCCAGGACAGCCAGGACTACAAAGAGAAACCCTATCTTGAAAAAACAAAATAAAAACAAACAAACAAACAAAGATGTCAATAGCCTGCTAGCAGAGCTGACTGTTTCCCAACCACTGACAATGCTTCCCAAAAATCTTGACAAGATGTCACCAGGGCTGCCCACAGCTCTGACACCTTCCATGTATATGCACAGAGGGAGAATATAGATGCAGGTATATAGTCTCTCTCTCTCTCTCTCTCTCTCTCTCTCACTCTGTGAGTATGTGAGTGTGTGTGTTGCTGGGGAATGCATCCAGGGTGCTTTCTTCACACATGCTAGGCAAAAACTCTAATACTGACCTACAGCCCTAGCCAGATATATGTGTGTGTGTACACATATACATATATATTCACACACTTTTTTCTCTCCTCTCCATGTAGCCCTTGACTGTCCTGGAACTCACTCTGCAGATCTGGCTGGCCTTGAACTCACAGAGATCCACTTGCCTCTGCCTTCCAAGCAATGGCTTGTGCCACCACGCCTGACCAGAGGTTATCTTTCCAAGCTATCTACACTGCTATTGTGGAAGACCATCTCAAGACTTCTGCTTGGAAACGTTCTCATTCTTTATCATTGTGTTGTTAAGCCTCAGTCTAGTCCAGTATGAAAGATGCTATTGCACCGGGCGGTGGTGGCGCACGCGTTTAATCCCAGCACTTGGGAGGCAGAGGCAGGTGGATTTCTGAGTTCGAGGCCAGCCTGGTCTACAGAGTGAGTTCCAGGACTGCCAAGGCTAGACAGAGAAACCCTGTCTCGAAAAACCAAGAAAAAGAAAAAAGAAAGATGCTATTGCTCCCTGCATTTTACAGGGAAGGAATTAGTAGAGTTAGGACAAAAGCGAATTCCCGGGGCAGCTCAGCTTAGGGGCCATGGGAGTGAAAAGAGAGAGTGGGAGTTGTCTGTGAACGTTCAGGAAAAGGGGAGAGATGCAGGGCAGCCTGAGGGAGGAACTGACCCTCTCCTGTAGAGGCCAGAGGAAAAGGTTAGTCTGACCCAGTGCCTAGCCCACGAGCAGGAGCAGCACTGGGTCATTAACACACAGGAGAATTTTATACACAGGGAAATGGCCCTTGGTTTCCAGCCACATACAAAAGTATTTAGGGACAGACCCACAAGGATTAATTGTAACAGCACAGGCAGTGGCACTGGCTCCAGAACGAGATTTTCAACTGTGAATCCAAGATGGGTGGGTGCTTTTTTTTTTTTAACTACTTCTACTCCCTTATATGTTTAAAACCATGACTTAAAAAAAAAAGAATGGGGTGGGGGAGTGGACTGGAGAGATGGCTCAGCGGTTAAGAGCACTGACTGCTCTTCCAGAGGTCCTGAGTTCAATTCCCAGGAACCACATGGTGGCTCTCAACCATCTGTGATGGGATCTGATGTCCTCTTCTGGTGTATCTGAAGACAGCGACAGTGTACTCACATACATGAAATAAATAAATAAATCTAAAAAAAAATCATTTAGAAAAAAAAAGGAATGGGGGCGAGAGAGAATGGCTCAGGCTCAGCCTTTAGAGCACTGGCTGGTCTTTCAGTTCCCTGGAACACGGCAGCTAACAACCATCTGTAGCTCTGGTTCCAGAGGATCTGATGCCCTCTTCTGGCCTCCATGGCACTGCACACATATACATAAACATATACACAGGTAAAACACACACACACATACACACACACACACACACACACACACACGCATATATACTTATATATATAAAGTAAAAATAGTGTATTAGAATTAGTGGGCTGGTGAGCAGGTAAATGTATTTGCCATGCAAGTCTGACTTGTCTGACTTTGATCACTGGAGCTCACAGTGGAAGGAGAGAACCACCTCCTGAAAATTGTCCTCTCACCTATACACACACACACACTCACACACACACACCATAGCACACGTGTTGTACATTTACCCACCTGTCTGTACACACACACACACACACACACACACACAAACACACACACACACACACACACACACACACACACTATACACATACTAACAACAAATAAACAATGAAGTAATGGTGACACCTGCATCTTTAACTAACAATCTATCCACATGGGCAGGATGAGTGTTTAATGGCTGGTGATGAGGAGATGGACCCCTTGTAGCCATCTGTGGCAGGGGGAGTCCAAAATTAGGACAGTCACTGGGAGAATCCTAGACAGGACCCACCACATAGGCAAAACATAAAACCTGTTTCTTAATAATGTTGCTTCTGCATTTGAACCCTATCGACATTTTGCCCCTGTGCACATTTGTGACAGTAAAAAAATCAGTCACAGGGGGCTGGAGAGTTGGCTCAGAGCAAAGAGTACTTGCTATACTTCCACAGAGGACCCAGCATCAATTCCCAACCACTACATAGTGGATCATAAGTATCTATAGCTCCAGTTCTAAAGAGTCAGATACCCTCTCTGGCCTCTATGGGCACCAGACAAACATGACATGGTACACAAAAATATAGGCAGATAAAACACTCAAACATTACATGTTAAATAAAATTTAAAAAAAAAGTAATCAGAAATGATCTAAATTTCCTGGATAGGCCAGGAAATACCTGGTCACATCCATAATGCTATGCAAACCAACCAGCCATCCAACAGTGTATCTGTGTGTTAATGGAGGGACCAGTTTCCAAGATACCTCTAAGTAGAGGGGAAGAAAAGGAGAAGTTATCATTCTAAAAGGTGACCTATGCATCCATGTTTGAACCTGTTTTGATTATTTCCAAAAAGGGTAAGAAACAAACCTCCAGGAACAAGGGCTGGAGCTGAGGCCTGAGGCAAGCCACTTCCCTTCCAGGTGGCCCAGCTCTTCAGCTCTTTCCTCCTGTGGCTCTGAAAGAGAGTAAGAGGAACTGGAGAGACCTGATCTTACGTATATACTCATGTGCACACGCACTCTTGTACACATACTCATATACATACACACAGTCACATATACAAGCATTTGTATCCACTCATACACACACACACACACACATACACACACACACACACACATACACACACACACACACACATACACACACACACACACACACACACACACACACACTCGAGTGCACACACACATTAGCTGAAACAAGATGGTAGAGCTGAAGATCCTCTGGCCTTCTGTAGGCCACAGGGTGGGCTCAACCTGCCTGCTTGTTTCTGTCCTCTCTGAAGCTAGAATTCCTTTGCTGCTATAGCAGGGTGGGAGGAGTCCAGAACCCTGCCAATGGGTGCAGATCATGAAGACCCCTTGAGTGAAAAGGGGTTATACAAGAGACTCAGGTCACAGCTACTCATCACACACAGGACACACAGCCAAAGGTGTTCACAGGTAAGCACTGAAGAGAAGGGGCTCAAGCAAGGGCCTAGAGCTTCAAGAGGCTGAGGACCCAGGCGTGGACCAAGAGGGGCCAAACCACTTGGAGAAACAGGAAGTAGCAACAGAATCTCACTGTCAGTCTTGAGCACAGCTGGGAAGGAGGGCAGGAACGGGGGCTCTGAGACCCATGGACGCAACCAAGAAAGAGCTGAAAGAGGGATACCTGGGAAGCCTACTGGCTTTGTGCCAGTAGCCCACATAGTCAGTCACCTGTGTTTACAACTGCAGTCATCAGCTTGAAATTCTCAGTGGTTTCTCCTTTGAGCCTGTGTCAGTAAGTAGAGCAGGCCAGTGATACATAGGCAAGAATAACAGCCAGTGGGCATAGGACACAGAGTGCATCGGGCCTGGCTCCATATGTACAGAGCCCCAGCAAGATACAGAGAGAACAGAGCTCTGGCTCTTAAGACACAAGGCCTTCTGGGAAACTCAAGCAGCCAAGAACCCCTGGCCAGCCCTTTCCTGGTGGCCCTTCTTCTGTTCCAGCAAAGGAGGAAATGGGAAGAGGGGTAGAAGCAGAGCATTGGCAGAGCATAGGTATGACTTAGACTTGAATAACACAAGCATGGCAGTGACCTGACAGTGACCTAAATGTGGGGGTGACTGTATTAGATGGAACACCACATGTTTATGTGCCTGCTGTGAAACACTGGCCCGTAAACAGGACTGAAGCACTGGCAACTTCCACATGGCAGAGAAGCCTAAAAACATGCTCACACTCAACAGGCTGCCTACTGTCAGATCCCATTTACATGAGACACCCAGAATAGACAAATGCAGAAACAGGCAGAGAGGTGTTTTCCAAGGTCTGGGGGCTCAGGGAACTAGTGAGAGGCTGCTAGTAGGCACAGGCTTTCCTTTGGAACTGACTTGAAATGAAATATCAAGGTTACAGCCTGTGAGAGCTTCCCCTGAGACTTTGTATTCAAAGAGGAGAGGCCATGGACGACCAGTGAAAACCTCTGGCCAGACAAAGGCGTATGGTCTACACCATAGGCTGGCACTGACAGCCAGTAAGCACACAGTCACTCTGAGTCATTACATCCCCTTCCTTGCAACAGAAATCAAGGAAATGTCCCGAGAGCAATGGGGCACAGTGCCCAGCAGGACATCCCATCCTGCCCCATGACACCCTTGGCACGATATGGGCTCTTCGGGGAAGTGGCCATCCAATGTGCAACTCCTTTTCAATGTGTGCCCTTTGCTCTCTACAAGGAGCAAGTGCCTCCACATTCTTATAAAAAAAATTTTTTTAGAAAACTCCAGAAAAGCACCAGGAGAAGTCATCCTCTGATGTAGCCCCAACCTGAGGCTTGTTCGACAACTCCTGTCTTGTTTTCTATGTGACTGGACAAATTTGGAGCTCAGAATTTCCTTTGTCTGTGAAGGGTTCTAGCCCAACCATTCATAGTGACACCTGTCACATTTGTTACAGATCCTCTTTCTTCCTTAATTTTCTTCATTTTCATAATAAACAAGTGCTACCTTTTTTAGTGGAAAAAAATGACCACTCTTACAAAGGACTTTTTTAAAATGGTCTCCATTGTGGCCCTTGTTCCTGGCAGCCTGGGCCTGCTCTCTGAGTGTCCAAGAAGGAAGTGTTTTAGCCCACCTAGGGCTATGCCAACCTGCCCCACCCCCTTCCCCAAAGTCTTCCTCCTGTAGGTCCTTTAAATGCATCCTGGACACTCAGACTGCCATCAGTCACTTCTCTGCCACTGACAGCATGCGTTCCTTCATCAGCCTTGTTCTTGGCCTGCTGGCCCTGGAGGTAGCCCTTGCTCAGAACCTACAGCACCAAGGCTTCAACCCAGGTAGGCCCCAGCTATTCACCTTACTGCAGGGTGTGGCTTGGAGAGTCCCCCAAGACTGATCCCAGCTGTCTATGCTGAGGAGGCAAGAAGCAAAAGGACACCCCTAGAGGAGAATCCAAGGATCACAGGAAGTAGGGGACCATTCTATACAAACTGTACAGCCAGGGACCTGGGTAGAAAATGTTCAGATTGAGAGACAGGTTGATGGGAGTTACCCTCAGGTCCTGGGTCACTTCTGGTCAGATTTGTAATGCTCTACCTATAATGTTGAGCCTGTGGCTTAATGCTCTGCCTAGGACCATGAGCCTGTGACTTTTTTTTTTTTTTTTTTTTTTTTTTTGGTTTTTTGGTTTTTTTTTCGAGACAGGGTTTCTCTGTGTAGCTCTGGCTGTCCTGGAACTCACTCTGTAGACCAGGCTGGCCTCCAACTCAGAAATCCACCTGCCTCTTCCTCCCAAGTGCTGGGATTAAAGGCATGTGCCACCACCGCCCGGCGAGCCTGTGGCTTAATGCTCTGCTAGGACCATGACCTGTGATTTGCTTCCTCACTTTCACAACTGCTTTCTCATGCTTCTTTCTCATGCTTCCCAGACTCTAATTCTGGCAGATTTTTCGGTTTTTTTTTTGTTTTTGTTTTTTTGGTTTTGTTTTGTCTTGTTCATCTTTAAGGCTCCTCAAAGGTTCCTCTTTGTAGCTTCTATTCGTGTCTCCAGGCCTTCTGAGAAGCCTTACAAGTCAGAGTAACATCTAGGTCCCCATATACCTCCCCATCTTTTGTGCAGTTCAGTCCATGTGCCCTGAAGCCAGCTCCAGTGAGGAAACAGGGTGTATCAACTGTCAAACCAACGAGGAGTGTGCCCAGAATGCCATGTGTTGTCCCAGTTCCTGTGGCAGGACCTACCAAACTCCTGTCAACAGTAAGTCCCCTCCCAGTCCTGGTGGTGGGGAGGACCCAGCAGAGTCAAGAGTCTGCCTGGAGAGGACACATAGCCCTTTACCCATACACCAACTCTGTGAGACCCACCCCCTGCTAGACCTTCCCTGCAGCCTGCTACCCATCCTGACCCCTGGGGTCTTGGGCTTCCAAAGGTGCTACCCGATGATCGGACAAACCTCAACAAATGCCCCGTTCACAAAAATGAGGTCTTTTCAGTCAGGAGTTCAGTAAGGTGTGTTCAGCAAAGTTGGGGCATGAAAGGGCTTTGGGTGGTAAGAGAATGCATTATGATCTCTCCCCAGGCAATGTTCCAAAGGAATCAGGAAATAGATTCCCCTGGAATCTATTCCAGATGATCACTGGGCCATGCCCAAAGGCTGCACTCTGCTCCAGCGACAGTGATTGTATTGGCAACATGAAATGCTGCAACAATGGCTGTGTCATGAAATGTGAGACCCCACTACCAGGTATGCAGCCTCAAGACCCTGGAGCCCCATTTCTCCCTAGACCTCTTCTGCTTGCCACCTTACTCGTCATCAGATCCAAGAGCAGATATGATGTGAGAACAGCCCAGGACTAGGTCCCAGGGTAGGAGGAGAATGCCCTAGCCAATCCACATATACCACCTACAAGCCTGTGGGGACTTGCTGTGGCCACTCACGGTAGAAGTGAGTATCAGTGAACAAGGAGGCCTGAAAGAACAGACCGTTCTAGCACTCAAAGCTAGTCCTGGTGAGTTTAGGAGCCACATGGTGCCTTTGCTCAAAGTTCATGTGAGCTCAAGTCCAGCTGTCCATGTCCACATGCGGCCTAAGCATCCCTCCTGTGGGTGAGTGTGTCTCACCAACCTGCCTATTCATGATTAGGGGGCATTGTAAAGAACTGTACATGCTCACCCGCAAAAACAATAAAGGTGTCTGCTCTTCAGCTCCCTGGAATGCTGGGTCTGACTAGGATAGAAGCAGAGGTAACCTCCCTCTTCTCATCGCCATCCATATCCCCTACAGAGATAACCTTCCAGTGAGCAGCCTGCCCTGGGATCCTTGCCTGTCAGGAGTGACCAGCCCGAGCCTGTACAGCAAGAACCTTCACTCTTGGATCCAGAGAGAACATAAAACTTTCTATCTGCTGCTAATAAAAATTCATTTGGCTTTATGTCTCTGTCTGTCTATCTGTCCTGAGCTCCTGAAGGAATGACAAAGCAAGCACAGGCGTGCATTACTCTAGGATCTCTAGGGTGGCAAGTCAGCCACAGGTGAGCAGAAGCTGAGCCTGCAAGGGGCTTGTCTCAATTACTGTTTCTCTTGCCGCAATGAAACACCATGACCAAAAGAGCAAGTTGGGGAGGAAAGGGTTTATTTGGCCTTTACATTCATGCCATTCATCATCGAAGGAAGTCAGGACAGGAAATCAAACAGGGCAGGAACCTGGAAGCAGGAGCTGATGCAGAGGCCATGGAAGATGCTGCTTACTGGATTGCTTCCCTTGGCCTGCTCAGCCTGCTTTCTTATAGGACCCAGGACCACCAGCCCAGGGATGGCACCACCCACAGTGGGTTCCTCCCACCCCAATCAATAACTAGTTAAGAAAATGTCTTACAGGTGGATCTTAAGGAGGCATTTCTTCAATTAAGGTTCCATTCAGATAACTCTAGTTTTATGTCAAGTCTAGCCAGCATAGAGAGTCAAGGCCCTGAAGCCTTAGCTAGAATGGGAGCATGGAGGAACTAAAGCATAGTAATCGAGTGTGCAGGATAAGGTCGGCCACCCACTGACACAGCTCCCAGCCAGTATTGTATAGGCTCTCCAGCAAGGCATGTGTGCCCTACTCAGACACAAGCAGCATAACACACAGCTCATGCCAATCCTGACACAGTCAGCCCAGATTCACATCAGACTCCACAAGTTCAATCCCAAATTCAGAAACCAGCTCCAAGTCTAGAGCCTCCCACACTCCCCATTCAGTGACTTCCACTGTCCCTTTGTAACTAGAAATAGAGATGGTCTTAAGGGAGACTCCTGACCCCTCCCTTTGGCAATCAGGCTACTGAGACAATGAATGTCAAGAATTGGAATTTCTCCAGGAATCTCACTCTGGGAGAATAAAAGGGTGGAAGCACCGTCCAGTCAGGAGGAACCTGCCTCTTGTGCTGGTTACTTGTTTTTGTTTTGTTTTTTCAGTCAACTTGACCCAGGCCAAGGTTGCCCATGGAGAGGGAACCTCATTTGAGATTCCGTCCGATTGATTGGCCTGTAGACATGTGGGGTGTTTTCTTGATTAGTAATTGGTGTGAGAGAACCCAGGTCACTGTGGGTGGTGCCATCCCTGAGCAGGTAACCCTAGAAGTATATTAAAAAAATAAGTAAATAAAACCAGACTAAAAAAGTCGGGGTGAACAAGCCAGTAAAGTTCCTTTATGATCTCTGCTTCAGTTCCTGGTTTAATTCTGGCCCTTCAAAATGGACTACAACTTTCCTCCTGCAAGTAGCTTTGGATCATGGCCTTTATCACAGCAATGCAAACTTCACAAGAGGAGATTTCACATAGTGCTGAAAACTTACCAGACCACCTTACCTTCAGATAGATTGGAGCAGAGGCAATAACGGGTCAGTGATGGGCAGGACCACATCTTGACCAGGACTGCTCAGCTGTGTATACCTCTTACCCCCCTATTTTTGGACTCTAAGATCCAAACCAGGGGATGCGCTCTCCCAGAAACACACACGAACAGGGTATTCGCTGCAAAAACATGAGGTTTACTGATAATAACCAGTGCACTGTGGTTCCCTCACATGCAGGCAAGAGGAACCCTGGGCCAAAGCTGAGAGCAGTTTTTATATGAGGGCAGTTTTGTCTCTTAAACAATAACCACAAAGGCTGACCTCAACAGTTGTTCCCAGGCCCATCTGTAGGTGACTCAGATTTGCACATTATCTTTATAACAATGAGTGTTATCTAAGTGGCTTTGCCCAGGTTTATTAAAGGGCCCAGCTTCCTGATTACCTCTTATCTTGGGCCCTTCCCCTGGAATGTGTATGTGTAAGTCTTTGGAATGTTCTCCTTCCAGGAGCAGTTAATTTTTGAGTTTAAACTGAAACCTGAGATTCTTTCGATTTTAAGTTTAAACTGAGACCTGAAATTCCTACACTATGTAAGTCTAAACCTCATCCAGGACCTCAAAGATGGACCTAGGGAGTCAACGAGCCTCTTTATTTGTTCCTCAGCGTGACCACACTGAATAAATCTCCTTTCTGTTTTTCACTACTAAATGATTCTTTAATTGGTGTACTGAGGACAGGTGGCTGAGCTTAGCTTGTTAGGGCTGCCAGAGCCCAGACCTTGACACTAACTTCTCCAGAAATAACTTCAAGTTAAACAAGCCATTAGAATAACTCACAAAAACACTTCAAACACCAAGCTTATAAATACACACTTGCCATGAAGGATAGAGATCAGGAGTAGCCAGATTGTCTTAGACAATGTTCTATTGCTGTGAAGAGACACCATAGCCACAACAACTCTAATAAGAATTTAATTTAACTGGGGCTTATATTTAGTTGGCTTACACTTTCAGAGGTTTAGTCTGTTATGATCAAGATGGAAGCCTGGTAGCACACAGGCAGACATGGAACTGGAGAAGGAGCTGGAAGTTCTACATCTGAACCCACAGGCAACATGAAGAGAGGATGCCGCTGGGCCTGGCTTGGGCTTTTGAAACCCCAATGGCCACCTCTAGTGATGCATTTCTTCCAACAATAAGGCTATACCTCCCAATCCCTAATGGCCAAGCATTCAAATCTGTGAGCCTATGGGGACCACTCTTATGAGGAGACATAGGGTGGGGCCAAGGAGTGGAAGATGCAAGAATGTCCCTATGGGACAGATACCTGCCAGGCACACTGGAAGTTTTCCTAACCATCCTTGTCCAGAGCTTTTAGGAAGGTTTCATACATTTTCATGATCGGTTAAACTACTGACTGTTGGTGACTAAATTCAACTCTCTCTTACTTGGAGGTCATGAGTAGAACTGGGAAGTCCAGCCCACACTAATCCTGTGCCTGGTTTTTGTGGTGACCAGCCCTATCTGAACCTACAGAAGCCCCCATGTGACCAGCCCCTATTTGAAGCTATGGAAACTGACCCAGCCCGTGGGTCAGTCAACAGGGTCTACAAGGGAGAGAGTGGGGATGGAGGGACAAGAGACACAAAGAATGGAGACAAGACAGTTGTCTGATCAAGTCTCGCTTATTGAAAGGCAATTATGGGTATATAAGTACAAGCAGGGGAGTGTAGCTGGAGACACTTAACCACAAATGCCTTGCAGCTGGGGGCACTAAACCATAAGTCCAGGACATGTCTGAGAAAAAACAAGATGTTTATCAGCATGTGCTCAGCTGTTGTGGGCTGTTTGCAAAAACATCATGCTAGAAAAACAAGTCTCTTGTCAGGGTGGAAAAGTATCAACCTGCAAATATATGGCCCGAGATGGCTGCAAAGATGATAGCAGTTTTCTGCTAGGAGTCAGCTCCCAACAGGAAACCACCCTCTGAAGCCTCTATGCTAGAAAGAGAATCATCCTGGTGTCACACAAAGAAACACATGAAAAAAGCAGAAGTAACTCAGCAAGGGCAAAGCAATTTCTTTTTGCAAAAAGAAGTGTGTGTCAGAACCCAAACCAGTCTAGAAAGAAGCACTCATGGCCAAAATGGCCTCTATCTTTTGTCTCGGATGTAACTGGTAACTGTGTTTTACCCCGTTGATGGGAGCTCAACTTCATAACTGATGGGATTGACATTCTGATGCAATTGGCTAATGAGTATAAAGATGAAAGAGGGGACTTGGGAAATATGAAATTGTTAGGCTACGTGGGTAGGAAAATATAAAACAAAAATGTTTCTTACACCCATCTGAAGCTATGATTTGGCTGCAACTCAAATGAACTAGATCAGACTAAGGTAGTGTTTTATAGCAATTTCCTCTAAGATAAAAATCCTTCATCTTGGAGAGAACCCTAGAAAGGCACGAGATTTTCTAAAGAAGGGTTGGGCAGATGGCAGTTAAAGCTAAAAAGTTCCATCCTGCAGAGAAGCTAGTTAAAACTCAGGCAGTAAACAACACAAAAAACTTTCAGGAAGTTTCTGAAACTGACCAGATGTGCTAGGCTCCTCCTTCCTCAAACCTATATAAGCAGTAAAAACTGCTGAGAGACACTCTCAGGCCAGCAAGCTGCATGGAAAAAAACCCAAACCAGCGACCTACTTGTAAAGAACCCTCTCCAATCCGTTAAGCTACTACAGACTATGCAGTGTGCTCCAAGTTCCCAGTTTTCATGAGTCATTACTCACACTATGGTGGGCTTTGGGTAATTAACTTGTCTTTGAGTCATTTCTACTCCTATAAGTAACCCCCTGCGGTAGTTTGAATGAGAATAGCCCCATAGGCTCATATGCTTGAATATTTGGTCCTCAGTTTGTAGAACTCTTTAGGAAAGATTAAGGGGTGTTACCTTTTGGAGATGTGTCACCAAGGTTTTAAAAGTCCATGCCATCCCAATGTATGTCCTCTCTCTCTCTCTCTCTCTCTCTCTCTCTCTCTCTCTCTCTCTCTCTGCCTCCTACTGTGGATCAAGATGCAAACCTTCAGCTACTGCTTCAACAACAAGCCTGCTTGCTTCCATGTTCTCTGTCATGATGGTCATGGACTCTAACCCTCTGAAACTGTAAGCTCTAAATTAATTCTTTTTATATGTTGCCTTGGTCATAGTGGCTTATCACAGCAATGGAAAAATAACTAAGACACCTTCACTCGTACTCCTGTAAGCAACCCAAAGAAAACTCATTTTGTCATTGAGTTGGACTTTGGCAGTACCCTTACTTTGGTCCATCCTTGGTTCCCTATCTGGGCTGAGTAGACATTTGTTCATGTCTCTCTTTTCTTGATTCCTACCAGTCAGAATAAAGGGTAGGTCACACAGCTTTGTCATCTTAAGGTCCAAGAACTGTGAAAATTAATTTTAATTGTCGATTTGACTGGATTTGGAATCAGCATGGAAATAGATCTCTGAAAGTGCTATTAAGATGTTTCTAGAAGAGTTTAACAAGGAGAGAAGCCCCACCTGAATGGGGGGTCGAGAACACCATCCTGGGGACTGGACGACCAGACTAAATAAAGCGAAGAAAATCAAAGCCAGGCATGGTGACACACACCTAGTTTTATTTTATTTATTGTCTGACAGCTCTGCTGCATATACATTTACAGATGATTGTGAGCCACCATGTGGGTGCTGGGAATTGAACTCAGGATCTCTGGAAGAGCAGCCGGTGCTCTTAACCTCTGAGGCAACTCACTAGCCTGGTGACACACATCTTTAAGCACAGCACTCAAAAAGCAGAGGCAGGAGAGTCTCTAGTTTGAGGCCAGTCTGGTCTACAGAGTGAGCTCCAGAGCAGCCACAACTGCTCTAGAGACCCTCTAACCCTCTCTTCCCCTCAAAAAAAAAAAAAAAAAAAAGCCAGCTGGCTATCAGCATTCATTTCTCCATGCTTTCTGACTGAAGAGGTAGTATGGTGGCAGCAGAAAAGGCACCGTCATCAAAATGAGGAACTAGGGAGATGGCTCAGTGGGTAAGAGCACATCCTGTGAAAATAAGAACTCCTGAGTTCAGATCTCCAGCACTCACAGGAAAGTTGTGCATGGCTACATGTGCCTGTAACTCTAGCACTGACAGGCGGAGAAGGATAGATTCTGGGAACTTGCTGGCTATCAGACTTAGCTAAAGTGGCAAGCTTCAGTTTCAGTAAGACTCTGATCAACACCCAACATTCTCCTGGGCCACACATAGGCAGGCACGCACACACACACACACACACACACACACACACACATGCACACACTCTCTGAACCAGGGTAACATATAACAAAACTGCACACTTGAACACTTGAAAGCTGCAAGATATCTGAAATGGAAGCACTTATGCAAAAGACCCATAAAGGGTCCTGCCACTGGGGAACTTGGGCTTTTGCATTAGGGGCCTGTCCCAGCTCGTTTGTACATTTCCATTCTCAGGAGTATTTTTCTCTTTTCTCTTTAAAAAAGATTTTATTATTTGTTATGTGTGTTTGTTTACATAAATTTACATGCACTAGGAGGCCAGATCTCTTGGAACTGGAGTTACGGGCAGTTGTGAGCTGCCACGTGGATGCTAGTAGCCAAACTCTGATCCTCTGCAAGAGCAGTTAAGTGTCCTTAACCCTTGAGCGGTCTACGAAGACTGTTTTTCTTATTCTTAATAAAATGTCTCTATTTCTATTAGTATCTAAGTGCATCTGGTTCAATTCCTTGTTCTGGGACAGGGACCTGAAAATCTCAACAGGTTCCCCTCCAGACTCAGATCCGCACCTGGAACAATGTTACTAACGGTGTCTGGCTCCTGCTGCCAACCTTCTCCTCCGTGATGGATTGAGCCAAAATAACCCCTCCTTCCCTCCCTCCTTTCCTTCTTCAGTTACTTTTGGTCACAGCAACAAGGAAATGTGGAGCTATTTCTTCTTCCCATGTCTTTTTCTTTCAGATGCTGCCTGTGCTGGCTGGTTTGATTTTTGTTTTGTTTTTGTTTGGGGGTTTGATTTGTTTTGTTTTTATCAACTTGATACAAGCCAGAGTCCTTTGGGAGAAGGACCTCAATTGAAAATAATGTCTCCACCAAGACTGGCCTACGCCGGGCAGTGGTGGCACATGCCTTTAATCCCAGCACTTGGGAGGCAGAGGCAGGCGGATCTCTGAGTTCGAGGCCAGCCTGGTCTACAGAGTGAGTTCCAGGATAGCCAGGACTACACAGAGAAACCCTGTCTCAAAAACAAGATTGGCCTATAGGCAAGTTTGTGGAACATTTTCTTGATTGATGATTAATGTGAGAGGGGCCCAGCCAACTGTGGGCAGCATCACCCCTGGGCAGGTGGTCCTGGATGCTGTAAGAAAGCAAGCTGAACAAGCCATGGAGAGCAAGCCAGTTCCTTCATGAGCTGTTTCTGCCCCACTCTAGCCTGTATAGCTCCCAAATAAAAGACACAGAAACCTGATATTTTATTAATAAGCTGTTGGCAACACACTGGGCAGATTCTCACCTACATCCCAGCCATAGGCCCCCTGTTACTTGGCAACTGAGTCCTGCTCTGTTTCCTCTGCTCAATGTGTATCTTCATAGCGATTTTCTCTTGACCAAGCGTTATGGTCCATCCTGCTGCATGGCAACCTCTTTCTTCCCCCTTTTCCTTATCCCAATGGTCCCTACCTGAGACCCCCTCTTCCATCTTAAGTTCTACCTTCCTCTCCCTGAAGCCCAGTCACAGACTCTAGTCTTTTATTGTCCAGTCAGAGATTATTGGGAAGCATTCCTTTTTGAATCAGAAACTTGTTTAATAAAATTTTGCATATACATAAGGAGTGTATATTTTTATTTCCTAATCAGATATAATATGAAAAACTGATACAAAAATAATAATATTGATCCAAAATGATTTATATGTGTAGGAGTTTATGTGTGTAAATTTGTGTATGTATATATATATATGTATGCATATACATATATATATATACATGTATATATTATGTAATATGTATGTGTAAAAAAATATATATATATATATATGTATGGAGACTATTTTGTGTATTGCATGGATGCATTACCTGTCAATTTAAAAACCTATGGCCCATAGGAAAGGGTAGAATAGAAGGTGGGACATCTGGGAGGCAGAAATAATTCTTGGATAGAATCAGGAGTGGAAGATTCACCCAGGAAGATGTGACAAGATAAGACGCATAGTACCTAAGCACAGGTAATCAGCCACATGGCAGAATGTAGATTAGAGTAAATGGGTTATAATAAATTATGTTTTAGTCAGAGAAGAGCCTAGCTATATGGCCAAGGTATTTGTAATATTTTGAGTCTGAGTCTTATTTTTGGGAGCATGGGGCTAAAGAAGAACCAGGTCCTAACTTCTACATATATATGTATGCATTTATATTATTGTATTATAAATATACCATTATATTATATATAATTGTCTTAGGGTTTCATTGCTGTGAAGAGACACCATGACCAAGGCAACTCTTTTATTTTTTACAGTTTTTTTTTTTTTGAGATTGTGCTTTAATTACAACCTTTTTCCCTTCTCTCCAAGGTAACTGTTATAAAGGCAAACATTTAATTGGGGCTGGCTTACAACTTCAGAGGTTCAGTCCATTATCATCATGGCAGGAAACACGGCAGCGTCCAGGCAGACATGGTGCTGGAGAAGACACTGAAAGTTCTGCATCTTGATCCGAAGGCAGCTAGGAAGACTGGCATCCTCAGGCAGTAAGGAGAAAGCTCTCTTCTGCAATGGGTGGAGCCTGAACACAGGAGACCTCGGAAGCCCACCCCCACAGTGACACAGTTCCCCAACAAGGCCACACCACACCTCCTAACAGTACCACTCCCTATGGGCCAAACATATTCAAACTGCCACAATATTGTTATAATATATTAATATATTTTATTAATATATAATGTATATATTATGATATATATGTATGTATATATGTATATCCCAGAAAGAGTTGAGGGAAAATTCATTAATAATTAAGTTTGACAATGGCATTTCCCATGCCAGATGGTGGTACCTCTCTCACCTTTGAGGCTGTCTGACTTACTAGTGAGTACAGGCTCACAGTCATTCAAATCTTTCATTCAACTGAACATGTCACTTCAGCACCTTTACTTATACTGCTGGTTCTATATTTTCCATTCTAAAAAAAAATAATCTTTCTGCATAGAAAGGACAGTCAAGCAATTAGTGCTTCTGTCTTCTGTCTTTTGGGTCTGAGGTGAGGTTGTGTAGTAGCTCTGCAGGCTGCTGTGTGCTCAGGTGACTCAGTGGGTCCTGTGCCTGGAGCTGTAGTCCAGTTCAGTTTCAGCATCCACACCATTCGCTTCAGGAACAGTGGTCCTTCCTTCTATTCCCTCAAGTCACTGCAGGACTAAGCGCACCTCCCCACTGAGGCCAGACGAAGCAGCCTAGTTAGGGGAACAGGATCCACAAGCAGGTAACAGACTCAGGGTAAGCCTCAAGGAGCATTCTTTGCAGCACATTAGTCAATACAATGCCCATGTCCAGATTACAACCTGATCCTGGGTCACAAAACTCACCATGCACAAGACCAACCCCAGTAATGGCCTTTGCTCCAGTTTCCATCTTGAATTCCTATCCTTTCTTTGATGATGATGTATGATGTATAAATGTAAGCCAAATAAACCCTTTCCTCCACCACAAGTTGCTTTTGGCTATGGTTTTTATCACAGTGATAGAAACCTAACAAAGACATTGGCCAAAGTCCGTCTTAAATCCCCTAACACTTTGAAGTCCCTTGTTCTTTTCCTAAAGCCCTACTCTCCAGCACAAGGTTGCCTGTCATGGTGGCTGACCTGTGTGCCCGTATCTCAAGCTGCATGGCTCTAGCTCCCAACCACATGGTGCCTGCCACCTGGTGGCTGACCTGTGAACTGCCTAGCTCTAGCTGCATGGCTCTTCTCCATTCCCCAGCTCTCCTCCAGTTTTGAGGTTTATGGCTGACCTGCCCTGGATCTTTTTGAACTCTAATTGTCCTAGGCTTCCATTTGTGTGTGTTCCTAAATTATTTTATTAATCAAAACCCTAAGAAAGAAACCTGATTCCCTAGGTGCCATATAATGGCTCTCCTGGGGCTCCCCAAGATCCCCAATAACACATCTGTCCTACCATTTAATTATTTAATTGGCAGAGAAAATGAACCCATTCCCTTACTTATAGCTGCCATCAGTTCTGCTGGCCACCTGGGGCTACACTACCTCTGACACCTGGCCTAGCCTGAGGTTCCAGGGAACTGTGACTAGATATGGGCATGAGACAAGGGTGGTACACAGCTTTGAGGAGCCTTGAGTGGAGGTGCTCTGTCTTCAGAGGCTCCAACCCTTCACTGAACTGTTGCAGAATATTTGATCATACTGTGACCCCTGAGATTGTGTTATTTACTGGAAAACCTGTTTCTAGTTATGGTGTGGCAGCTCTTAGCACATACCTTTATCCCTTTGGCTGAGATGCAGACTCATTCTTAGTACACACACTTTTTTTGTATGTTCTTTTTTTAGACTTATTTATCATTTTATGTGTATGTGAGTACACTGTCACTCTCTTCAGACATACCAGAAGAGGGCATCGGATCCCATTACAGATGGTTGGGAGCCACCATGTGGTTGCTGGGAATTGAATTCAGAGGAAGACCATGCAGTGTTCTTAACCGCTGAGCCATCTCCAGCCCCCTTATTACACGCTCTTAATCCCAAACAATGAAGGTAAAGTTAGTTTGTAGAAGGAAGCACCCATGTTTGAAAGTGACGACTATCTAACTGAGTGGCAAAGTGGTGCATCAGAGAAAGATTTGACAGAATAGGATGTGCCCAACTCTCATGAGCAGAGAGAGGAAAGGGACACTACTAAGAGGCGGTGCAGAGAAAAGGAAGGAGGCAGTTTTACTGTGAAGCTGTACAGAGACAGATTGCAGAGAAAACAAGTTAGACAAAGATGAAAACAAGCCAGAGAATGAGAATGAGAAGATTCAACAGACTGTCAAAGTTAGTATGAGTCCAAGCAAAACAAAAAGAGGCCAAGAAAGAAGCCAGTTTGAGTCAGTCAGTGTGGAGAGTTTTGAGCCAGAACAGCTGAGTTGACCAGCCAGCCAGAGTTCAGAAAGACCTAGAAAGAGTGAGATTACTCAGCAGTAAGCTTCAGAGGCTGAAAACATTCTAGGCCAAGATAAGATTGTACAGAGGCTAGAAGCTTCCGAGATGAGGCCTAGTTAGCAAACAGAGGCAGTGAGCCTCAGAGACAACAATTAAACTGGGTAAATAAAACATACTTTTTTTATACTGAATACATGAGACTGCACAGTCAGCCCTTTCACAAGGAAACTTAGGTCCACTCTCTTGGCTTGAGCCTGTGTCTTCATCGATCAGAATCTCATCTGTTTTACCAGCTAATGTGGTTTTGAATAGGCTCACATATCCCAATGCTTGGTCTGAATTTGGAGGAACTCTTCGGGAAGAATTAAGACATGTGACCTTATTAGAGGGGTGTGTCATGGGGTGAGAGGGGAGGGCTCTGAGGTTTTAAAAGTCCTACCAATCCCATTTATCCTCTTACTCTCTGCCTCTTGCTTGTGGATCAATTTGAGCTCTCAGCTACTGCTTCTGTCTGTCTGTCTGTCTGCCTGCCTGCCTGCCTGCCTGCCTGCTGCCAAGCTCTGCCATAATGATCATGGACTAGCCCTCTGAAACTGTAAACAAGCCCTCAATTAAATGCTTTCTTGGTCCCAGTGTTTTGACAAAGCAATAGAAAAACTAAGAAGCCAGAGATGACTCCCACCACTGGGCCACCTGGGATGGTTGGCTTCCATGATATAGGTGACCTCCTTATCCTGCTCTGGGAAGACCCTTCTCAAAACTTGTAAGGATAACAGCGTAGCTCAAGTGAGGATACCATAGTCATCAGTAGCCTATATTCACAGGGAACGCATCCAGGGGAAGCCCATGCTCACAGGTTGTATAACCTGGTGATAACACTCCACTCAGGTTTCAGTGACCACAAAGACCTGTACATTGGTACAATGTCAGTTAATAGAGGAGATAGGCTGTCTGTGGCCATACCACCCTGAATGCGCCTGATCTCGTCTGATCTTAGAAGCCAAGCAGGGCCAGGCCTGGTTAGTACTTGGATGGGAGACCACCTTGGAATACCGGGTGCTATAGGCTTTAAGAAAAACGGAGGAGATAGGGAATCTCTTAAGTACTCAGGCTAGGCTCAGAAAGAGCAGAAAGAAGAGGAGCAATACACTCTTACAAACATAAAAATTTTAAGGAAAAATGTTAAATTTTTCTTTTTTACAAAATTAGGGCCAGCAAGATAACTTAGTGGGAACCTGGCAGTGATGGTCCCTGCCTTTAATCCTGCACTCGCAGGAGGAAGGAGGGGGCTCTCTGCGAGTTCAAAGCCAGCCTGATATACCCAGTGAATTCCAAGACAGCCAAGGCTACATTGAGAAACCTGTCTATAAAAACAAATAGTTTGCCGGGCGGTGGTGGCGCACGCCTTTAATCCCAGCACTTGGGAGGCAGAGGCAGGTGGATTTCTGAGTTCGAGGCCAGCCTGATCTACAGAGTGAGTTCCAGGACAGCCAAGGCTATACAGAGAAACCCTATCTCGGAAAATAAATAAATAAATAAACAAACAAACAAACAGTTTAGGGGGCAAAGGTACTTGACCTGAGTTCAACTTCCAGACCCCACATAACGGAAGAAACAAATTTCCCTACGTTTTCCTGTGGTCTCCTTATGCACACACACACACATTTGTCCCAGATATCCAGTCTCTGCTTCCCTAGCACTGAGATTACAAGGAAAATTCACCGCCCTACCATCCTATCCAACATTTTGTAGTTTGTTTTCTTTTGGGCAAAGCCATCTCCTTCAGTCCTGCCGGTGGTGTGCTAAGACAGAGTCTCTCTAGGTGGCCCCGGCTGTCCTGAACTCGATATGTAGACCAAGCTAAACACGAACTCAAAGATCCCTTATTCCTCTATCTCCTGGCTGGGATTTTAAGGTGTGTTCCACCACGCTGGGTTGTTCTGCTTCTTGAAGCAGGGCCTCGACCGGTAGTACAAGCTAGCCCTCAGACCCCTGCTTCCATTATTGAAATTACAGGAATTTATAGTTGTGACACTGTATATGTCTGTTCTTTAGTTGTATAATCTAGACAAACTGCTTGCATTTCCGAAAAGACCTGCAGCTGGAGCTACAACTCGCTTCTTTGTAATTAGTCGACACTTGGCAACCAACGGCTTCCCGCCCCAAACCCCAAAGCCACCACCGCGACACCAACTCACGCCTCGCCTACAGGACCTGTGAAAGGCCTAGGCGAATGGGGCAGAACGGACTGACATTAGAGTCGCTACCCAAACATCGCATAAGTAGGAGGTTCTGGCCCAACGTACCCTGCCTTCCAGAATTCACCTTCTCCCTTCCGTCTAAGTTTCCCACTACCATACTGTCACTACGCTTCCCGATACCGGAAGCCTGAGCTCAGCAAAAATGGCGCCTGGCCGAAGCAGGCAGAGGGCGTGGCTTCCGTCCGAGAGCACTCGACCACCTAACTTCCGGCGGCGCACCGGTGACGTACGTGAGCGCGCCGGGCCGCGTGGAGGCCGTGCGGCTGATGGAGGTCAGTGAGGGTGATCGCCTCACCAGTCTGGCGTCGTGACGAGACTGGGTTTCTAAGCGTGGGTATCTGAGAGGGGTGGCTGGAGGCGGGGGGGTAGCAGTTAGTGAGGACCGGCGGGGCCGTTGTGAGGGGAGCCAGGAAAGGGGCTTTTGACACTCTGACCCAAGGGCGCTGGCCAGTTGCAAATTCGGTTCCGGCCTACGATTGCGCACGCGCCCCTCTGCCCGCGTTGGGCACAAGGCCTAGCTGGGGAAGCTATGCTGCCCGCAGTGACCCTTGGTGTCCCCCGCCAGTCGCTTTCGTGTTTCTGCATTTTAGGTTTCAGGGTTGATATTTACTTAATCGCAGGCTTGACTTAAATTGCTTTTTTAAGTTGTATTGGAAATCGATAATGTGCCAGCGCTTCTTTACTGTCTGGGTTCAGTAAGTGATGGATATTGAGTTTGGGCAGATGTCCCCCTTCTGAGCCCTATTTTATTTCCCTATAAGTAAGCCAATCTTTACAGTTGCAGTAATGTGCTCACGTAACAATAAAATAAGCTAGCCATATACCTGATTCCCGGAAGCAGAAAAAAATTTAGGGTGTTTTCTGCTTTAGTTGAATCAAGGGCCAGTAACTCCTCTCATCTGGTTCCTATCTCACCTTAGGGAACAAGACTGGCAGAATTGTCGAAAAAAACGTCATGTGGATATGTAGCATGTGCTCCAAGAAGGTAACGTTTTACAGAACTTAGAAAAGGGCAATGTTTGGCCATGCCCTGTGATTGGCAGAGAACGCAGTAGCAAGTCTTGCACTGTGGGATACAAGTGCAAAGCATAATTGGAACGGAGCCTGTATTGTAGGGATTGGGTTAAAATTGGCACGGTGGTGACTCTGGGTAGTGGTAGGGCTTGTTTCCGGTAATCGATTCAGTTTGTGAGTTTTGCTTTTAAGGGTTCTGGGGTGTGACTCAGTTGGAACTCCTTGTCAATTCACATGAAGACCTAGATTGGATCCTTAGCACTGCATAAAACCAGGAGTGGTTGGAGACCTATAATCTTAGCACTTGAGAGGTGGAGGCAAGAGGAATAAAAGTTCAAGGTCATCCTTAGCTACATAAAGTAATTGTAGTCTTTTTTTTTTTTAAGCCCATTAAAATTTTTTTCCTTTGTTTGTATGTCTGTATATATGAGTGTGGATACACATGTGGGCACATAGAGGCCTGGGGTGAGTCAGATCTCTGGAGCTGGAGTTACAGGCAGTTGTGAACCACATGGTGAAGGTTCTAGGGACTAAAATTTGGTTATATGGAAGAACAGCAAATGCAGTTAACTGCTTAACTGCTGAGCCATCTCTCCATTCCTCCTACCAAAAAAAAGAAGAAGAATTCAAAAGTTAGGAAAGGGTGACTTTTTTCAGGTTGCTTAATGAGACAACCTAACTGATGCATTTGGAGAATCTCACTCCTGTGTCAGTTTTGTTCTCTTGTTTTCCCAGAAGTTTTAGGAACATGAATTATGTATCATAAGTTTCCCAAAATCATACTTAGAATATTTAAGCCAATAATTTTTTGATCCTGAATACCTTAGAAATTAGAAACAAAATAACGTAGCACTGTGTAAGACACACAGATTTGCATCAAGGAAGAGTTGGGAAAGACCTGGGGAGTTTGAAAGTGCACCTAAGCCTGGTGCCTCCCAGGCTGAATGCTGAGCTCAGATATCTGACTACTCTATCCTGAAGCAGAAGCTCCAAGGACTTCCGCTTCTGAAACTGCTGTTTGATATGTAATGGCTGTTAAAACAGAAAAGATTGAGGCCAATTGCTTAAGATGACCTTATCTTCCTGCCATTGTCATGGCTTCCTTCTAGGTTCATGTAATACTTCTTTTCTTTTCAGGACTTTGGAATCACTTACTAGGAGTCTTATCTCCCTCCCTCTTCCCTGCTCCCACCATCATGGCAGTTCGTCTGATGAAGCAGTGCACCTGCCTGCTTAGAGAAGCTACCCGCCTAGTTCCTACCGTTGCTCCAGTTGCCCGACTGAGACTTGCTGGAGTGGCCTGTAAGACTTTGAATTCCTCTGCCAGTTCCCCCTCGTCCAGTTCCTTGACGGAACTGTTGGGAAAGGAGCAGGTGTTCACTCCCTACCCAGAGCACCAAGAGGTGGACTGCCTCATTGAGAAGGCGACCAGGCCAGAGGAGCTGCTGGAGCTGCTGGGTGGTGATCATAGCCTGCACCACAATCATGCGGCCCTCATACTCATCCGGCTGTCATACCTGCTGTCTGAAAAGCCAAAGGAAAAGGCCTTGCTTGTAGAGGATGCTCGCTTTCAGCAGCTTGTCAAGCTAGTTGACGGTCAGGTGAGCAGTTACCATGTACATGGGGGGAAATAGCCACTGCTGATAGCTGTAGACAGGGCTCCTGGCATTAGAGTTGCAGGTAAGAAGTTGGTTTTCAAGACAGGGTTTCTCTGTGTAACCCTGGCTGTCCTGGATATATATCCATCCATCTATCTATCTATCTATCTATCTATAGACCAAGCTGGTCTCAAACTCACAGAAATCCACCTGCCTCTGCCTCCAGAGTGTTGAGATTAAAGTATGTGCCACTACCCCAGGAATTCTCTTAGTATTTCTTCTAGTTTTCAAAGGTCATTGCTGTGCTTTTTGTTTATCCTCTCAGGAGCCTATTGGGTAAATCGAAAACAGGCAGTCCAACGCCTGGTATCAGAAGCAGAGATGAGCCTGGTCCTTTCCAGTTCCTTTGGTACTTTCTTCTCAACAGCAGAGCCTTGGCTTGAAGCCAGGAGGTGCAGTGTGATTATTGGAGGGTCCCTAAGCCTGGGGCTACATTCTTTCCACATTCAGACCTTCAGAGAATGAACTGAGAATGAGATAGGGCCTGTTTGTGTGGTTCTGCAGCCCTACTCAACAACAGCCAGTCTGTGTCACTGTGAGGAAAGACTCCACACATCAATTCCCTGGGTTCCATCAGCTTAGAGGAAATACAAACCTGCGTTGGCCAAACTGGCCCTCACTTCCTAATTCCGTGTGATAAAGGTTGGGCTAAGTGCTTTACAAGTTGTAGGTGTTTTTTGGTTTGTTTGTTTTTGTTTTTGTTTTTTGTTTGTTTGGTTTGGTTTTTTTTTCGAGACAGGGTTTCTCTGTGTAGCCCTGGCTGTCCTAGTACTCACTCTGTAGACCAGGCTGGCCTCGAACTCAGAAATCCGCCTGCCTCTGCCTCCCAAGTGCTGGGGCTAAAGGCGTGCACCACCACTGCCCGGCAAGTTGTAGGTTTTTAAATCACTATAAGGTGTGGCTATTTTTTTGCCAGGAAATAATACAGAAAGAATTCTTTTCTTGTTATTTCATAGTTAAGCATGTTACATAGCTTACACTGCAACAGGTCAGATTTCACTTGTTTCTTCCTGAGTATATAGTTCATAAAATAAACTTAATAAACCCCTAGTCTATGAGGTTTTACTTTAGTTCCGAGTGTTGGTGATTTTTTGTTTTATTTATTGTTCCCTTAGATAAAGTCTTAAAATATAAGACTAAACCTTGTTTCACAGAATTGAAAGACAGTTACAGTAGAAACAAAGGGGTTTGTGGTTTTTAAATAGTTATTTGTTTTGTCTGTGTTAGTGTGGAGTGCATGCGGAAGTCAGAGTGCACCTTATAGAAGTCAGTTTTCTCCTTCACCAGGCTTAACTGCAAATACTTTTACCTTCTAAATTATCTTCCGAGGTCTGAAACCAGGTCTTTAAGATGTAAAATGATGGTGGGGTTTGCTGCTGTCCAGGTTTGAAAACTGAGGCTCTAAAGCCTCTATGTCTAGAAATACGAGGTCTGAGAGGTCCCACAGTCCCCTAGTGCAAAGAAGCACTGCTTCCTGTGTGAGGCATCAGCATTCAGTGAGACTACACTAATCCCATTGTGTGTGCACAAAGGTGAGGTGGACTTGTCTAGGTGGATGTGAAGATGCAGGCACTCAGACCTCCCAGGGACTAGAATGACTGCAGTGCTTGCCCTGCCTCCTCAGCCCTTCAGATAGCAGCTTCTCCATTCTCAGCTCACCTCTTTCCACCAGGCTTTCTGTTTCCCTTTCAGGGGTGTAGAGACTTGGCACAAGTAATGACAGTCATTATCTCACCATTTGCTCTCCTCCCTGATGGTGGGCTCTTGGCCAAAATGGCTGGTGAGCTCTTGGCCAGAATGGCCTTTCCCCATAACTCCTAACACCTGAGTCACTCCATGCACAGAAGAATCAGTGTCTTCGGAAATAATCAGGTAGCATTAGAACAGGATCTGGACTCAGAACTGTTCTGAGACTTGGGGACAACGCCACATTACCAGAAACTTGTTGAAGAATGGTAGAAGGGTTGGAGCCTTACAGGCTCAAAATAATTCTTCTGAAGAAAAGCTGCGGGGTTGTTTGTTTGTTTGTTTGTTTGTTTTCTTTCTTTTCTCTAATACCTAAAACTATATCGTAAGAAAAAGTAGTAGTCTATTACAGAACTGGCCAGAAAGCAGGTGCTGTTGGAGACACGGCCCACATTCTCTGACCTGTGTTTTATCTGTTGAGTTTGCAGCTCATGAATGCACCACATGGCTATGCCAGCCACGTTAGATTGAATCTGTGCTAAGGAATCTCTCAGAACTCTTTCTTGCGTTGGCAGACTACCTAGATAGACTACCTCTAGTAAAGCACAGAGTTCTCTGGAAGCTGCAGGAGCATGCGCAGTAAACAGGTCCTGTGAGGCTGGTGGGGAAGGAGCTGCTCACAATAGCTGTATTAAACACCTTTGGAACTGGTTTTGTATTGGCTTGTCCTCTTTGTGCAGATAACTTCTGTCTGGCATGGGACGCTTGTGAAGCTGCTGCGAAGCCTCTACACGCTGGTCCTTCCTCAGATCTCCAAGGAGCTGCAGTCAGTAGAGCAGGAAGTGCGCTGGCGTCTGCGGAGGCTCAAGTACAAGCACTTAGTCTACCTGGTTGAGTCCTGTGCCTCCTTCATGAAGGGGCAGCATTCCCAGGAGCTGCTGGCTGAGCTGCTGATGCACCTGGAGAGGCGCTGGACAGAGATTGATGACAGCCGTACATTGGTGACCATGATGACAATGGCAGGGCACTTCTCGGAGTCACTGATGAACCACCTGGAAGACAAGGTACGGGGCTGAGAACAGACCTCCTGGGACTTTGGGCCTATTCCTTGGGTAATAATCTGCAGAAAGGGAAATGGGATTAGAGCCCTGGAAGCTTCTGCTCAGCCTCAGGCATCACATGGGAACTGGTTCCAGCTACATAAATCTAGCATCTAACCATAAGAAGTGGGTGTGACGGACAACTTCTAAAGTTAACACAGGAGTCCAGGTTAGGCCTGAGCTATCCCATGCACAGCTCGGCTACTAGCTAGAACAGAAATAGCTCTGTCCACTACTCCTTCCGTGTTGCTATCCCTGCAGTCAAGTCAAATTCAGTTCCTATCCTCTCATGATGGGAGCTGGCCCAAATGGCTGCCACAGCAAGCTCTGCTGCTCATGGGCCCTATGTCCCCAGCCCTGGGACCTAGGGATAAATTTGGTTGCAGACATTGCACTCCAGACCCGGGAGTCCCTGGGGCAGGCAGGCAAGAAGGCTGATTCTGTGCAGCCATGCCTGTGTTGAGTCAGCTCAGGCCCAGTTGCTGTCTCACAGGGGCTGCACTGGATGGGACCCCTGCCCCCAGCTCATCCCAACCACCTCAGCTGATCCCTGCGCGGCTGTGGTTGACAGTGCCTGGAGCTGGTGGAGCAGTTTGGCCCTGACGAGCTGCGGAAGGTGCTAGTGACACTGGCAGCACAGAGCCGTCGGTCGGTGCCCTTGCTGCGGGCCATCTCCTACCACCTGGTACAGAAGCCCTTCCCGATGACAAAAGGCATGCTCCTGGACCTGGCCTACGCCTATGGTAAGAAGAGAGTCCTGGCCATAGACAGTTGCAGCTGTGTCAAATTCAGTGCCTGTCCTAATGACGGCAAGCACTGGCCCAGAAGGCTGCCACAGAAACTCTGTGACTCACAAGCCCTATTCCCCGTGCTAGGTTCAGGGCTAGATTTAGTCACAGACATCAAGCCCTAGATGGGAAGTCTAAGGTGGGGTAGACTGGTGGGTGTGGGACATTGACCTCCCCCACAGCTGATCTCTGCTGTCTGCTCCATCCCACAGGTAAGCTCAGTTTCCACCAAACCCAAGTGTCCCAGCGCCTAGCTGCTGACCTCCTACCCTTCATTCCCAGCATGACACCTGGAGAGGTGGCCCGCTGCGCCAAGTCCTTTGCCTTCCTCAAGTGGCTCAACCTGCCTTTGTTTGAAGCCTTTACTCAGGTGAGTTAGGACCACAGGGCTATCTGTAGAGGCCTCTGTTAGAAACTGCTGCTTAATTATGAAGTCAAAGCCGAGCTGAAAATACTCATTTGTGGATCGTAAATACAGATTTCTCTCTTATTTTGATTTGGAAGGTGATGTCTAATGGCGAGGGGAAACATATTAAGTAGTTGCCTGGTTTGTTCCTGAGTATCCTGTTTCCATTCATCTTGGAGCAGCCATGGCTGTACACAGGAAAGGGAGGCACCTTTGTACTCCTAGCTACTGGGAGCTCATACTCCAAGTAGAATTGTATGAAAACATGGCTGTGTGCGCGTGTCCTTGTAGCTGTCAGAAAGTTTCTAAAGCCACTGCCAGGGAGTTGGATTCCTAAAGCTACTGCTGGGTGAATGATTTGAGCTCTGGAGAGGGGAGAAATGGCTGCTGGGCCCCGACTTACTCTCTTTGATGTCTTAGCACCTCCTGAGCAGAGTGGAGGATGTCTCCCTGTCCCATCTCTGCAGCATTCTTCTTGCCTTCGCCCGGCTGAACTTCCATCCTGAACAAGAGGATCAGTTCTTCAGCTTGGTATGACCCTGAACTACCACTTCCTATACTGAGGGCTGGGAGTGGGCACAGTGTCTGACATGCAGGCACACTACTGGGGCATTGCTTGGTGTGACTGAGAGCAGCCAGCCAGAGACAGCAGCTGCATCACCACCTAGGTGCCCTAACCAAGTATTCTTCCTTCATCACAGTGCCCACTACGGAGTATCACAAGGGATTTGAGACCTTGGGTCCCTGCTTGTGGGTAGGGTGTGAGTAAAATAGCTAAATAACACCAGGATCCTGGACTTCAGACACAGGGAAGGTTCTTGTACATCAGCCTGGGATTGGTGCAGGCCTTACCAAGTCAAGATAATGGTCTTGCTTTCTAGTAGCTGCCTCTGGCTCCAGTATGACAAGTCAAGAACACAGGTTGGCTGCACTTTCCTAGGGTGTTGCGGTCGCTGGCTGAACCTGCTTTCTTCACTGTACTCCTTGCTCAGGTGCATGAGAAGCTGGACTCCATGCTGGGGAGCCTGGAGCCAGCCCTGCAAGTGGACCTGGTGTGGGCACTGTGTGTGCTGCAGCAAGTGCAAGAAGCAGAGCTGCAAACAGTTCTCCATCCTGGACTTTACACACGATTTCTAGGTGAGGCTTCTCTCCTGCATACATCATCATGGACTCTACTGTAACATGGAGGCTCTCTGGTCTACCAGCCAGGGAAGACACTGGAGCAGAGAGGAGAGAAGGCCAGAGCACACAAAGCACGGCCTCATGACTTTTTCCAACCACTCCCTGCAGTTGACCTGTGGTCTTAACTTTGGAACACTAGCCTAAGGCCGGGTGGAAACTACTGATAATGCTGTTTTTCTTGTGACCCCCATTTCTGCACCTGCTGCTGTTGATCAGCCTACCTTTTTGTCTCCCTCCCCCAGAGAGCAAGTCTCCAAAGGACCAGAGTACCTTCCAGAAATTGGTCCACATCAACACCACTGCCCTGCTGGAGTACCCTGAATATAAAGGCCCTTTCCTGCCAGCTTCAGCTGTTGCCCCCATTCCCTCACCCTCTAACAAGAAGATGACACCCCTACAGAAGGAGCTGCAGGAGACACTGAAGACACTGCTGGGGAACACTGACAAGGGCAGACTGGAGGTGGCCACACAGTATGGCTGGGTGCTGGGTAAGGATCCCCTTCTGCTGGGAAAGGGTCTAAGTCTTAACAGGCCCTTTGTAACACTGCATTGTATAGCAAGGAACAACCCAGAGAACTGTGGGTACCTGGCTCTCCCTGTTGCCTATTTGTACTCTGGGCTCTGAGACATCGCCTCCAGGTTCTCACCCTGTCCCCTCCCTGCAGATGGAGAGGTGCTCCTGGATGCTGATGGTCACTTTCTGCCCCTAAGAGATTTTGTTGCTCCCCACCTTGCCCAGCCAGTCGGGAACCAGCCACTACCCCCGGGAGCTAAAAGGTATGTGACCAGGGATCCCTGGTTATGTCCTGTAAGGGACACAGCAGTGCTGCAGTTCTTGAATGCCTTTAACTCCTCGGTCTTGATCTGGGAATGTGCTGGATAAGCGGCCTTTTTTCTTGCTAGGATCGCTTTTCTACGCTGGGAGTTCCCCAACTTCAACAGCAGAAGCAAGGACTTGTTGGGCCGCTTTGTCCTGGCCCGTCGACATGTGCTGGCTGCAGGCTTCTTGGTGGTAGATGTGAGTACCTGCTGAGCAAGGGCTCACAGCAGAGGGCGAAGCTGCTAGAGCTAGAAGGACGTGGGGAGAAAGCCAGCTCTCAAGCCTAAGCTAGGTACCTCTCCCTGTCCCACCCCACTCTACACACAGAAGCTTAGCTTGCCTCCTGTGGGTACATCACGGTGAAAGTGCTGCACGGCCGTGGGACCTCTGGCTCTGCCTTTGGAGCTAGGGCTCAGACCTGTGACTGCTACTGTGTGACTGAAGCTGCAGCACAGGAGTACCTCAGTGCTCAGATCACATAGCAAGTGCTGGGTTTCCTACAAAGACAAAGTTCATAGCTCTCAGTGCTACATAAAGTTTCTGTCACATTTCTTCAGTAACCTGCTGGGACCTATTTAGTTTGCAATCTTTGTCCCTGCCAGAGCCAGGACCTTTCCATGTGCATAGCCTCACACTCTGTACTCTTCCTGAGGAGTTTGAGGCCAAGGACTGGGTGTTTAAAGCTGTCAGTCAACAGCACTGATGAAATGAGAAGGGCCACTGGCCATATAAGGTAGGAAAGGACTCCTTAGTCCATGTGACCTATCTCTACTACCTTCTTCCAGGTCCCATATTATGAATGGCTGGATCTGAAGTCTGAATGGCAGAAAAGCGCCTACCTCAAGGACAAGATGCGGAAAGCAGTGGCTGAGGAGCTAGCCAAATGACCTTTCCTATCCATTCAGACTCCATTCCAAAGACCTGACTGCTCCAGGACCCAGCAGTGAGTGCTGGGCAAGCCAGAGTTGTCACTCAGCATCAAGAAAAATGAACTGTCCCTGTAGGACCTTGGCCAGAGTCGGGGGTGCCTTAGCACCTCCAAACGACAAGTGGTTCTAATAAATCCTTTTGTTTTGGTGGATGCCTGGTATCTTCCCAGGCTCTGTATCTCTTCTCTCCCCCTTATTTTGGATGGACGGACGGACACACACACACACACACACCCTCTCCTTCCCTAGCTCTCCAGGAGTCTACTGAGTGTACTCTCCTCCCCCAGCTCCCCAATAATGCCTGTGTGGTGTGACACAGCAGAGGAGGGCTGACTTGAGAGACAGAAAACCTGGGACTTAAATGGGTAGGGTTCTGGACAATTGAGCTTCCTGGGAAATGTACTTGGAGTGTATAGCAGAGTTGTGATTACTGTCCTGAGAGTTTCCCTCCCCTCACCATGTCACTAGAGAGTATCTGAAGGAAACAGATGCTGTGAAGGCATTTGGAAGAACTTGTTCTGGGACAAGAGTAAAGTCCATTTGGCTGATATCACAAGATCCATAGCCAGCCAGATTGTCACTCTCATGACTATCACGGGGACTGCCCTTCCAGGTGGAACCCTGGGTCCTCTGCAGCTGGTAGTAGCAGCAGGTTGTCTACCTTCTAGCCTCAGCAGGAGACTCCCATAGCTAAGGCTTGCCCAAAGGGGAGTTTTTCAACAAAAGGAGTTCTTACCCTACTCGGTACATTCCTCCTAAAGCACCAGTCCGAGACCTTTGTGTGACTTAGCATGTCTGTTGTCCTGCACGGACTGTTGGTAACCTCAGAGGTGAAGTAGAACTTCACCTAGAACTGGCTTACAGGAAGGAGCAGCTGGCCACAACTTGTCAATGTTGAGGAGAAGTGGGCTTGTAGTGCTGGCAAGACAGTTGTGGAATTCTGCTGTGTGTGAGGAAATAAAAATTTGTGCTGCTTGCTGCATGGGCCACTGGCTTTTCTTTTGAACTAATGGAGATCTCCAGCTAATACTTGGGTGGCTTTGTCAGTGGTGGAACTGCTACAAAGCCACCCTGGTGCTGACAATCAGAAGTTAGCTGGAAGATATTCCTGTTACTTTAGGATCTACACAATACCTGGCCCGTATTAACTGTCTATAGTCGGCAGTGTCTTCCCTCTAAAGATGGCGCCTGGGATTCGGGATGGAAACTGGAAATACATGTTCTAGGTTGATGTGGCTAGTTCATGACCACCTAACAACCTACTGGTAGTGTTCCTATTTGTTTCTAAGGCCTACTTTTAATTTTGTATAGGTGTGTGTCTCCATGTAGGTATGTGTATGAGTGAAGGTGCCTGTGGAGGAGACAAATCCCTGGAGTTGGTGTAGGTGCTGAGAACTGAACTCAGGTCCTCTGGAAGAAGAGCGGGTGTCCTCAGCTGCTGAGTTCTCAGTTCTGCTGCAGTTCTTACAAATTCCTTATGATGAGGGTTTAAGTTACTGGTATCCTGGGCATCATTTGTCTTTGATAAAACTGACAAGCATCGACATGTCCCAGTTCTTGGTGTTGAGGTGATGTTTATGACAGTGTTGTGGCTGTTTGCAGTGCTGGGATCAAACCCAGGATCCTGCACATGCTCGGTACATGCTCTGCTGCTGAGCTATGCTTCCAACTGAGGTTTGATTGTTTAAAGATTCTAGGTCTTAGTCCTTTGTTGGGTATGCAATTTGCAAGTATCTTCTCCCAGCCAATAGTTTGTGAGTTTTATTCCTCTTAAACTGGGCTTTTTACAGAGCATAAAATTTTCATTAGACTCAGTTACTCGTTTTTCTTGTTTTTTTGGCTTGGTTTTTTTTTTTTTTTTTTTTGGTTTTTTTTTTTTTTTTTTTTTTTTTGGTTTTTCAAGACAGGGTTTCTCCGTGTAGTCCTGGCTGTCCTGGAATCGTTTTTCTTTTTATAGGTTGTACTTCTGTGTCAGATCTTATGAATTATATCTAGCTCTAAGATCCCTGAAGTTTCCCTAAACGTGTTGACAATTTTAATTCTTTGATCCATTTTTTTTCTAATCTCATTTTTCTTTTAGTGCACATCGATGTTATGTCTGCATACATGTCTGTGTGACGGTGTCAGATCCCCTAGAACTGGAGTTAACGGACACTGAGCTATCACGTGGGTTCTGGGAATTGAACTGAACATGGGTTTTCTGAAAGAGTGGATGCTCTTAACTTCTGAGCCACCTCCAGCCAAGTCTGACCTGTTCTGAGGCAAGTTCTCATCTTCAGATGGAGGAGCTTTCTTGCCTTGCTTCTTTGTGCACCTTTGTTCGTGTGTGTGCACTTGAGGATGCAGACTAGGACCCAACCTAGATGTTATTCCTCAGGCACTGTCCACATTTTGTTTTGTTTGCTTTCTGAGTCATTCATTTATGAATTTATTGGTGATGTAGTGTCTGGCCAGGATTTTGCCAAGTAAGCCAGACTGGATGGCAAGTCCTGGGATCCTTCTGTCTCGGCCTTGCTAAATCTGGAAACAGACTTGTGCTCTAGGGTCATGCTCAGGTCCTCACACAGGCAAGCACTTAACAGTTTTTGTGAGACTTAGAGACTTAACGCAACAAAGGGTGTGACCGCTAGGTGTCCAGGTCTCTGTCTCTCTTCCTCCCCTGTTGATTCTTTTATTTATACTTCTGTAAAAAGTTTGCATTTTTTTCTGTCCATTCTGAGTTTTGGAGGCTGTTGATAAGCTTGCTGTACATGTGGCAGTGCTAAATATTCTCAACTCCCATGGCTTTAAAATTGCCTTAGGCCTGGCATGGTGGTATACTCTTGTAATCCCAGCTCTTACAGGGACTGAAGCAGGAAGATGGCAAGTTTGAGCTAGCCTGAGCTATCTCTTTTGTTAAGTAGCCAGGTATAGGAGCTCCAGCTTTAATCCCAGGACTGGGGTGACAGAAGGAGGCAGATCTTTGTGAGTTCAAGGCCAGCCTGGTTTAAAGTGAGTTCTAGGACTGCCAGAACTATATATCGAGACTCTGTCTCAAAAAATTGCTTACTGAGTCCTCTTGTTTTAAAATGGTTTCGGTTGTTGTAGCTCCTTTGTCCTTCCACCAGGTTTTTTTTTTTTTTTTTTTTTTTTTTTTTTTTTTTTGGTTTTTTTGAGACAGGGCTTCTCTGCATAGCCTTGGCTGTCCTGGAACTCACTCTGTAGACCAGGCTGGCCTCGAACTCAGAAATCCGCCTCCTCTGCCTCCCAAGTGCTGGGATTAAAGGCGTGCGCCACCACCGCCCGGCCCACCCAGGTTTTAATAAGTGTGAAATTTTAGTAGAAATTGCACTAAGTCTATTGAACAATTTGGGGAGGCATGTCATTAATGTCCTGAATTGTTCTGTAAACAAGCGTCTCATTTTCTGTAGGTCTTTGATAGCTTTCATCATTCTTCTGTAGTTTTTGTTTTTTCAGTGTATGGCCTGGGACTTAGAGTGATTGACAGTAAGCGGCACCATGGTATTTGTTCGACTTTGGGGGTTGGGGAGAGGAAATTGAAACAGTCTCACTATGTAGCTCTAGCTATCTTGTTACATAGACTAGGCTAGCCTCAAACCCAAGAGAGCCACCTATCTCTGCCTCCCTAGTGCTGGGTTTAAAGGGCATGTACCTTTTTTGTTTTTAAAGATTTAGTTTTATATATATATATATATATATATATATATATATATATATATATATATACATACATACATACATACATACATGTGTGTCTCTGAGTGTACAGGTGCCTGATCTCCTAGAGCTGGACTTAGAGACAGATGGGGTGCCTGGGAACCAAACAGCTAGTGTGTTTGTTAGTTTATACTGTCTGATTTCTGGGCTCTCTTTTTTATTTTTCCTTTTTATATATTCATTTGGCTTTTGGGGACAGGGTTTCTCTTTATAGCCCTAGCTGTCTGGAACTCAACTCTAGACCAGGGTGGCCTCGAACTCACAGATCCACCTGCCTCTGCTTACCCAATGCCCACCTGGCCTGAGCTCTCCTGTTAGTCTCATTCACTTGTTGGTTTGTATTTAGTGGAAGCTGACCTTGAATTTCTGATCCTGATCTTCCTGCTACCTCCTCCCAAGTTCTAGAATTATAGGAGTGAGCGAGTATTCTCTGTGCATTAGTTGTCTCTAGAGGAACAGAACCAGTTGATAACTTACTCTCTTTGCATTGGAGAGCTGAGAACCTGGTAGCTGCTTGGCCCTCAAGGCCAGCTGACTGAGTTATGCCAATCTCGTGCTCAAGATCTGGAACATTCCTGGAGAGTCACTTGCCTTCAGTCCAGTTTGGAAGGCTGGAGATGCAGAGCTCCAGTGTTTAGTGAAAGGTGGCGAGGTGGTAACGCCAGCAAGGAACAATGTGGACAAACACGCTGTGCTGTGCTTCCTCTGCCAGTGGGGTACATCTGCTCAGGTGTGTTGGGTAAGTCACCATGCTTGGCACAGATCTTCTAGAGCGTCGGGGTGAGGGACTTCTCACCCTTGTAGAATTTCCTTGAATTTTTTTTAACGTAGATTAATAATGGTGGGGGCACAGGTGACTGAATTGTGAACACTCAGATCTTGGAGAGCTTGGATGCCAAGCCACCTGTCACTTCAGTGTGCACAGCTAGAGTAGTAGTCTTTAGGTTCGCTGTTTCAATAGTTCTTAGTCATGGCTGCCTAGCTTTTTACTTTATTATGGTAGCTAGGCATGAAAGCCATTGTCTGTGCGTGTAAGTAAGCTAGAGGATAGTTTGTCCAAGTTTATTTTATATGTTTGGGTCCCTGGGTTTATACAGCAAGCACACCAGTTGACTGAGCCATCCTGCCAGCCCCCTCAAACTCCTATACATCCAGACAGGCCAAAGGGCTACCCACTCTGGAGGAGGGTGTTCACCATTCCCAAAAAAACACTTCACAGCTTGACTGGTGTCTGTCAGTTGGTCTCAGATTCAATCAAGTTGACAACCAAGATTAGCCATTAAAAATAAACACAAATGCCTGAGTACACACTCAGTGTATACACTAGACACAGTTATTCACAATCCTTGTTTCTGTGATTTATCAAGTGGACTGAGCTGGTATCTAACTGCCTTCCTCTACTACCTACTCACCCTCTACAAGCACCTCTACAGGTCTTGGTTCTTTCCTTTCATCCCTGAAGGGTCTTGCCTTGTCACTCCATTAGACTTGATCACAGGACATGGCCACATCAAAGTGTCCCTTAAAGGATCTCCTACACTGAGAGCCTGACTTCCATTTTGGGAGAAGCAGTCCAGTTCCCCCTTGGTCCACCTCAAACACAAAAACTGCTTGCTCAAACTTTTAAGGCTGTTTGGTGGGGAGATGGGGTTTTTTTTGTTTGTTTTGAGACAGGTCTCTTAACAAAGCCTTGACTGTCCAGGAGCTCACTATATAGAGTAGGCTGGCCTCAAACTCAACAGAGATCTACCTGCCTTTGCCTCAAAGATGTGTGCCAACGCACCCAGCTATAACTACTTTCTTAACCTGCTGACTCAAGAGTATCAGGAGCCCAGAATGTCTTAGCTTACATTTCAGTGGGTTGTTGTCCTTCTGGGCAGAAGCATCCCATGTTCTGGTACCAAAGTTTCTTGGTCACAGAGAACAATGTTGCAGGGTTAGAAAGCAAAGGTTTTTGTGTCACAAGGAGTGGTAGTAAGTGGTACCGTTTCCACCCTTTGGTTGCTGGACCCATGAATCCCTGTAATAGAAACAGTGCCATATATTGGATGATGATTCAAAGCACAGGCTTCTGGGGAATCCTGTCTTAGCTCTTGAAATCTAGTTGAATTTGCTTCCTATTCTTCGATGCACATATGCTTTACAAGCCCATTGTAGCTGCTGCCTTGAGCTCACCTGGTCTAGTCAGTGTGATGTCACTGATGGACCAAAAGCAGCTAAGAGCTCATGCCAAGCAGGGTACAGGAAACACACTTGGGATAGCAGGAGGCTTTTGAAGTCTGAAAGCCTGCTCCAGTGACACACTTCCCAATCCTTTCCTAATGGTTCAAACCGAGGCCATGTAATTCATACACGGCCTGGTGGAGCCATTCTCACTGAACCACACTGCTTCACAAACAGATGGTAAGACTCAGGAGGATTATAATCATCTGAAACTTCCAGCTGAGAAGTCCTGGTAAAAGACATGGGCAACATATTGTAAGAGTGTAAACCATTCCTAGAGACTGCTTTCCTGGGATATGGGGACCAAATGTTAGGTTGAGGGAAAGAAGAAAGGCTCAAGAGTCCTCAAGGTGTCCTGAGGAAGAGATCAGCTCCTGCCAGACAGCCTCACTGTTGGGCCAAGCTATCTGCCTTGAAAAACAAATGACATAGCTACTTTTTCCGAAACAAATTTTTAAATTTTATGTTAATTTCACTTTTGGGCAGAAATTTCCAATCTGGTTTTTGGTTTGGGGTTTTGTTTTGTTTCTTTGGAGGCAGAGTCTTACCAGGTAGTTCTGACTGAGCTGTGTAGACTTGGCTGGCCTTGAACTTGCAGTTATCTGGTTTCTGCCTCCCAAGAAATTATGGAACATACCCCCAGACCCTGCTTTGTACATGAAGATTTATTTTTCTTCTTTCCTGTTGTCTTTTGTTAATCGGTTTCTGAGTTTTGCTCATTATGGTATGGTAATATACTCTGTTATTTTACCTTTTTGTTTGTTTGTTTTGTTTTGTTTTTTGTATTTCTGAAACAGGGTTTCTCTTTGTAGCTCTGGCTGTCTTGGAACTTGCTCTGTAGACCAGGCTAGACTCAAGAGATCTGCTTGCCTCTGCCTCCCAAGTGTTGAAATTAAAGGTGTGTGCTACCAATGCCTGGCTTGTTTTGAATTTTTTTTTTTTTTAGGCAGGGTCTTACTGGTTAGCCCTGGCTGTCCTGGAACTTATTATAAAGCCCTGTTATTAAATATGTTGGTACTGTTTTATATACTAGAAAAAAATTCTAAGGATGATCTAAGGACATTTTATTTTTATGCTGTAAAATCTTAATGGTTCATAGTTTGCTCATTGGATATGGTTAAACATCAGTATAATCTACAACAATATCTGGCTTTAAATTTGTATAGTAAAATGTACTAATTTTAATTTAATATATAAATTAAATTTGTTTAATATAAAATTTTTAAGTACATATGTTTACGTACAATTGTTTTGGGTATAGTTATGTATGTAAGTAACACTTTTTTTTTCGAAATTTAAAACACTTTATCAATATTTGTGTAAACATATATACTTATACATGTATACATATATACATACATATATAAATGATAATTAAATAATAAGATGTATTTAAAAAGTATGGGGGGTTGGGAAGAGTGGGAGGAAGGAGAGAAAGGGGAAAGTTAGGTAAATACAGTGTTCATATATGAAATTCTCAAAAAGGAATCCAGTTTTTTAAAATGTTCAACAGATTAACTAGCATTTTACAATATGGAAATAAATATGACCTATAATTATATTGAAGGACATTTTAACTCACTACAAACTTTGAAGTTTAAAATGAGATCAATAAAAATTATTTTACCCAGCATACTAACACAAAACACAATAACGTTTTATAATTCAAAGTATTTCTGAGAACAAGAAAATAGATTGTAAGAGGAGCTAAGTCAGCAGAGCCAGGGGGATACTGTGTGTTAATTTTTTTTTTATCAAATCATAATTTTTACTTTTTAACAGGGGTTATAAACACAAAAATGCAGGATGTGGGGAAGCGGATGACACAGGAGCATAGCTGTTCAGGGGAAGTACAGATATCTTTCAGAACAGGGTATCATCTGGGTGAAGGTTCAGGGGTCAGGTCACTATGACTCTTCCTATGATTCCCTTGTCATAATCTAATTTGGTACTGTCTGCCAAAGGCTGCCTATTTACAAGGTCTATGACTACTCAGGCTGGTAGATTTCAACAAAAGCTGCCTGTTTACAATAGTTTATAGCCCTCTGTTTCAGTGTTTTTCCATAGAGACTCAAGACTTTGCATTAGCAGGCATGTATGTCAGGCCTATTGCTCATTTTAGGCCTTCAGTGTGTAAGCAGGGCTGCCCCTGACATCTCCCTTCTCAAAGTATAGAAGGGCTGTGGCGATTCTAATCTTGCCAAGGTGGGAATAGAGGCCTGACCTCCAGTAATTAAAAGGGACCTTGTAATGGCTCCGGTCCTGTTGTTGTCGAGTGAGGCGTAAGGGCCATACCCATCCCAATGTCTTTTTCCTGGAGAGGGGATACTTTTGACATCTACCCCTATGCAGTCAGGCCTGTCCCTCAGGGAACCCAGAAACATATTTTTAACTTTTATTTATATTCCCTTGCAGTGCTTAGCCTCACAGCCTCAGCAAGAATCCAGATCGCCAGACAGAGGGGGTTCTGGGTGGCCCCTCTCTGCTTGGTCTAGGGGCAGAAGCCCCCTCTTTTAGGTTGGGTGGAGATGGAACTTGGGAACACCCTGGATAGAGAAACAACCTCATCTAGAGTCTCGTGGTCCTCCAAAGCTAACATATGATAATGTATCTGAATTGATTTTGCTATCAGATTATCTGTCTGTTGTTTCACAAAGTCAGCCTATTTAAGGCCCAGGGACCAAAGGAAATAAGCAAAAATAACCCAATTAATAATCCCAAGATGAAAGGAAGACCAATTATTGTACAAGCTCTCCTTTTTCTCTTTCTCTCTCTGTCTTTTCTCAAGACCTACTCTGGCCAGGCGGTGGTAGCGCGTGCCTTTAATCCCAGCACTTGGGAGGCAGAGGCAGGCGGGTTTCTGAGTTCGAGGCTAGCCTGGTCTACAGAGTGAGTTCCAGGACAGCCAAGGCTATACAGAGAAACCCTGTCTCGAAAAACCAAAAAAAAAAAAAAAAAAAAAAGACCTACTCTGGCCTTTTCATGCTCTCTTTATTCATCCCTGTCTTGTCTATGTAAAAGCAGCATTCTTCTTTAAAGGCTGTACACAGTCTGGAGCTGTATACAGTCTTTTCTATTGTAAAAGAGAAAATCAAGTCCAATAAAGTCCTTTGGAATTTTTTGGGGATCGCATCAGACAGTGAAACGAGGGATTTCTTCAGATTAGTGATGTCAATCAGGACATTTTTAAATATATGTTCTATGGGACCATCAAAACAACTCAGCTGGTAAAATCATTTTCTGCCAAGCCTAACAACCTGGGTTCAATTCCTAGGACCAGCATGGTGGAAGGAGACAGCCAACTCCTAAAAGCTGTTCTCTGACTTCCACAAATGCAGTAACATTGAGTCTAGCATGGTGGCACACGCCTTTAATTCCAGCACTCCAGGACAGTCAGGGATACACAGGGAAACCCTGTCTCAAAAAAAACAAAAGCATAATTAAAAAAAAATCAAAACACTTAAAAAGGACTTCTGAGCCGGGCAGTGGTGGCACATGCCTTTAATCCCAGCACTTGGGAGGCAGAGGCAGGCGGATTTCTGAGTGCGAGGCTAGCCTGGTCTACAGAGTGAGTTCCAGGACAGCCAGGGCTACACAGAGAAACCCTGTCTTGAAAAAACAAACAAACAAAAAAAGGACTTCTGTATAATCCAAAATAAGTAATATATTTCTATTCCGAGAGGGAAGAGCCAGGGCACAGTTACAAAACAGAACCAACCCCCAGTAGTGCAGTCCAATGTCTAGGAGCCACTGCCATGTGGGCTCCAGACAGGCCTGAGGAGTCTTACATCACAAGCTCTTTGTACATGAAGGTTGTCTCCCAGACTCCACCCACTGCTGTTATTAGTGGTCCCACAGAGCTGGTGTCTCCAATACACTGCGTTCTCAGCTGCTCTCCATGTCTTCAGTACTAGTAGACAAACTTCAAAACCATCTGGGACACTCTTACACAATACTAAGCTCAGCTGCCAGCTTGGGGTTACATTTTGGTCCTGCTGGACCACAAGTAATGTGTGCTGACCCCAAGAAAATGCTTCCCACGAGATTTTGCCTCAATGATACTGGTCTCTATTAGTGACAACCTAAGTTTTTTCCAGCCCCAGCTAACTATTGTCAATTGTGTGAGTAAAGCAAAGGTTTCAGGGGTGCTGATCTCTTATTAAAATCACAGCTAACTCTTCAGTCCCAGCTAACCAGAAACCACAGATTCTTTTTTGTGTGTGTGTGGTTTTTCGAGACAGGGTTTCTCTGTGTAGCCCTGGCTGTCCTGGAACTCACTCTGTAGACCAGGCTGGCCTCGAACTCAGAAATCCGCCTGCCTCTGCCTCCCAAGTGCTGGGATTAAAGGTGTGCGCCACCACCGCCCGGCAAAACCACAGATTCTTAATTCAAAATATTACACAAATGCTCAATAGAGGTTTTGCTTTAACAAGCCAGGTCTCTATCATCTGTACCTCTCTCATATTCCTGTCTTCAAACCCCTACAACATTAAGCTATCAGCAGCCAATGGTCTTTTCTAGCCCAAAGCTCCAGATACTTCCACAATCTTCCCACAAAACAACATGGTCAGACCACCATAGCCACAAATCCATTTTCTGGTACCAATTGCTGGATTAGTTTGCTTTTTGTTGCTGTGATAAACACCAGGAACAAAAGCAACTAGGGGGCTGGGTGGTGGTGGCACACACCTTTGGTCCCAGCACTCCAGAGGCACAGGCAGATGATCTCTGTGAGTTCGAGGCCAGCCTGTCTACAGTCTGAGTTCCAAGACAGCCAGGACTACACACACACACACACACACACACAAAAACTGTCTCCAAAAGGAGGGTGGGTGTGGGGGAGGGTTTTCACAGGAGGAAACAACCTAGATCCTTGGATATGAAGTAAGGGTCCTTCAGTGGAATATAAAGTCAAATATTAGGAGGACAGGGTGGGTTGTCAGCAACAGAAAGGAGTGTGCCAGTTTTGCAGGAGATACTGGTCTTAGTTTGGATGTGGTGGGTAAGGGTGCCAGGGGTACACTGGTGTACACCTCAAATCAGATACAGAGGAGAATGGAACAGCACCTGGCTTCCCATAGACCCAGAAGATCCTATACGGACACTCCCTCCTTGCTTGCCTCAATAGCTACTAATTTCCCCGACTCCAGCTCACCGATGGCAATGTGTCATTCATTCATCTGGTGCCTGGCACTGGGAGGGGAGGGGAGCGCGCTGAGCATTGCAACAGCTGGGATGGATGCATAGTACATTTCAGGAAGGGAAATGGCAAGCAACATCTCTGGAGACGTGGCACAGGGCTGGCAGGAATAGAATGCGTGAGGTACATTTCTTCCCTGTCCTAAAGATCTGAAGGGTGAAGGAAACAAAGCAGACCGCAGACTAGAAGTCAGAGATCCAGCTCAAGCCAAGAGCTTGTCTGGAGCCACTTTCCCTGGCGCACTCAGTTCCATCTCCCGTTGCCACAGAGACAGGAGGTAGTTGCTATGGAGACTGACTGCCAAGACCAGCCAATCACGAGCTGCTGTTTCACCTCATCTTGGGGCTTAGGGGCTTAGGCTCCATCCCTGGGCTCCCTGTGTCCTCTGTCCAGTGAGCAATAGGCTGGGCCATCACTTATTAAAGTGACCCTGCCCCCTTCGCAGAATATATAGCCATCTCCCCACATTAAGCCGCACCCCTGGTTCTGGAAACACCTTTTGCCTCTTTCCAGTTAAGAGGCGATGTCACCTTGGGAGGAGTCTGGCCTCCAAGCGGCCCCTTGGATGCTGCGGGAAAGGCGGGGCAGGTCGCAGCCTTCTGGCTCTAGACTCAGCCGTGGGAGAGAGACGATGGGGTGAACGTAGGGAACGAGCACCCTCCCTCTGGCGCTCCGCAGTGCTCGGCGCGCTGGCGCACGCTCACTCAGCTTGATAGGCGGGCGGGGCAGCGCTGACGTCATTTACGCCCCCCCCCCCCCCAGCAGAGGGGCGGTGGCCGTGCTGGCTACTCCGAGCGCGTTGACGGACAGAGGGAAAGAGAGACAGGGGTATCGGCAGGCACACGTCCAGGCCATGCCTGGGGAGGCTGCGGGCGCTGAGCTGCCGCTGCCTGAGGCAGGAGAGCCTGGATCCCGCACAGGTGAGACTGCGCCGGCTCCCCTTTCTGGCTCAATACCTTTCTCTGGCTTTCTCTCTCCTCCATCCCTCTGCCTCCTCACAGTCCCCTCCCCTGTCTTTCCAGACCGGTTCTTCCCTCCACCTGCATCTTTCCCCTCCATCCCCCAGCCCCAGGATTTCATGAAGGCCTGGAGGCCGCAGACTGCATCCTCCTAGCCTTGAAGCTATGAAGGGCAGCGTCTTGGCCTTTCACTCTGGGCTGTGGGGGCCGTACTCTTTGGACCAAGTCCCATTTACTTGGGTCTCTGTGCCACATCGCGTTCCATTGTCCACAGAGAGTTGGGCCCCAGGACCGACGGTGGGATGTCAGGTTTGGAAGGGGGAAGCCCAGAGGGTCCTTAGAGGTACCTTTGGTGCCCAGGGCAGCAAGCCGCTAGACTTAGTAGGGAGTTGTAGGACCGATAGAACCTGGGAACCCAGCCAGAGGACACCGGGCAGAGCTAGGTCTGAGAGGTGGGGCCCTGAACAGGTATCCTAGCCAGCAGTGGTCTTACTATGCAGACCTTGGAGAAGGGGCATTAAATGTTGGTAGAGGTCAGTCCACTTTCAGGCCTTAGGATACTCTGAGTTTGAATGGTCCCTACTGGAGATGGGCTGTGTGTAACTTGGGCAAAGCCAAGGGCACCTTGCTGGGTGCAAGAAGTTATCTAGGGACAGGATGGGCAAGAATAGGGATGTTACCAGTGCTGTGCCAGGGTCCTGGTTAAGAGCTAACAGTTCCCACCCTACTCTTGCTGGGGAGCAGGCAATCCAGGCTGGGACTCCTCAGACCCAGTCATAAGCTGGTTTGCTTGGTGACCTTGAATGACACACATACACCCCCCCCCTTGGCTTTTTGTTTCCCTTCCATTTTAACCTTGGCCCAATTCTGCCCTACTGCCCTGGGGCCACACTAGGAAGTGGAGATGGCAAGAGACAGACCTGGGAACACCCAGTGATGGCTACTAGCCACACCCACGTCCAGTACCATGTCCCTCAAAGAACCTGGAGGAACCCCCCTCCCTTTCTTACAGGACCCCTGATTGCCCTTAGTGGCCCAGCTTCAGGTCAATGAGTCAAGCTGGAGAGCCAAGTGCTCAGACATTGCTGAGAACAGATATCAGGGAGGAGGCTGTTCCCCTTCAGCTTCCCTCTCATCCTGGCTGAGAACTGCTCAGTAGCTGAGAAAGACAAAGCCGCCACGGTGCAGGCGCAGGCAGGCGATGCTGCCCTGTCACCAGTGAGCATGGTAAAGCCAGCAGCGCTGGCTGTGTGCCTGCTGGAGCGGCAGGCCCTAGGCACTGCCCCTCCCCCTCTTACGCAAGACGTGAACTGAGCTCTGGGGACACTAGGAAAGTTTTAAGTGGATACTTCAAAGAGATGTGTGTTTGGCCTTGGTCCAGGTGAGGGAAGGGCTGTTACAGAGTTTTTAAAAGTGAGCACTCAGCGAAACACTTACATGGTTGAGCTAAAAGCCAACTCGAATGAATGTGCAGAGTGGCCTGAGTAGGGACAGGCAGCTCAGCAAGACGCAAGGCAGCATTAGCCAGAAAGATAGGAGGGAGTGTGGGGGTGCTGCCATCTGGAGAGGCTTCTTTGCTGCCTTCCTAAGTCCCTAAGTACTTTCTGACCCACAGTGCTCCACCGTCAGAGCATGTGTGAGTGATGCAGCATGTCCGCAGAAGGCGTGTCAGCCCAGGAGCTTCTGTGAGCACCTGTACCTGACCAGATAGTGCCTGAGGCCTAGAGAATGACCCCAGGGTAGGCCAGGAGCTCCCAGCATGGTGGACGATCTGTCACCATGAGCAGCTGTCTCCATGTCCTGTTCCCATGGGTATCAATTCCCCACCGTGGCCCTTTTGAACAGGATACTACAACTCTGTGGCACATGTCTGTCTCCGTTCTCCAGAAAGTTAGCTCTGTGCAGGGCTATGCTGAAAGCTCTGAGGAAGCCGAGGTATAGGCAGCGAGGGTAGGAGAGAGACGAGCTAGAGGCAAAAGCTCCTGCTTAGAGTAGACCTGGGATGTTCCAGAGCTGTAGTGTGTAGGACCCCGGCCCTTGTCACAGGAAGGAGCTGGCACTGTCCAGTGGGTTCTCATGGCCCTCTGTTCCTGCCAAGCCCAGCTGAACCAAGCTGAAACAGCAAGCTGGATTCTGAACAGAGACAATTGCTAGTTGTGTCTTTGCTGAAGTGCTCCCCCCAAAAGCCTCAGTTTCTAATACACAACAACACTCCTCATGGCTCCCTTCTTATCAAGCCTCTGTCAGCAGCTGCCTGGTCTGCTGAAACACCTGGGAATTCTTCCTCAAATACACTTAGCCTACGGGCCATTGTCTTCACTAACTTCCCTGACCAGCCCTCCTCTGGAATTGTATCTATGGAAACCTGGCCATCTGCACGTTCAGCTGTTCACCTGGCTTGGCCCTGAAATGTGTCCAGAGGGCATCTTATGTCCTTTTCTGTCTCCACAGATCTCTCATGTGATGCAGCTATTGCAACCATCCTGAAAGGGGACCAACTAGAGCCCCATGGCCTGACCCCAGGGCCTAGTCCTCTGGCCCTCACATTCCTGTCCAGCAAGCCAGGTGCCCGGCCTCAGCCTGAGGGGGCCAGCTGGGATGCAGGGCCCAGTGGGGCTGCCTCAACCTGGGTGGACCCAGCAGAGGGCAGCCCAAGCATAGTGGTCCTCCCTGAGGGCCTGCCTCTCCGGCCTGTGCCTGCCGAGGTCCCTCTTCCCAGCACTCTGGAGCCCCGCATCGTGATGGGTGAGGAGACATGCCAGGTCATCCATTCACCCAGGGCAGCCTGGCCAGTGCTCAGGGACCGGGAGGGTGGGCACACTGCCCTGCACCCACCTCCGGAGCTGTGTTCTCAGGGTGATCCTCCTGTGCCTTCCCCTCCCCCTGATCTCGATTCTTATTTCACACCCCCCTCCACTCCCACCAAGACCACCTATGCCCTGCTTCCTGACCATGGGCCCCACAGGGAGGCCTGGGATCTGGATGCCGAGCTGCTGGATGAGTTACTGGACTCAACGCCAGCCTCACCCTCCGGCTCCTACATTACAGCAGATGGGGACAGCTGGGCTTCATCACCTTCCTGTTCCCTCAGCCTGCTGGCCCCAGCTGAAGGGCTGGACTTTCCCTCCGACTGGCGTCTCTCCCCATCAGAGTCAGTGGTAGATGAACTAGAGCCACACCCCACAGCACCTCCAGAGCCCCCATCCTCTGAGTCTAGCCTCTCAGCAGACAGCAGCTCTTCCTGGAGCCAAGAGGGCCATTTCTTTGACCCAAATTTCCTGGCCAACGACCCGATGATCCCTGCCGCCCTACTACCCTTCCGGGGTAGCCTCATCTTCCAGGTGGAGGCTGTGGAGGTGACACCATTGCCCCAAGAGGAGGAGGAAGATGAAGAGGAGGTAGCTGCTGCTGCTACAGCAACCCCAGATGGAGACCTGGCTGGAGAGGGCGAGGACGACAGCACATCTGCCTCTTTCCTGCAGTCACTGTCCGACCTGTCCATCATCGAGGGCATGGATGAGGCCTTCGCCTTCCGGGATGATACCTCAGCAGCCTCCTCTGACTCAGACTCAGCTTCTTATGCAGGGGCAGATGATGACAGGCTGTACAGTGGAGAGCCCCATGCCCAGCCCAGTGCTCAGAATACAGAGCAGAAGTACACCAGCAGGGCCACATTTCCGGGGACAGAATTCACACCTCAGACATCAGAGCAAGAGATCTGTCTTACCAATAGCCAGGAGTCAGTTGCAGAAATAGCAGAAGAGATCCTAACTTTAGGCAGAGAGGCTGAAGTCACTAGGAAGCCACCTGCTCAGCAAGCAGCTCCAGGTCCTCAGGTGGAGGAAGCTATCCCCTTGGAGGAAGTGACCCCTGGGTTGGGGAACAAAGTTGACTCGGTTGCTGAACAAGCATCCGAGGCTCTTCCTGAGCCCTGCCAGAAGGGGATAAACACGATCTTAGGCTGTCAGCCCCTCACTGCAGAGGTAATTCCAGATCTGCAGGAAGGAGCAAGCCCCGGCTTGTGTCCAGTCCTTCCTGAGAACTTGAAGGAAGGAGGCCAGGGCCTTCCCTCCACACTGGAGTATGTGGCTGTGGCTTCAGAGGGGCCACGGAAGGCTGAGGGAGGTGTCACAATTCTGCAGGACACCCTTGTGACATTACCCCCACTCTTGCAAAGTACAGATCTCACCTCAGGCCCAGAGTCTGTGGCTGTAGTCGCACTAGAGCCCCAGCAGGATGAGGGGTGTGTCACAGTACTCCAGGATATCCCTGCGGCATCACCTCTACCCCTACAAGGTACAGATCCAACCTCAGGTCCAGAGGCTACGGCTGAGGCTACAGTTGAGTTCCAGCAGGCTAAGGAAGGTATCCCAGAACTCCAGGATTCCCCTGTGGCATCATCCCCAGCCCCACAAGGTTCAGATCCCACCTCAGAGCCAGAACCTGGGGTTGTGGTCATACTGAGGTCCCAGCAGGATGAAGGGATTGTCACAGTGCCCCAGGAGTCTCCTACAGCATCTCTTCCCCTGCAAAGCTCAGATCCCACTTCAGACCAAGAACCTGAGATTGCTGCCACACTGGGTCCACAGCAGGCTGAGGAAGGCGCCACCATACCCCAGGTTGCCCCAATAGCATCACCTTCACTGCTGCAAGGCTTAGATTCAACCTCAGACCTAGAATCTGTGGTTGCAGGCACACTGGAGTCCCAGCAGGATGAAGGGATTGCCACAGTAACCCAGGACACCCCTGTAGTGGCATCTCCATCCCTTCGAGGTACAGATTCCACCTCATACCCAGAGCTGATAGCTCAAGACATCTCTCAGGCCCTGCAGAGAGAAGCAGGCTACACCCCAGGGACCAAGCCTTCCGTCTCTGAGGCCCACCAGGAATTAGGTGTGGCCTTAGGACCAAGGCCAGTGCCTAAGGAGCAGGATGCAGAACCTCCTCCACACTCAGCACTCCCAGCTTCAAACCAAGCCCAACAGAATGGCTCAGAGCCAGTTTTAAAGAGTGACAACGTTGGGGCTCCAGAAGAGTCAGGTCCCACTTTGAGCACAAAGACCTCTGAGCCCACATCTTGCATGGAGGAGAAAGTAGCTGAGAGCATATCTGAACCCATGCAAGGAGCGTGTCTTGAAGCCCATGATAGGGTCAAGGCCCACTCACCTCAAAGAGAGACCTTGAGAGCCAAGAACAAGCGTGGTAGAGGCCCCAAACCACCAGGGCAGGGAAATGGGCCCAAGTCAGCAGCATGCCAAGGCACCATGGAGACCCTCGAGGCACTTTCTGCCTCACACTCCGAGGTCAGCCAGCCACAGCTGATGAAATCAGCTGGAGAAGGGAAGAATCTGAGCAGCAAGGACACCTCAGGCCCCAGGCTTCCTGTGGCTATATCTGTACAAGCCAGGCTAGGTTCCTGCCCAGGGTCCCCAGCAAGAGCCACATGCACACTGAGCAGGGTCTACTCTGAAGAGACTGCCAGGTGTGCACCACCCTTCCAGCACCTGGAGCCTATGCTGGGCCTGGGCAGTGGAGAACAGCCCAAGGTGACCCCTGGCACCCTTAATCTTTCCCCAGAGAACTCTGCTGGTGATCTGCTCACCACACCTCAGAATAGGTTTCTGGACCCTGACCCTTCTGCTCCCAGTACCCTGGACAGGGCATCCCAATCCTCCCCAGGGCCCCAAGACCCCTGCCTGTGCCCCACTCCCCAGAATGCCTCTGTGGAAGAGGAGGAGCCCCCAGCCTCTCGTGGTCTGATGCCTCGGGCAGGAGCCCAGGGAGCTGCTGCCATTATCACCTCAGGATCCACAAAGCCTTTGGGAGCCCGGCAGCGTATCAGCCTCTCACCTCACTCCACACTCAACCCCAAGGTGACCCCCACAGATGCCAAAGACCTGGCTTGCATCATCTCAAGCCCCTGCCAAGTGCCTCCTCCCTCTGGGACCCAGAACCCATCGGGTCCTCGAGGGTTCCCAGCTCATGAACAGGAAGAGGATGAGGATAGCCTGGAGGAAGGTAAGGGAAGGGGGGTGGTCAGTGCCTGGGCCAGCTGGATTCCTCCCAGGGAAACACTAGAGGATGGGACTGGTAGACTCTCTGCAATAGTAAGAGGCCCTCACACCTCATCCCTCCCCCAGACTCGCAGAGGGCCCCAGGCTCTGGACAGCATTCGGATAGCCACGGGGAGTCATCCGGTGAGCTGGATGAGGATATCTCACCTCAGAAATCGCAGTGCCCGGCACAGGTGCTGGCCCCTGAAGAGGGTGGGTCTCTGGGTGAGCACCGGCCCAGCTCCTACAGATACTTAAGCCTTCACTTTCCTATAGGGCCCAGCAGGCAGCAATGAGGAGACCACTGCCAAAGCCAAGCAAAGCCGCAGTGAGAAGAAGGCTCGAAAGGTCAGCTGAGAGCTCCCCTAGAGGACCCTGGGAGAGGACATATAGAAAGGGAGGCATCCTTACTAATGCCCCTCAAACCTGGTAGCCAGTGAAATACTATCCATGAAGAGGGTTGAGTCAAATCTAGTAACCAACCCCTACCCCTAAACACTGGCATGTTCTGAGGAGGCCCTTACAGAGGGAAGTCCGCCCGACAAGGGGAAGGGCAGCCATCCAGTCACAGGAAAGGTGGTCTGAGTCTCCTGCTCTCTGCCTCAGGCAATGTCGAAACTGGGCTTACGGCAGATTCAGGGAGTCACCAGGATCACCATCCAGAAGTCCAAGAACATCTTGTTTGTGATTGCCAAGCCAGATGTCTTCAAGAGCCCTGCCTCAGACACCTACGTGGTCTTTGGTGAGGCCAAGGTCTGTCCTGGCTAAGATCATGCTGTGGTTCGGGGAAGGGCCGGGGAATGGCAGGAGTCCGTGGGCTCTACTCACACAGCTTCTGTACTGCAGATCGAAGACCTGTCCCAGCAAGTACACAAAGCTGCAGCAGAGAAGTTCAAGGTGCCCTCAGAGTCCTCAGCCCTGGTCCCTGAGCTGGCACCTGGGCCCCGTGTGAGGTCAGAGTGCGAAGAGCAAGAGGAGGAAGATGAGGAGGTGAGGCCTAGAGGCTCTGGACACTTTGATGGGTGCTGGGTGAAGGTTAGGGTGGGATTTTACTCTGCCTGGGCAGCACCTGTTTCAAGGGGTCTCAGGCAGCTTAAGCCACCTTCTTATTTCCTTCCACTAGGTAGAGGAGGCTGGACTAGAACCTCGTGACATTGAACTGGTGATGGCCCAGGCCAATGTGTCCAGGGCAAAGGCTGTGCGGGCCCTGAAGGACAACCACAGTGACATTGTCAATGCTATCATGGTGAGCAAATATTGGCTTTCTTCAGCCCAGATGTCCCTAGGGAGGTCCTTCATAAAAGACCCTCTGCTAATATGATGCTTCTTCTGCAGGAACTGACAATGTAGCTGCTGACTGGAAGCTGGGCCAATTCTGCCTCTCCTCAGCTCTGCAGCCCAATAAATCAGTGTCACATGATTACCCTCTGCAGTCCCCTCAGTTTTGTGGTATTGTCTTGTCTCATCACTGCCCTCCAGTGTCCCCTTGGCACCTAGTATCTTTGGCTGCCTTCTGTCAGCTCAGTGCTTGATGCCATCACTCTGTTGCCACCATCCCCCTTTAGTGTTATCTCTGCTGTTACCTGATTGCCCTCTGATGTCTCCTCATCCTCCTCCTGTGGCCCTGTCACCCCCCACCCCGAGTCCCTTCGCCTCTGGCAGTGTGCTCATATACTCCCTGTCCTTTCCCCCTGCAGCTTTGGCTATAGAAGTGTGGCTGCCCTGGTTCTTCACTTCCACACACACCCTGCTGGTGTGCATATGGGACACTAGGACATAACTGAGCACAGGGTGGACATCAGCCTGTCTTCAGTATCTCCATGTTAAGGAGAGAATTAGCTGCATAAATCGAGAGACTACTTCAACAGTGTCTTGACTCTTGGCTTGGCCTAGGCTCCCATGACTAGCCCCAGGGCAGGTGACAGGAGAATTCTGTCAAATGCTGTCCTGAAGCTGAGGAAAGCATCCATGAGATCCCAGGGTCACTGTGGCTTGTGCTGGATACAAATGAGGTGTCCAAAGAGCCCCAAGGGCTCTGCCACAAACATCCTAGGCCTTCTGTCCAGGACACAGAGCCTCCTCCCCAAGTATAGGCAGCAGAGGCATGTGACCAGTCTCTTCAGCCTAGCTTTCTACGGCAGCCTGACCCCAGGTCACTTCCCTCATCTCCTGGTGGCTAGGAGGGCTTCAAGGGGTATAGAGGGTAGAGGCCAGAATGAAGTCGACAGGCATGAGAAGAACTGACTGGCAGGGGACAGAGTGAGGGCCATGGGACCCATGTCAGCCTTCCAGGGGCCCCAACCCTCAGCTCTGTAGGCTCCACTCTTCCTTATATACTGCACTTCTGATCATCAAGGAGGCTTAGGGACAGGGCCAGAGCACAGGACTGCCCGTGGGATAATCTATACATAGAATGCATAGATCAAGGTAGCCCTGACATATGAGAGACACCAAAATGCCTGCTCCTGTCCCTTGTCCACAGCCAGAGCAGAAGCACCAGTGGTTTCTTCTACCCGAGCCCTGAATGCCTTGGGCAGTCATGGCTAGCAATCAGGGGCCAGAATGGACCCCTCGCGACTTGTGACAACATGGCTTTCAACCAAGTGGAATAGAAAAAAAATGCTTGACAACCGGAGATTAAATTATTCACATTGCAGTAAACTTCTTTTTAAGGTCTCTGAGAAGTAGAAGAGGAAAGTCGTGTGCAAATATCAGCTGTCCAGGGCCAGGCCGGCAGGACTGGCTCTCCCTGCCAGCTGCACCTGGCCCTCCCCGAGTGGGGATATGCTACAGGCATTGCTGAGCCCCTGAGGAATAGGCACAGAGGTTTCTGCCCTGTATTGGGGCACATGTCCTGTGGCAGCTCTCCACTCCTTCACAGTAGAGGACCTGGCCACCGGAGCCACCTTTATCTGCAGCCCTTCCCTAACTCCAAGCTGGGAAGGGCTAGCACTCAGGTCTGGGCACTCTTCCCAGGAGGCCTGGGAAGGCTGTGAGACAAGTGTATGCTGTCCCGATCCTTCACGCTGAGTCCTGGTCCATGCTGCAGCCTAGCGCTTCAATATCACTACTGATGTCCGAAATCATGCGGTCCCACTCATCCCCCTCTGAGGGTGCTGAGCGGTCATCAGGGCTGCCTGTGGTCCTGTTCCCATTGGTGGTGGATGTGGAGGTGGTGCTCAGGGCACGGCGATGCCTGCCAAAGCTGTCAGTGATGATGCCACGGCCATCTTTCACGCCAATGGTCTCCAGAAAGTTTTCAAAGTGCTGGCTGTCTTTCTCAGGTATAAAGGGCCTCAGACCTGCCAACACACAATCCCAGAGTAACACCTCAGGGTGGGGGTGGGGGGAGGCTCAGAACCCTGACACCACAAAGCTGTGCCCTACAGCTAGGTTTAATTAAATCTGACTGACAAGGGCCCCAGCTATGAATGGCTTGCCGTCCGTCAACCTCACTCTCATTGGCTTTGAGGCATGGCATCAGCCAAGGGTCTATGACCTTCAGAGCCCCTATCTAATAGGGCAGAAAGCAAAAACCACAAAGCCAGTGGCAATGAGGTCTGTCCTCAGAGCCAGGACTCATGACAAAACCAGTCCTACTCAGGAAGACCAGGATCTCAGAACCCCAGCACCTTGATGTGGGAAGGCAGGCTGGGCCCACCCAGATGGGGTAAGTTTATAGGCACATCAGATGAGTTTACAAACAGCATTCTCCTGAGGTGGAGCCTTTAAGAGAACCCCGAAATATCACTAACACTACTAATTACAGAGCACAGGAAACAGAAGGTAAGGTGTTCAAGGGCACCCTCCCCTACACAGAGCGTTTGAGGCCAGCCTGACCTGCGTGAGACTCCATATTCCTACAAAGCCTGCTTAGGTGGGGGTCAGGAGGTGGTAGAAGGCCTAGACGCTAACAGAACTGCCTGCCTGCCTGATACAGGACTCTAAGCAGCAGGTACCCACAGCTCAACTCTCTTCCAACCCACTTTTTCTGGGAGTCTTGCTGTACAGCTCAAAGCTAATCTTGAACTTGCTATTCTCCCTTCATCTCCTAAGTGCTCCAATTATGGCTGGGTCCTATCGTGCCTGGCTCTATTGCCATTTCTGGCATAGAGGCAGCTGAGAACAAAATGGGAAGGAGCTGGCTTCAGGCTGAATGTGCACGCTGGGCTGGATGCCAGGGGCCCGGAACGTGAGCCTTACTGGGTACCTGATCCTGCAGGGAGTGAGGAGCTCAGACTAGACTCTAGTCTCCAGTCCTTCCTGACCAAAGACAGCGCCAGGCAGGCAGCTGAAGCTCACCAGGCCCAAACGAAACAAGATCAGCTGGCCTCCCTTAGTTTACCAAGAGCACAGGGAAGAACCTCAGAGCTTTCAGTGAGCTGCTGCCAGCTCACTGTTCCTTCCAGGTGTAAGGCTGATGTGGCTGGTGACACCTAGACTGACAGTGGCTCTGAAGGACGTGCCAGGCACTTCACGTGTCTTGTACAGAGATGGGTTCTTCTATCTAGATGGTGTCTTTGCTTCCCCATTCCTCAAATTTCTACATGCTCCCCAAAACCCACTGATGAAGATACCTCCTTAAAGAGTCCCCCCGAGTCTTTCCAGAAGCACAGTTCTGATTTGATGGCTTTTGTTTAGACTCAGTCTCAGGACCCCTTTCCTGATTCCCAGCACAGCCAATCCAGCTTAGCTCAAGGACGGAAGGGCCCTTCCAAGTACCTAAGTCAGTCCTGCAGCCTCAGCCAAACTGTGATGACACATGTGATGGAGTTCCTCCTCTCTGGACTCTGCACACTCCCAGAGGGGACCAGCGGCCCTCCCTCCTGAGCCCCACTCACCAAGCAGCAGAAACTTGCGGCTGTCCCCATAGAGCTGCCGCAGGCTGATGCAAAACTCATGGATAGAGGCCCCATTGCGGTATTCATGAAGCAGGGCTGCGAACTGCTGTATCTCCTGTGATGACAGCTTGGTGCGTAACTGTGAGGGAACAGACGTGCAGAGTAAGGAGGGTTTAGTGTGGACCTGCTGTAGAGTCAGAATGCCAACCATGTGTCTTGTCATCAGGCCCAGTAGAGGAGCTACACAGAGAAACAGGGCAAACACAGATCTGCTGTCTTGAAACAAAGGGGTTCTCAGTAGGGCTGAAGGGAACCAAGCTACCTCTGCTTGGAGCAGCAAGGGTACATACATGACCTGGGGGTACACAGTTCCAGAAGGCTGACTTCAGAGACAAAAGCATCAGGCCTAGGCACCAATGGAGCTGCTGTTTCTAATCAGCATCAGCATGGTCCAGGCCAAACAGCCCAGCACCAACTCAGGCCCACAGACCCCTAGAGACCGAACAGTAAAAGCAGGCCAGTGACGGGGCCTCTGCCTACCGTGAGCATGTAGTCCTGCAGCAGTTCCGTGGCACTGGTACTCAGCTCACTCTCGCTGACAGTCTTGCTATGGGGTGATGTCTGCATGCAGAAGGGCAAGGGCGGCAGGCCTCCCACATCCCCAGAGTCTGGGAAGCAGCTGCAAAGGCACAAGATACAATGTGAGTGGGCCCCTCACAACCCAACCTCATGTGCCTGCTGTGGGCTGGGGCCTGTTGTCCTGCTCACAAATATAAGCAAAGAACACTAACTAAGGAATAAGCCACATATGGAGAACAAGGAGATTCCAGGAGTCAGCTAATCTTAGTGGACCTGAGACCCAGTGAAGTGACTCTCAGATGGGTCATGGGCAAAAGGAGGGAGAGCTAGGGCAGAAGGCTTGGCCAGAGCTGACAGACAGCAAAAGTGGGTCAGTAAGGCTGGGAGAATGCATAGGCCAAGCTAACAGACTTTACAAGGGTGCAAGGAACCACCATTTTGTGCCTTTTCCAAGGTCACTTCTGGAGGCTACAGAAGGTAGGGATGAGAATGGACTGGCAGGGCTCTAAAGGTAGATATCAGGGACAGTGGACTCTGTGGTGCTGAAGAGAACTTGTAGGGCCAAGCTAGAGACCAGACATATAAGACCTAGCATTTGATCAAGCGCTCAGCGCATATACTCACAAGGTGCTGGCATCAGCATCGTAACTGTCCTTCATGTCCACTTTCGTGGAAGAGTCATCTGTGCAAAAGATGTAGAAGACATGGAGGGCTTTCAGGGACTAGCGGGTGTTTCAGGCCCAGGTACCCTGCTGGCCTTAAACTGAGCATTCAAGGCAGGTAATCCCAATGTCATATCTAAAGAAAGGAGCCCCAGCTCTGGTGACTTCATCATGGAGCTTCCTATCCTGGAACATGCTGAGTGACCAGGGCAAGGTTCCCAGACCTGAGGCCACAACCTGTCATAGGCTGGGATGGAGTCCACAGAGAACTCACAGATGGCCAAAGTAGTAATAGCTGCTTTTGGAGATGTGCTCAGCTAAATCAGAGAGGTAATATCACTTGTTCCAGGTCACCCAGCAGAAGCCACAGAGCTGGGCAGTTGAATCTCAGCCTGGACATAGCCGAGTCCCTCAGCATTGCAGAGGATACGGCCCACAACAGTTGCCTGAGTAATGTCCAATAAATACCAGTCTGTGTAGTTAAGACTACACTGTGCTTTTCCAGCCCTAAGGAAAGACTCCCAACACAAGGAGAGGCAATGAGCAAAGGCTCTCAGGGAGGTAGAGTCCTGAGTAAGACTACCTAGGAGCAGGAGACAGTGATAGGGGCGGGAGGACCAGGTACATGCAGCGGCATCTGAGGATGTCACATGCCCTCCCAGAACTGTGACTGCAACAGCACAAGACAAAGACTAATGAGGACCCTGGGTCATGCTGGGGATTTGATGTGGTCACAGGCACTCTGCTGTGTTTGGGTTATGAAGTGTCCCTCCTAGAAGGCTCATGTACTACAGTCCTGACCTAGCTCATGGCACGGTTTGGGGAATTTGGAAAACCTGAAGATATGGGGCTTAGCTGTGCAAGTAGGTGCATAGGAACTGCATCCTATTCAGAACCTGTCTCTCTGCTTCCTGGCCACCAGGAAGTGATGTCGTTGTTCCTACTGCTCTCCTACCATGATCTGTCTCACCATGGCCCAGGGAACAGGGCTGCCATGGGCTGAAACCTCTGAAGCCGTGAGCCAGGCAGACATTTCTTCCTTCTAAAGTGTTCTTCGGTGTCTGGCATGGTGAAGAAAAGCTCAGCATGTGTGTCAGCGGGAGGCGTGGCCATCAAGAAAGGGCAGAGATGTACATGTAGGGAAGGAAGATTGAGGAAGCCTCTAGAACAGTGGCTCTCAACCTGCATGTCACGACCCCCTTCGGGTCACAAATCGGATATCCTGCATATCAGATACTTACATTAGATTCACAACCGTAGCAAAATGACAGTTAATGAAGGAGCAATGAAAATAGCCTTACGGCTGGCGGTCAGCACAGCATGAGGAACTGTATTAACGGGTGGCAGTGTCAGGAAGGTGGAGAAGCACTGGGGTAGAAGCTGGAAAATCAGGGAACTGGGGCCTCCGGAGCTTCGAGAAAGGCTTTGGCCGACGAGGCTTGTGCTGTTTAAGCACTGAGATCTGCCAGGTAGGCATGCTGTGGTTAGACAGACGTGAGCTTGCTCACAAATGAGTTTGTGACGAATTTTAATTGTCAACTTGACTAGATTTGAGATCAACTAAGAGACACGCCTCTGGGTCAGTCTGTGAGGGTGTTTCCTAGAAGGATCTACTGAAGGGAGGAAGAACCTCCTCTACAGTGGGCGGCTCTTCCAGTGGCTGTGGCTCAAATATAAAGCTGTCTGAGGTAAACGCAGCTTCCCACCTGCTGTCTTTGCTCCTCCTCATCAGTGAGCCTACCCTGTTGCTATCATCCTTTGCTGACAAGAGGCCAGCTTCTCTCGCTGTTCAGGAGCCCCCCAGGCCTTCAGTACCATTTGGGACTGCTGAAGAACCCAGCCCCACAGACTGAGCAGGCAGAGCTCAGCCTTTCCAGTGTGCAGACAGCTACTGCTGTGCTGGGTGGGCCAATCCGATGAGCACGCTTGTAGTATATACTCACTCTACGGGGTTTGTTCCCTGAAGAACACTAACAGATTGTAGTATCAGGAGTAGGGCCTTTGCAGAGAGAAACCCGAGAGTGTGGTTTGTAGGCCTTTAAGACTGGCCTGTAGGAGGGATGCGGAAGAGTTTAGAACTCGGGGCTTAATGGGACACTCTGGTAGTAGTTTGGGAAACCAGAATGGTGACAGAGATGCACATGGTGAAAACTGTACTCATACATTTCAGATATGGAATAGGCGCTATAGTATCGGGAGCTAGGCTAGAGGCCATTCAGGTTACAACCTGGGGAAGAAGCTGGTAGTATTCTGCTCATCCTGAACTAATGTATTTATTTAACAGGAAATTTCTTTTTTTTTGTTTTTTTTTTTTTTTGTTTTTTTTTTGGTTTTTCGAGACAGGGTTTCTCTGTGTAGCCCTGGC
>JANHMN010000007.1:55834118-55907964 GCA_030674055.1 Rhabdomys pumilio | reverse complement strand
TCAGCTGGTATATGTATATGCCCTCCCCATCAGCTGGTATATGTATACACCCCCCCACAAACAGAGAGAGACTATGAATGTATCATTATAAGTCATTTCACTTGTTCCTATTTTTGTTAACATTTTAAATTAGCTTCTTGGCTCTTAGTGGGCAGCTGTGAAGTGTGGTTACCAGCCAGGTGCCATCTGTGAGGATGTCACTTCTACCCTCTGGGCAGCAGGCCGAGACAGCCACACAGGCTGCTCCATGCCACCGACCTCAGACCTGCCACCTATCTCTCCTCCGTCATTCAAAACACTTTGGCAGACACACAAGTTCCCTGTTTCACCCACTCTCCAAGGTGAATGGACCCTGAGCTCTCCACTAGACTGCCTCAACACTAGCAACCCATGTGCAAGGAGGTGCCCAGTGAACGTCACCGACTCATCTGCCTGGCTCTGGGTGGGGAAACTACAAGCCAAAACCCAGCCCAGTCCATGTGCCCAGAAGCCTGAATCAGAGTGGATGCACATACACTCCTGCCAAAACAAGGCCAGGCCCTGGGACACAGGGATGCATTCTCTGCTGGTGAGAGGAGCAGAATCTCAGGACTGTTTCTCATGGTTTTGGAATGTTCCTTATATGGAGGAAAATCTCTATTTTCTCTTCCTTAACAATTTATTCTAATGATTCAAGCAGAGAAACATTCCTGTAGCATGAGAAATATAGGGACCACTTCTCCATACCAGCTTAAAATACCCACAGGAACCAGTCTCCTCCTCTCTGTCTCTGAGGGTCAAGCGCCGGAGGATCACCTTGGTGATGGTGGACAGAGTGGCTGGGGTCTAAAGCCAGAAGGAACCAGTTCAAAGCTACCTACCTTCATCCACTTGAGAGGAAGCTCATGGACTCCTCTTAGGAATATTATAGATGCTAACTGAGGTAATTCATGCCAGATACTTTGTACTAGTTTGAGTCATATTAAATTGACACTTTTACAGATTAAAACAGTGACAATTTCATACTGCTCAACCTAATTCAATGCCTAGCATCAAACAGACAGGCTCACTCAACTCTGAGAAAAAAACCAAAGCACTATGATTTGGATGCTAAATATGCGGCAAAGACTTGGCCTCAGGGTGGCGCTACCAGGAAGTGAGAAAGTTGTCAGGAAGTGCACTGGGCATGCTACCAAAAGAAATGACGCAGCCCAACCCGCTTCCTCTTTTTGGGCTTTCTGGCTGTGAAGCAAGCAGCTTTGCTCTGCCATGCAATCCCCACCTGCACCATAAGCCTAGAAGCAACGCTCTCTTGATCACAGACTGGAACCTTAGAAGCCAAGAGCCAAACAAGCCTTTTCCCCTTGTAGCAGGCTGAGAATGATTACTCAGAAAGCTGGGGCAGGACTGCTGTGAGTTTGAGACTACCCTGGACCTCAGAGTGAACTCCAGGTCAGATGAGATTAGAGTGAGATCTTAACAAAAAATAAGCCTTTGCACTTTGTAAGTTAAATAATTCAAGGGGAACTTGTTCAGATGAACTTGGTAACTGAACTGGCGTCTGTGTAAGGGCAAGTATGTATCTACATATGTGTGTGGATGTGACTGGGCTGGGCAGGCCAGTGCAGAGTCTATGGCTGTGTGATATATGCAACTGTGTGTATGTAGTATGTGCGTGGTATGGGACGTGTGAGCTGTATAAGAGAAAATATGGTGTGGAAGTGTGTTGGGCAGGGAATGAGCCCTTCTACACAGACAAGGCAGAACAGCTAAAACTCCTTCACAACCCTTGACCATAGCACTTGGACTAGCATCATAAGCCAGACACACTCTTCCCATACCGTGAAAAAGGCTAGACCGGCTGACCCTTGTGCCTTGTCACCAGCCCTCTGGGGCTGGCTTTGAGATCATTCCAATCACTAACAGTGACCCAGCAAGCCTAGGCCAGTGAGTCTGTGCCAACAGAGGTAGGACAGGCTCTCCTCCCATTTCTCACTGGCTTAGATGTTAGGGTGGACACCCAGAAGCTCGCAGACGTTTGTACACTAGCGTGAAACCTGTGAGCACCTGCAGAGGAGGAGCACAGCAAGTGGAAGGAGCACCCTGCTATCTGAACAAGGAGGCAGCACCAGGGCTGAGGGAACTGGCTTTGCTGTCCTAGCTTTGGGAACACGAGGGCTCAAAATGTAGACTGGAGGCTAGACGTGGCAGGGCATACTTTTGACTCCAGTATCCAGGAGGCAGAGGTAAGAAGCTCTCTTGAGTTTAAGACAGCCAGGGCTATGTAGAAACCCTGTCTCATTAAAAACAAACAAACAAACAAACAAAATAGAACAAAACAAATATAAATTGGGCTCAGAGGAGGTCCCTGTCACAGCTTTCAGTCACCACTCTTCTTTCTGGGGGTCCCCTGTACCTAAGCAGTGGAGGCAACATCAATTATGAGGAGCAGGGGCTGGGGAGTCACCAGAAGAAAGGTGTTTTTGTAAGACAGGGTCTCACTATGTATCTCTGGCTGTCCTGGAACTCACTTTAGAGACCAGGCCTCCAACTCACAGAGATCCACCTGCCTCTGAGCACACCTGGCACCAGAAAAACCTTATTTGAACACTGATCCTGATATCGTATTCCTCAAGTCTCCAAAGGCCCTGAGTGTGACAGGGGCCCGGGGCAGAAGCTCATGGCAGGAAATCTAATTTACAGCCATAATAGGTGGCAGCACCTAACCAGGAGCTGCAAAAGCCATCTCCACAATGTCAGGAAACCCAGGAATCCTCCTTAGGACGTGAACCTCCAGACCACCCACCCAATCCATACCTGTCTTCAGGACCACCAGGTGTGCAGCATCATCTCGGACATAGGAGACAGCAGCGATGTCATGGATGGGCACCCTGAGGATAATGTCCTCCCCATCTCTCCAGGCCAGCTTGACATTGTAGGCAGACAGACTGAGCACAGCATCGTGCTCCTGAGTCAGGTGCCCAGGAAGTTGGTGGGACCGCTGCAAAGAATCACAGGCATTAGAAATGCTGGGCCACGGTATTGAGCTCTCCTTGGGGAGCACTGTGCTGGCTACAGTCTGGTTCTAAGCCAAGGAGAGATGACAAAAAGTGCTGCTCCCTCAGTACAGTGGCACTCACTCCAAGAATGTCAACATGTTTGAATCATGTGGGGGATTCTTCTGGAACTATCTTTTAGGTAGGTATCTGGAAATCTAGAATATCTTCAAACTGAGTTTGGGAAGCAGCCCAAAACCAAGTCTAGAGATTAAAGGTTCCAACTAAGAAACCATCTTTGTCTAAAGACTTTGTACAGCCAAGAACACCCACAAAGTGATAGAGCTGGGTTGTCCCTCTTAGGCTGAGGTCAAAGGTGAGGGGACTACGGGCTGATACAGGCTAAGTAGCAGAGCACAATCAGGAGGGGGAGGGACTGTTACCTTTGCCTTGTCTATGAAATGCAGGATTTCCGTCCTACTGGAAGGGTTCAGGTAGCCGGGAATGGATGTTAACTGACCTAAATACTGCAAGAGAAGGAGGAAAGAGTACTGTGAGAAACAGTCCGGACTACTAGCTGCTCCAGAACGCAGACCCACGGCCTGTCCTGAGGCCGCCAGGCCCATCCATCTTCCATACTCTCAGAAGAGCCCTGGTTTTTGTTTTGTTTTGTTTTTTAAATTTCAAGATGGGTTTTCCCTCTGTAGCTCTGATTGTCCTGGAACTCACTCTGTAGCTAGATTGATTCATTGATTATCTATCTATCTAACTATGTATCCTGTATCTACCTGTTATGTGCTTTGTATGTGTGTGTGTGTTTATTTTGTATGTCCGTTTGCCAGGGTTCTCTGGAAGAGCAGCCATGCTCTTAACCACTGGGCCATCTCCCCAGCCCCGGTCCTGCAGTGCTCTTAACCACTGGGCCATCTCCCCAGCCCCGGTCCTGCCGAGCTCTTAACCACTGGGCCATCTCCCCAGCCCCGGTCCTGCCGAGCTCTTAACCACTGGGCCATGCCCCCAGCCCCGGTCCTGCAGTGCTCTTAACCACTGGGCCATGCCCCAGCCCCGGTTCTGCAGTGCTCTTAACCACTGGGCCATGCCCCAGCCCCGGTCCTGCAGTGCTCTTAACCACTGGGCCATCCCCCAGCCCCGGTCCTGCCGTGCTCTTAACCACTGGGCCATCCCCCAGCCCCGGTCCTGCACGTTTACTCAGCAGCTGTAGATGATCTTCCCACACTTCCTACTGCTCTGTGTTCACACCTGGCATCGAAAGTCTTTCAAAGACATCTCAAGACTAGTTTTGGTACAATAGGGACCTAGATGGCAGATGTTTCCTGCTCACTGTTGGGGCGCACTGTGTGTAACCCCACTAAAAACTTTTTTTAAAAAAATCAGCTCAGTCAACAAATGTACACAAATGGAAAAGCCAAGTGCCATGGCTTGAATGCACCCCCAAATCCTTGCTTGCCACTTAACCCTTAAGTAACAATGTTGAAACGTCGGTTGGGGGGTTGGGTCACAAAGGCTCTGCCCTTAGAAATGAATTAACAACATAATAGCAGAAGCAGGACCTTGTTTTATCTCTTTAATTTTTATGTGTGGATGTTTTGCTTATGTATGTCTGTGTACCACTTGTGTGTCTGGTGCCCTTAGAGGCAGGAGGCGTGAGATCCCCTGGAACTAGAATTACACACCAGATGTGAGGCACCACAAGGGTGGTGGCAATAAAACTGGGATATTCTAGGAGAGGAGCCACTGCTCCTAACCACTGTTGCGTCTACAGCCCCTCACGTCCCCTTCTCTCCCTCCAACTGCACTTACAGATGGTTATGATTTATCCATGCTCAGCCCAGGGAGTGGCACTATTAGAAGGTGTGACTCTGTTGGAGTGGGTGTGGCCTTGTTGGAGTAGGTGTGTCACTGTGGGTGTGGGCTTTAAGACCCTCATCCTAGCTGCCTAGAAGCCAGTATTCTGCTAGCAGCCTTCAGATGATATAGAACTCTCAGCTCCTCCTGTACTGTGTCTGCCTAGATGCTGCCATGCTCCCACCTTGATAATACTGGACTGAACCTCTGAACCTGTAAGCCAGCCCCATTAAATGTTGTCCTTTATAAGATTTGCCATGGTTATGGTATCTGTTCAAAGCAGTAAAACCCTAACTAAGACAAGGACCACAAGAGGGTATTGAATTTCCTGGGACTAAAGTTATAGATGGTTGTGAACCACCACGTGGATGCTGCAATCATACCCAGGTCGTCTGGAGAAGCAGCAACCAGGAAGGATCTCTCCCACCCTTCTATTTTTTCTTGACAGAATCTTGCTATGTTCTGGTTGGCCTGGAACTCACTATACAATCCAGGCTGGCCTTAAACTCCCAGCACCACATGGCAGCTCACTACCATCTGTAACTCCATGTCTAGAGAATCCAACGCTGCCTTCTGGCTCCTACAGGCACCAGGCACACATGTGGTGCGCATACACATATATATATGAGGCACTCACATTTACACAAAATAAGAATAAATACAGGAAATAACTTGATCAGAATCTGTGATCTACATGAAGAAATAATATGTAAATAAAGGTAAAATCAAATCTTCTATTTTCTTATTTTAATTGCTCTAAAAGCAGCTGATTGAAAATAAAAAAACAGCACCGGGCAGTGGTGGTGCCTGCCTTTAATCCCAGCACTTGGGAGGCAGAGGCAGGCAGATTTCTGAGTTCGAGGCCAGCCTGGTCTACAGAGTGAGTTCCAGGACAGCCAAGGCTATACAGAGAAGCCCTGTCTAGAAAAACCAAAAAAAAAAAAAACAACAAACAAACAAACAAAAACAGCAAGAGCTACTGAGTGAGGGAAGCTTAAGAGTAAGTGAAACATCACAAAAAAAAAAAAAAAAAAAAAAAAAAAAAAAAAAAAAAAAAAGTCACTGGCATAGGGGATGGACTGTGCATCCCGAATCCAAAACTCTGACCATTGTGAGTACCAACATGATGCCTGTGGTGGTTTGAATCACTATGGCCCCACAGACTTATGTGTTTGAATGCTGGTCCATAGTGGCACTATTAGGAGGTATGATCTTGTTGAAAGAAGTGTGTCACTGTGGGGGCACCTCTGAGGTCTCCTGTGCTCAAGCTCTACCCAGTGTGGAATTCCAATCTCCTCCTGGCTGCCTTTGGATCAATATGTACAACTCTCAGCTCCTTCTCCAGCACCATGTCTGCCTGCATGCTCCCATGCTTCCCACCATGATGATAATGGACTAAATCTCTGAAACTGTAAGCCAGCCTCCAACTGAATGTTGTCCTTTATAAGAGCTGCTGTGATCATGGTGTCTCTTCACAGCAATGAAACCTGAACTAAGACGAGGCTCAAAAGTCCCAGACTGTGGAGTGTTCTGGATTTCCAGGGATCCTCAACCCATAAAACATTATACAAACATTCCAATGCCAGAAAAACTCCAAAATCTGAAACATTTTTGGTGTTTTCCTGGTAAGGGTGTAGTCTTCAGGAGTAAAACAGCCACAGCTACACAGGGAACAGGACTACACTGTCCGAAGGCGGAGCAAGGTTTGTTGTAAATGCTTTCTGCAAATCCCAAGGCATTAAATTAAATTAATATAATTTGAATTAAACTAATGTGTATGAGAGAAAGAGCCAGAGAGAGAGCCAGAGAGAAGAAAAACATGACTGTGCAAAATGCTCAAATAAAACCAGAGAAAGCAGAAAGAGAAGGAGAAAAAAAGAAACCAAAAACCAAAAAAAAAAAAAAAAAAAAAAAAAGCAAAAACCAAGAGAAGGAAAAAGACTAAATATACTACTTACTGTAATATGAGTGGTCTAAATATACCAACTCATTGGAAGACTGGGTACTGGGGATATAGCATGTGAGAGGCTCTAGCTTTAATCCTAGGCACACACACACTCACAAGAATGTAGAGACAGCTTAGCAGGTAAAAACACTTGCTGTGCAAATACAAGGACCTGGGTTCACATCCCCAGAGCCAACATTAAAAGCTGGGCATGGTCCCACAGGTACCTGTAACCCTAGTGCTGGAGGTGGTTGAGACAGGAGGATTGCCAGACTTGCTGGCTACCAGCCTAGTTGAGTAAGAAACCTTGTCTCAGGGGAATACAGTAGAAAGTGACAAAGCAGGACACCTGATGCTCTTTTCCCTGGCCTTTGTGAAACTATAGGCATATACATGTATATGTATATGTATATGTATATGTATATGTATATGTATATGTATATGTATATGTATACACACACATACATACACATACATACACACACACACACACACACACACACACATATCACACACAAGGAAAAAAGGACAAATACTATCAGACTGAATGTTGCTTATGTTATTACATTGTTATTGTTGTTTGTTTTGAGACAGGGTCTCTCTGTTACCCTGACCATCCTGGAACAGGATGGCCTCCAACACAGTTCCTCTTGTCTCTGTCTCCCCAGTGCTGAGGTTACAAGCGAGAACCACTCAGCCCAGACTGGATTTTAATATAAAGCAAGATCTAGTTATGTTCTCTACAAGAAAACCTCTTTGCTTATGAAGATGCATACAGATTAAGAGAAAACAGAAAAAGTTCTCTTGAGGTAGTACTCAGAGAAAGAAAACCAGTGTAGTTTAAACAACAAAGGTAAAGTAAGACTTTAGATAAGAAAAGTAGAGGGAATCAGGCCGTATGCATGCCTTTGATCCCAGCACTGAGGAGGCAGAAGCAGGTGGATCTCTGTGAGTTGGAGGCCAGCCCGGTCTACAGAGCAAGTTCCAGGACAACCAGAACTACACAATGAAACCCTGTCCCCATCCTTCCAAAAAAAAGAAAGAAAAAGTAGAGGGACTGGAGGGTTAGCTCAGTGGTAGAGCACTTGCGTGGTATTCATGAGGCCAGGGCTCAATCCCAGCACCACAAGGAGAAATCAGAGATAAAGAGGTAGACACGCTGATAAGGGCGTCACTTCTTTTCGTTTTGTTTCATTTTGCAGATAGGGTCTCATTATGTAGCTCTGAACTTACAGAAACATGCCTGCCTCTGACTTCCAAGTGCTGAGATTAAAGGCGTGTGCTATCATGCCGGGCCAGACATCAATTCTTCAATATGAACATAGTAATCCACAATGTGTTCTATGTCTACCCAACATGTACCAAAATATGTAAAGGTAAAAACTAGTGGACTAGTGGAACTACAAAGAAAAGTAGACAAATCTATTACCACTGGGACTTCAACAAGGGACACTGTTTCAAAAAAATAACATGGACAACAATGGAGGAAGACATCTGATGTTGACCTCTTCCCCCCCCCCCCCCCCCCCCCCCAAGGCAATCAGAAGAACAGAAGCAGCAGCACCATCACTCAACTGGCTGTGCCTGCCAGCCACCATCAGCACCATCCAGCACCAGCAAGCAGACCCAGTCTTCAGTGCATCCATTTACAGTGATGGGCCAACATGTTCTGGGCCATAAATACACTTTACCTTTGAAAGAGGTTACCATACAGTGTCTGCTTGTAGAAACAATCAACCAAAGAAGAACAAACTCACAGGAGAAACAAACAATCTGATCCAATAATCAATTAAAGAAATAGACTCAGAAACTAAAAGCCTTCCTAAGCAGAGTCCCAGACCCAGACAGGCTCAATAGTGAATTCTACTGAATGTACAAGAAAGGAATGGGGATGCAGGGTGTTTCAAGCAGGGCTCGGTGGAGTATGCCTGTAATTAAAGCACTCAGGATGTAAAAGCAGGGTCAGGAATTCAAGGCCAGTTTAGTATAAGGGGCTGGGAAGATGGCTCAGTAGGTAAAAAGCATTTTCCATGGAAATGTGAGCCCCTGAGTTAATATCTCCAGAAGCTACATCAAGCTGGGCATAATAACTCAGGGATTCTTCAGTAAGACGAGAGGTGAGAAAGGTGAATTCTCAGAGATCATAGCCTGCTAGCCTGGGGTACGCAGCAGCAAACAAGAGAGACCCTGTCTTACAACTAAAGGCTAAGACCAACATCTGAGGTTGCCATCTGACTTCTACACACCTGAACACTCACATGAACATGTACACATACATGAACACACACACAAGATTAGTTATAGTAATACCTATCTACCAGGCATGGTGGCACATGTCTTTAATCCCAGTACTTGGGAGGCAGAAGCAGGCAGGTTTCTGTGAGTTCCAGGCCAGTCAGGACTACACAGTGAGACCCTGTCTCAAAACAAAACAAAGAAACATAAAATACTACTGTATCTACATTTCTTTTTCAGGCTTGTGGGAAGGGGGGCATATGATACCAAGGCACACATAGAGGACAACCTGGAGGAATCGGTTCTTTCAGCCTCTGGGTTCTAAGAATCAAGCTCTAGTCATCAGGATTAATGACAAGCATTTTCATCCACTGAGCCATCTTACCTGTCCTACAAGCTGGATTTTTTTTTTTTTAAATTTAAAACACTTTATCAATATTTGTATAAACATATATACTTATACATGTATACATATATATACATATATAAATGACAATTAAATAATAAGATGTATTTAAAAAGTATGGGGGGTTGGGAAGAGTGGGAGGAAGGAGAGAAAGGGGAAAGTTAGGTAAATACAGTGTTCATATATGAAATTCTCAAAAAGGAATCCAGTTTTTTAAAATGTTCAACAGATTAACTAGCATTTTACAATATGAAAATAAATATGACCTATAATTATGTTGAAGGACATTTTAACTCACTACAAACTTTGAAGTTTAAAATGAGATCAATAAAAATTATTTTACCCAGCATACTAACACAAACCATAGCCGGGCGGTGGTGGCGCATGCCTTTAATCCCAGCACTTGGGAGGCAGAGGCAGGCGGATTTCTGAGTTCGAGGCCAGCCTGGTCTACAGAGTGAGTATCAGGACAGCCAGGACTACACAGAGAAACCCTGTCTCGAAAAAACAAAACAAAAAAAACAAACAAACAAACAACAACAAAAAAAAAACAACAACAAACCATAATAACATTTTATAATTCAAAGTATTTCTGAGAACAAGAAAATAGATTGTCAGGAACTAAGTCAGCAGAACCAGGGGTACACTGTGTGTTAATTTTTTTTTTTTTTTTATCAAATCATAATTTTTACTTTTTAACACAGGGGTTATAAACACAAAAATGCAGGATGTGGGGAAGGGGATGACACAGGAGCATAGATGTTCAGGGGGAGTACAGATATCTTTCAGAACAGGGTATCATCTGGGTGAAGGTTCAGGGGTCAGGTCACCAGGACTCTTCCTATGATTCCCTTGTCATAATCTAATTTGGTACTATCTGCCAAAGGCTGCCTATTTACAAGGTCTGTGACTACTCAGGCTGGTAGATTTCAACAAAAGCTGCCTGTTTACAATAGTTTATAGCCCTCTGTTTCAGTGTTTTTCCATAGAGACCCAAGACTTTGTGTTAGCAGGCATGTATGTCAGGCCTATTGCTGATTTTAGGCTTATGGCTGATTTTAGACCTTCAGTGTGTAAGCAGGGCTGCCCCTGACATCTCCTCCCTTCTTCAAGTATAGAAGGGCTGTGGCGATTCTAATCTTGCCAAGGCGGGAATAGAGGCCTGACCTCCAGTAATTAAAGGGGACCTTGTAATGGCTCCAGTCCTCCTGTCATTGTCCAGTGAGGCATAAGGGCCATACCCGCCCCGATGTCTTTTTCCTGGAGAGGGGATACTTTTGACATCTACCCCTATGCAGTCAGGCTTGTCCCTCAGGGAACCCAGAAATATATTTTTAACTTTAATTTATATTCCCTTAGCCTCGCAGCCTAAGCAAGAATTCAGATCGCCAGACAGAGGGGGTTCTGGGTGGCCCCTCTCTGCTTGGTCTAGGGGCGGAAGCCCCCTCTTTTAAGTTGGGTAGAGATGGGAGTTAGGAACACCCACGAACTGGATTTTAAGGGTTCCTCGAATGCCCTTTGTTTTATGTCTACTCTCTAGAATATGTGCCTGTGTATCTAAACAATGAGAGAAAATAATTTGCTTGAGAAAAAAAAACTTCTCAGTGACAAAACGCAGAGAATAAAGTGACTGCAAAGTGCTCATCCCTAAAAAGAGACATTCACACCACCCCGTCTAAGGCTCGGGGAACACTGTTGATGAGGGGGTGAGCGTGGTGGGCATGTAAGAGCTGGAAGACAGTGAAGTGTTGTGAAGTGCCATCCTCTAAACTCTACATCATCACTGCTATTAATCATGGACTCAGTGGCTTCAGATACTTGCACTGGCCCTGCACAAGAGGGCTCCGTCATCTGTCAGTCATGGGTAGAGGAGGGGCTCCTGGGGCCCTACTCCATTGCTGCTGAACTACTGGCTACTGACAGACCCTGGGAGCAGAACAGTCATTAACTCGTATGCCCACTGCTGAGCCCACCACTTTTCAACAGGGCTGGTGGTCCTGGGCTCTGTAAGAAAGCAGGCTGAGCAAGCCATAGGAAGCAAGCCAGTAAGCAGCGCCCTCCACTGCCTCCGCATCAGTGCCTGCCTCCGTATCAGTGCCTGCCTCCAGACTGCTGTCTGACTTCTCTCAGTGGTGGACTGTTACCTGAAGTATGAGTGGAGACAAACCCTTTCTTCCTCTAGTTGCTTTGGTCATCGCAGTTCATCATTGCAAGATACAAGCGATCAATATGATATTGGATTATTAGCTATCCCTCCTATCTTTATATGTCAAGTGCTAAAACAAAGTACCCTGATATATCTACAATCACACAGGAATTCGAATGTAGTTCCAAGACCTGGGGTAACTAACACAAGGCTATGATCCTTTTTAATGTCACCCAAAATCACCATGCTTCCTACTAGGCTCAAGGGACAAAAGGGATTCTATTTTTTTATCTTTTAAATTTTTAAAAATGTTTAGGTGTGGTGGTGCACATCTTTAAATCTCAGCACTCAGGAGGCAGGCAGATCTCTGAGTTCAATGCCAGCCTGTTCGACAGAGCAAGTTCTAAGACAGCCAGAGCTATACAAAGAAACACTGTTTCAGAAAAAAAAAATTAAAAATTAAGATTTATTTATTTACTTACATCTACATGTGCAGGTGCCTGCAGAAGCAAAAGTGTCAGATCTCCTAGAACTGAGTTATGGACACTGTGAGCTGCCTGATATGAGTGCTAATGACGAAACCTGGTTCCTGTCAAGAGCAGTAAGCGCCTGAGCCAAGCCATCTCTCCAGTCCAGATTGTACTTTCTTCATATAGGTAAGAGATCTCACTAGTTGAGCCTTTCAGGTTTTTGTTGTATTTTGAAATAGGGTCTTATTCTGTAGCCCAGACTGTTATATTTTGAGATAGGGTCTTACTCTGTAGCCCAGACTGACATAGAACTCAACTCTGTGTAGTCTAGGCTGGCTCCCATCTCTTGAGTGCTAGGGTTACAGGTGAGCTAACACACATCAGCAAACCAACTTTCATCAATAAGAAAAGTCACAGGTGGGAAAGCAACCTCCCCATTGCCTTGGTCAACATGCTTGAGCCTCTGGTCCCTGGATAATCAGAATACCCAAAGCTTCCTAGAGCTCCACTTGCCCTGCTCACACATGAGAAAGTGACAATCTTCAAAGGTTTCTGGAATAAAAGTTGTAGATGATGTCGACACTTTGGGACTGACACTGCCAACAAGCCCTTTGTTTGGTATGGACACACGAAAGTCAGGCAGTCAGTTCAAGGGCAGGTCTACTTCCTAGTGTCCCTTGGGTGCAAAAGAGTTGGTGGCCAGCTACCTACCACTTACTGAATACGTAACATAATCCGCACACTGGGCCTCTGACTTGTGGGACAAGAGCTACTCAAAATTGAAAGAAGCCATTTGGAACCCCTAAAACTGATCTCAGCCCCACACTGCAGACCAAAGTGGTAAATCTAACTTAGTAACCTACCTTGTGGGAAAGGCAGAGAATCAAAGCCACACATAGGCCTGGTATCTACTCAGATACCCAGTGCACCACAGCTGGCATCTTACTGTATGTACTGAGCCAGAAGTCAACACGTGATGAAAACTGCTGGATAATGTTTCAGTTCATGATGGTTTGGGAGAACTAAGCAAGAATTATGAAAATGCAAACCACTGCTGCTGTGTGGACTCAGCATTCACTAAGTTCACTGACTTTATCAATGTTCATTTACAAGTGTGTGTGCACATGCACAGACAGACAAACACACACACACACACACACACACACACACACACAGAGTTTCTCTATATAGTACTGGCTATCCTAGAACTTGTTGTGTAGACCACACTGACTTCAAACTCAGAGATCTGTCTGCTTCTGCCTCCCAAGTGCTGAGATTAAAGGTAAGTCACCATCGCCCGGCTTGAAATATTTTCTTAAAAACCACACTAGAGTAGGGAGAAGTATTTCCTTGAGATTGGAAGATTTTGTATTGATTTTATTTTATCAGAGTAATAAATGTGCATGATTAAAAATCAATTGCTAAAAACCACCAACCCAGTCAAGCAGAATAATCCTATAAGCCATTTACAACAGGCAGCCTTTCGAGAGCCTAAGCCTTCTGGGACATGGCCATTGTTTAAAAAAAAATATTGAATTTATATTGCTATTGTTTCACTTATCATTTTTAAGACATTATCCTCCAATTTTCCCTGGCTGTCCTAGAACATACTCTGTAGACCAGGCTGGCCTCAAAAAGATCCATCTGCCTCTGCCTCCGGAGTGCTGGGATGAAAAGCGTATGTCATGACCAGGCTGATTATTTGCCACTTTAAATTAATGTTATCACCATTAGCCCATCCCTTCCTCTCCTCCTTTTTTTACACTGCCCAGGATGGCCTTGAACTCTTAGGCTCGAGTGACCCTCTGCCTCATTCTCCTGAGCTGCTGTACATCACCACACCCAGCTATGCACAATCCTTTCTTTCTTTCCTTTTAGTTTTCTCCCTCCCCTCCCCCCACTAAACTGTGCTTTTCATGTAAATAAAATTTTGCAGTTCAGTGGGATAAACGACTTCTTAAAGAAGTGCGGGTGTTGAGTACCACTGTAACTAACACTGAGGTTTTAAGAAAGGGCAGACTCCCTCCCAGCATCAGGAGTGAGCCCCATGCTTGCATCCTCCCCAGTACCAGGTGCTGCCATGGTTTTTCCTGCAGTGCTGCAGTGCGTCTGTATCTGCTCAAACAGAACTAGACTGCTTTCACATTGAGTCTGGAAAGGTGTTCCTGTATTCTAGATACTAGCCTGAGTCAGAAATCTAGTTTGCGAATATTTGCGTTCAGTCTGTAGGATGTTTTCTCCTCTTTTCTGTGGTATGAGGATAGAACCCAGGGTCTCGTGCACACAGTGAACACACTACTGCTGTCTCCATCTTCCCATGCAGAGAGAAAGTTCTGCACTCTGAAAGTCTGGATGGCCAATTTCCCTCTTATGCATCCTTTCTGTGTCATCTAAGGCCTCTGCCTGACTGCAGACCATGGATTACTTTCAGTCCCCTCAACGCCCTTACACGTTTTGTTATGAGGACACTATGGCCCACAGTCCACTCTAAATTGGCTTTGTGAAGGTGTCAAGTGGTAGGCAAGGTCCCTTCCTGTCTACGCTGTCCAGCTGCTCTAGCGTGGCTGCTGACATGGCACGGCCTCCTCCACAGAATGGCTCTAACACCTGACAAGGTGTAACTGGAGGGCAGATCCATGTGCATCTACCTCTAGGTTCACAATGCTTTCCTAGCCCCAGTTCATGGCAGTCCTCTGCATCTGGGTAGCAGGAACAATCCAATACAACCAGAACCTGGGCAGCTGTTTGACCACTCTTCTCTAGTCTTTGCAGACACATTTCTGACTAATCTTGCTTCTGTCGACTGAAACAGCTTCCTGGAATTGTGACAGAAATTGTGACAGAAACTGTCATCATCAAGCTATTCAGATTACCTATATCATACTGGGTGCCCTGTGTAGCTTGTGCTTTTCAAGGTGCTGGTCCGTTCCTTCAACCCTGAGGAGAGCTGACATGAGTCAGGCTGAACCGTCCAGCTCACAAGACATTTGTCTCTCCAGCCAGGCCTCCTTGTCTCTCCACTTACTCAGATGTTCTCTGTGAGCTGTGTGTGTGTGTGTGTGTGTGTGTGTGTGTACACATGTGGTGCATATGCACATGTGGAGGCCTGAGGTGGTTGTTTCTCAGGAGCTGTTCTCCTTGCTGGTGGAGCCAGGATCTCTCCCAGGGTCCTGAAAGACTACTCTCAGTGGACCTGCATTCCCAGCATCTGCCCACATGCATACACACTCCTAACCTCTGCAGGCACCATACTCACTAGCACACAGATACACACGCACACATGTCCACATGTGGACACATATACTTAAAAATAATAAGATAAATTTAAAAAGACAAGAGTAGAATCTTTGTCATTTCACTATTAACAGTATGTCCTCTTGTCTTTTTGAGAATATTATATGCAGCCATGTGCTGCCTAGTGATGACGTGGCCAACAACAGCTAATATAACATGGCTCCCTAAGATCATGAAGGCATCACATTTTCCTACTGCTGAGGAACTTTGTGGTCATCTGAACAGCCCAGTACGACATACAGGTCAAGTCACAGTGATCCAGTGTAAACAAGCTAGACTACTACATTAACAGCTAGCAATAGCTATATACACATCTATAGTATTTCACAGTCTTAATAAAAGACTGATGTTAATACTATCACCTGACAGAGTCTAGAATTACCTAGGAGACAAACCTGTAGGCATGCCTGTGAGAGAGTCTCTATACTAGACTACTGAAGTGGGAATTATGGAAGTATGACAGGCTCCCCTAAGAGCAGGCCACACCGCGGCATCCCAGACTGAGTCAAGTGGAGGAAGTTAGTTGAGCACTGCCATGCACCCCTCTGCTTCCTGCTGTGGGTGCCATGGGACCAGCTGCCCCACAATCCTGAGGCCATGCCTTTCCAGGAACCAGAAGAAAGCTTCTCTCGGGTTGTTTCTATCAGCTAGTTTGTCAAAGCAGAGAAAAATACTTAATATAATAATATAACATGTCTATATATTTACAATGTTATACTTTTTAGCATTTGAGTACTCCTGTCTAAAACAGTTTATAACCAAGTGTAGTGCACACACTGCAATCCCATCTCTTGGAAAGCAGAGGAAGGAGGACCTTCAGTTAAGGGCAGCCTGAGACACACAGTGATATTGTCTCAACCAAGCAAACCAGAGCTGGAGAGACGGCTGAGGTCTACCAGAGGACCTGGGTTCCATTTCTCAGCAGCAGTTCCAGGGAATCCCACATCCTCCTTTGGCCTCTGTGGGCACTGATGCATGTGGAGTACAGACATACAGGGAAGTAAAACATTCTTATGTATAAAACCAATCATTTCAACAATTTTAAAAACCAAAACCTCAGTTTGCTGTTATCCATAAGCAGCCAACAGCAGATGAGCCTGTCACCTCCCTGCCATTCAGCTCCTGTTTATCCAATGACTGACTGGCTGGCGCACCCATTACACATAGGTTTGCATGCTCCAATGTTCACAGCAACAAAGCTATTCAACAACACTGTCCTCAGAACACAGCCCACTATCAGCACGCACAATGCCCACTGCTGCCCTCACTTCAGAGCCACTGCTTTTGAATTCATGTTTATTGTCTTGGGCCCAATGTTAGAAGTTTACCGCAAATATGCACTTATGCTCTGCTGCCCGTGTTTAACAAGGCCCTCAAGAGCTGACTGAAGATGTGCACTGGGCAGACTCTCCATCCGCTAGGTTTCACTCAAGCTGAATGGCAGGTAATTCTTAGGGTCAGTAAGGAACTTCTCAGGCACATCAAGGAGAAGCGACACTTGAAGGTACACTGTTTGTAGGAGAGGCCTATTCAGAGACATTCTGGAAGCCTAGACATAAAGGGGGGGTGTGGATTCACACCATCCCTAACAGGCTCTGACTTAGCTTCACCTCCTTCAGCCTGGGTTTCTCCCACCCACTCCTGTGCCAGGTGTCAGTAAATCCAAAGCCTCCCTCTCAGTGTGGAGGGGGCCTATGAATCCCTATTTAGTCAGCCCTGGAGCCTCCTGAGCCACTGGACTCTGTCCTCTCCAGGGAGCTGACCCAGCTAGAGCCACCAACCAGGCTATGTCACCCTCGTGGCTTCCTTCTTTCCAGTGGGCTCCTATAGCCATCACTTCTTCTCTCCCAACTCACGGCTTTCTATAATTTTATTAACTTATTTTCATTTTAGGGACATAACACAGCTTGAGCAATCTTTTTTGGGCACAAGCCTGAGACATAAGGCCTCCAGCGTTAGGCTGAGTATCTGAGCCAGGAACAAGCACCTGCTGTCATCTGCAAATCGGAGGAGAAGAGGTTTCCCTGTTCTACACAATATTCATGACCTTCAAGACACAGAGTAGTGTCTGCCACACAAAGGATCAGAAGAAACGAAAGCTAAGGACTGGGACTGGGTTTGGAGTTTTCATTATTAGATACATCCAGAGGCAAGACAATGGGTAGGGCACAGGCTAACTTATTTATGCAGAGCTGGTGGTGAACTGTTTGGCAGGTGCGCCCTGTGGCCCAAGGTAACTTACCTTTACCTCCTTCTCAATATAGTCGCTCAGCAGTCTGTCTGGCTCGACGCGCTCAGGTAATGCCAGCACCACAGTGTGCAGAGGGCGCCTCTCTGTCACCTTCTCATGGGCTTTCTTATCTCTACTCTTTTCACCTTTTAGGAATACTCGTTTAAATGGCGACACAATTCCAGGCTGCAGGCAGAAATGGCAATGATTGGAGTTCATTATTCACACATTTGTGTTGTACCTACCACTAACAAACACAAGTGGCCAAAACTATTAGCACAGTTGCCATGGAAATGGGAGACTGTTCACCCTAGCCTATGAGAAAGTACCACCATGAGGCTGAGGCATGGCTCTACAGCCAGCTCACACCGTGTTCAGGTAAGTGTCCAAGCAGACAGCACAAGGACAGACAGGCCTGTTAAATGGCTCCTGTCACACTCAGAAGGCAACTCACTGTCATGAGGGGAACAGTCTCCCAGAAGACAGCCACACAGCAGAGCTTCAACTCCTGCCAGCTCTGTGAGCCATGTCATCTCAGCTCTGAGGGTACAAGTGGGGCACCCACAAAGGCATCTGTCTCAGCAGCCAAAACCAAGTGAGCTCTAAGGAGCCCAGGCTCTAACAGAGCCTCAGGTTCTCAGGCAGCTCCTTCCCTCCTACAGGCTTCCAAGTCGGCCACCGATGCTCACAGCCTCACACCCTGCTGGATGGAAGGTTAGAACCAAGGCTTTAAAGACTCAACCTGGAATCAAAGTGAACTTGTGAGCTACAGAGAGGGGGATCAAACCTGGTGCCTCCTAAACAACCACAACAACCGTTATCCCTGCCTCTGCGGAAAGATGGGGCTGCCAGCCATCCTTCATCACTCAGAGAAACAAAGACACTTAAATACAGCAACAGCTCACAGAGACCACAGGCACGAGCAATGAAAGAAAGAAATGTCCTAGCTGTTTTCTCTCTGCAGTAGACAGCTGGGAGAGCTGTCCACAGTTCTGATGCTCACCCACTATGTTCCTGGCACCCAAGCAGCAGCTAGGAAACCACAACAGGCTCAGCTCTGACCTTCCCTTATCCCCCAAACTAGTAACAAACAAAAAAATGTACAGAATAAATGATCAGGCAGGGCTCACATGGCCAAGGCTCCCAGGAGATGCAACATGTGGGCTGCTCCTCAGTCTCACTCTGAGGTTCAGCCCTCTAGCACTAGGCATGAAACCAACAATCAAATAAGACCCACTCAGCCTCAGAAAATCACCCTGATACCTTTCCTGTGCCTGCGGCCTCCTGCCATGGACAGCTTCCCTGCCCCTCGGCTTCACATCCTGGGCCCTTGATACCTTGATTTTATTCCACTGATCTGAGATGGACACAGATCCAGGAGGCCCACTCAACAAGGTCAAACAGCAGCATAAATCTCAGTGTTAGAGCTGTGCATGCACAGCCATCACGCCTGCTGCTCTCCCCACAGGCTTCCCTCCAGCTCAGGACTTCAGGCTTAGGGTGAACACAGGCTCCAGGCTCAAGGCTCAACTCCTCTGGTGTCATCTGAGCTATCCTGCTTCTTTCCCATACAAGACAGTTGGCTGAGCTACCATCTCTAAAATGAGCTATGATCCTTGCAAGTCCTAACGAACAGCCCATGTGATAGCTACAGAGAGCTGAGCTGATACATTATAAAGCAAAATGGAGTCAGCAGTTATTTCCATTACTGTTTTTACTCACAAAAATCCATCTCCTTTTCAACTGTTGTCTTTACAGCCCAGCACCAAAGCCTCAGACTATCTCCCACTCAGACTAGATAATGACCCACGCACAACCACTCACCTGCCTTTGAATCCATGCACCCAAGGTAGGAAGAGACTGTGACCCACAGCCCTGTAAATATTAAAATATTCCACTCGTGGGAGCTGATTCTATCACATGGCATCTGCCTTTGTGAATTGGAATAGTCCATCATTGACCCTTGTTGGGCCCTGGATGAGGTAACTCTATTTAACCTGCGCCTTTGCACGTAGCACACAGGTAGAGGGCATGATTAGCAGGTCTCCACCGCCAGAGATTAAAATATTAATGAGTTACCTAAAGGGGGGGGAACGTAGCTAATTAAGCTATCCCCTCCCCTTTTCCCCTCCCTATAAAAAGTCAAGGGAGCCTGGCTTCTGCGGGGAAAGCGCATACCATCTATACCCATTCACCACACCATGAACAATAAAAGCTTTGGAAAACTCCACGTGTTGCCTGGGCCTTCCTGCGCCTGCCACCAGACTGCCAGCTTTGGAACATTGGAACCCTGGACCCTTCTCAGTGGCGGCTGCGTGCATGTGGGACCTTCCGCCGGTGAAGTGCAGCGGGACACCACCGCAGTCCCTCGTGGGAACTCTCACCCGCCGGATCCCCCCCCCCAGTTTTGTTCCCCACAGACCCTGAAGTCCTGTCTTGATCAGTATAAACACACACACACACACATGCACACTCACACTCACACGCACACGCACACTCACACACGCACACAGGGCAGTTTCTGGCACTTCCTGCTGGTGTGGAAAAGAGTGAAATAAGATGACAGAAACTATAACAGCTGTAGCTGAGTGATGAACACAGATACTTCAGCTACTTCTTTGAGATGTTTCATATAGCTCAGGCTAGCCTCAAACCCACTGTGTAGCTGAGGACTCAGAACTGCAGTCCTGTCTGAGGGCTAGTGCTAGGATTACAGGCTTGCACAACATCTCTTTTGTTTTGTTTTGTTCATCTGCAGTGCTAAGAATAGACCCCAGGGCTTTGTACACACTGGCAGGTGCTCTTCCAACTGTGTTATATCTCCAGCCCCTCCATTGTTTTTAAATTTAGATTTTCATAACAGTACATACCTGATGAACAACTGCCACCTGCCACTGGCCAGGCCTAAACTATGAAAGTCAGGAGAACCAAGATCATTAGAAGGTGACACCAGCAGAAAGGACAGGAGGCTCTTCCAGAAGAGCTAAGAGGACCACCCTGCCAGGTCCCCACTCTGAGATGAGTGAGGACAGGCTGTCATCGAGGACCTTCTAAGTGCATTCTTTGGGAGCTCCCACAAACGTTTCTTTCAGCCTCAGGATGAGTTTAGGCAAGCAACAGATGGATGAGGCAGGGGACAAGACGATATCAGAGTGGGGGGTTATGGGACAACAATGGTCACTTGAGACTTACCTGACAGTAAACTGCAGGCTAGAAATGACCGCCAAATTTATAGACACATTTGAGCAATGTAAACCCCGATGGAGACAGCTATGATTTCTTCACCGTGGGACCTTTTACCAGACAGTACTCAGATTATGCTAATTGTGCTGTGCTTGATCACTTTATTTTTCCTGAGTTATTAAATGTCCTTATGTTTATGGTCCATGAACAAGATGCTCCAGAAGTGTCATCTCTACAGCCACAGCCCGTCACTCTGGGCAGACGAGTATCTATCCACACCCTCCTCCTGCAGCCCCACAGACCTCCTTCCCTCAACCACAGTTCCTTGCAGTAGATAGTGACTGAAGGCTGGCTCCTATAGACAGGCAGGCAGCTCTGTCTGTCTGCCCTTCCAGTTGTCTATCAGTCAAACTCTTTATTAACTTACACATGGAACCAACAAGAAACCAACTGTGAAACCAGAGGTTTGCCAGGATCAACCTCTAACCAAGCTCTGACCAAATCAACAGGCACACACAGACCACAGGCCACTTACACTGTTTCTATAACAGTGATACAAAGCTCATAAAAGAGAGTCTGTGCTGGGAAGGACCCTGGGGTGTCTTGTAATCAATTCCAGCCCAAAAGATAGACAGATCCTCTGTAATGAGGTGACATGGGCTAGAACTCTACAAAGAAACCAGGCCAGCCCGATTCCCCTTCACGTATCTCTCACTGTCTAAGAGTCCATTCTCTCCACTCCCACATATGCCCAGCACATGCCCTGCCACAGAGCTGGACCTTTAGTCTGGCTTCTGCAGCTTGCCTGTCCTCCAGCATCCAATATGGAGCATGTATATAGCCTGTACAGACTACAGTGAGGAATAAACCCCAGTGCAGAACCTTTATTTTGTGTGCAAAGCAGATACATTAGGACAAGAGCAGAGTAAGAGAAACTAAACCCACAGCAAAAACAACCAACAGCCAGCAGCTCAGCAGCTTTTGGCAGCCTACTGTAACATCAAACCACCTGGGTTTTGTGCTACCCTAAGCATCAAGGAACAAGAAGAGCAGACTAGAACTGATATCTCCCTTGGTCCACTCACAGACTAGCCAGAAAAAGCACATTCCCCAAATCTCAGGCCTAAGCCATGAGGAGGCCCTCGAGGGCCTCTCAGTCTTGGGCCTTCAAGCCTAACCAAGCTCAGATAGTGAACTGAAACAATCCCCCTTACCCATGGCCTTACTTCCCGGATCTCAGCTACCCACAGTCAACGGTGATTGCTGAATACTAAATGGAGAACTCCAGAAAGTCACAATTCCTAAGTTTTAAATATATTTACTGCGGGACAATGTTACAACCACTGGATAATAATATATATAATATATAATAATATATAGCACCCTTCTCTTTACTATACTAGAACTTTAGCACAGACAAGGAAAAAATCTATACAGACATTGGGCTTAGTACTACCCCTGGTTTTAAGTATCTATTAATGGCCTTTGATGCACCTTCATGGGTGGAAAGAACACTTCCGTGGAGGGAGATGTGTCTGGCCCTACAGATGAGCCTTGGCTATAATAAGCACTACGTGCTTCCCCGCCCCCCACCCTTCAATGCCTCCAATCATCTGAACTGTTTCCTGCAATGTGGAACACTGAAACACAGCACATAATAAGGAATGACTGATGCTCTGGGCGGGCTGACAACCCATTAGTGTTGCCTCAGCTCTCAGCTAGTGGGGACAAACAGCTAGGACAGCAGGACTGGAGGACAGCATTCAGACATTCCAGAAACAAACCTGAACAAGGAGGAGTGTAATACTGAGGCAGGAGGATTGCAAGATCAAGATCAGACTAGGTCTCAGATAAAACTACCAAGTGCTGAGGACATACCAGGTGGGAAGAGCTTCTGCCTAGCATGTGAGAGCCAAGGAAAAAAAGGCAGAGACTGTATCTCAGATCTTAAGTTGCTTTTTGTTTCGTTGATTTGTTTATGAGTCTGTTTTCGGTTGGTTTCTTTTTGAGACAAGGTTTATTCTATAGCTCAGGCCAGCTTAGGACAGAATTCATGGCAACTTTTTCTGCTGCAGACTTCTGAGTACCATGATTACAGGCAATAGCCACCATATTAGCTCTTAACATGAAAATGCAAAAGGAGACTATGGCTAAAAAGCAAAGGAACTAGATGTGGCGGCACATGTCTTCAACTGGGAGGTAGAGGCAGGAGGATTTGCATTTGAGACCAGCCTGGTCTGTGTTTCAGGTCAGCCAGGGCTACATTGAGAGATCCTATCTCAGTGAATGATCAATCGATCAATAAAGTAAATGGGCAAATACTATTTTGATAGGCAGAGTCAGATTTCAGTAATTGATCATAAGGTCTTTAATTTGCTGCGATGTCCTGTGATAAATACACTGAGAATAAAAGGCAGATTTAGCACCTGCTATTCTTCATTCTGTAGCATGCTATTGAGTGTGTACGATATGGGCCCCAGAAGAGCACAAAGGTGGGATCTTCCAGATCAAGTCTTCCCTGAAGAAACTGAGTCCGCAGGGGCAAGCCAGGGTCCAAGACACAACGCTGAGAAAGGAATATGAAACACAGGAACAAAACTCCTGGACACACAGTGAGAAGTTTTTCTAGCGTCTCTCTTGAAAAGGCTTTCAGATCCTATCAATATTTTTCCATCCTTTGTCATCTTATGCCCAAAACAGTCCTTCAATTTGGAAACGGGAGTGGGCATGTAGCTTGGTAGCACAGGAGTTACCTCACTAGCAAACACAAAGCTCTTGTTTAATCTTTAGTGTCACTGAAAGAAGAAAGGTGTATGTGTATGTGGGGTGGGGGGAAGACTAGGAATCTAAAAACAACAATAACAAAAAAGTTACAACTATCCAGAGAACCGTGGTGGTACACCCCATGATACTGGCCCTTGGAAGCAGGAGGATCTGGAGCTTGATGCCACACAAGGAGATTCTATTTCAAAAATACACAAATCTCTGGAAGTAACTCACTGGTCTTTCCTTGTAGTGACTCTGTCCTCCACATCACTATGGCATGGACACAGACAGATAGACAGACATAGAAATGTGAGCCTCCGGTGTAGCAATGGGACCTTCAGGAGGAAAGATCAATTGTCCCTGGATGGGGCTGAAGTTGTTCAAAAGCCACAAGGTCCTAAGCAGGGGTCAGGAAGGAAGCACCAGGTGGCCGGGGCTATGAAGGGCTGACTACCCTTGAGGCACCACCTCAAGAAGTGGGTGTCCAGTACACATGCCAGTATTACGGTATCTAAGAAGCACAGGAAACTCTTGCAGCAGATCCAACTTGCCCAGAAAGAAAAAGCAGCCGCGGAAGTGGAAGCCCCTCCAAGTCAACCAGGACTAGTCAGCTACAGCCCAAAGGACAAAAAAAGATAAAAGCTCCCAGGACATAGATCTGGAGATAAGAGCTAAAGTTCCTACCTCTACCTCTTCTACCAGAAGATTCTCAACAGCACTCAGAAGGATTTGGAGGACTTTGGAAAAAATATTACCATATATCATTCTCTCAGACACCTCTTCTACAATGGACCACTGACCTCCCCTGGAGGTATATACTGAGAAGGAAGAGACACAGAGAAAGACTGGAGAGGGCCCTCTCTAGCAGTTAATTCCTTTTGTAATTAAAGCTTTAGTGAAGGGGAAAAAAAAAAAAGCCAATATCTCTAGACTAGACTCCTGGGAAGCAAGCTCTTTCTTTGAGGACCAGTAAGTAATACAGCCATATATGCTAACTGTGTTCCTCTTGCAAAGCTCCAAGCTCAGCACATTATTCTGGAGAACGCAATAGCACGCATGAGACAGAAAAAGCAAACTAAGGTTCAAAGGGCCCCTCAACAGTTTGACATGTGCATGTCATTTAATCTTCACCATCAGCTACTTAGTAGGTTTCATCCCATCCTAAGACTCATCCCAATGCTCAAAGCAAACAGGTCTTGTGCATGCCACACAGGATGGCTATAGACAGAGAAAGTGAAGGTACTGCCTCCCCTCCCCACCCCCCAGGAAGACAGACAGTAACTGCACTGAGACAGTCAGAGCAGGCCTGGGAGGGACAAGGGACTGTAAGGGGAAGAGGCCCAGAGGTCAATGAGAGGGTCTGAAAGGAGGCCTGTGAATGGTCCTGCACACCTCTGTCCGGCAGGGCAGCAGGAACCAGTCCCTACAGAGTCCGCCTATCATCCCTGACAATCACATACTGCCCAGGCTGCATCTTACACAAACTCTAACAGAAAGAATTCCTAGCTGGAACCGGGTGTGGGGAGTGGGGTGGGGTGTGGAACACTCCTTTAATCCCAGCACTCGGGAAGCAGAGGCAGAGGACCTCTGAGTTCCAAGTTAGCCAAGGCTACACAGTAAAACCTTGTCTCAAAAAAGCCCAAACCAAACCAAACAAAAAGCAGCCCCTTCTGCTGACCCTTCAGTACCACAGCCTCACACACAACAGCCAGCTTCCAGCACTCTCTGCAACATCTGTGGCACATTCACTTCTTTCTCTTTCTTTCTTTTTTTCTTTTTTAAAGAAAATTAAGGGATGTAGATATAGCTCAGTTGCCTAAGGCACTTAGTTCAGTCCCCAACTCCTCATAAAAATCAGGTGAAACTGGGCAGTGGTGGCACACGCCTTTAATCCCAGCACTTGGGAGGCAGAGGCAGGCGGATTTCTGAGTTGAGGCCAACCTGGTCTACAGAGTGAGTTCCAGGACAGCCAGGGCTACACAGAGAAACCCTGTCTCAAAAAACCAAAAAAAAAAAAAAAAACAACAACAACAAAATCAGGTGAAGTGACATTGGTCTATCTCACGGCACTCTGCAGGCAGAGGCAGGAAGTGACATTGGTCTATCTCATGGCACTCTGCAGGTGGAGGCAGGGAGATCAGAAGTTCAAGGTCATCATCAACTAATGCCAGACTGGGATGGTGGAGATTGTGGGTGAGGAAGGAGAGTGCGGACGCCATTCCCTACCAGTGGAAACGGACCTGGGCATACGGACCAAGACAATGGGTGCAACATCCCCTGCATACATCCTACCTCGGGACTCCCTGGTTCTGGAGGAATGGAATCAAAAGGCATCTCTGCCTACTCTTGTTCTACTGGTGAGTTCTCAGGAGTCTTAACCCCACGGAGGGCTGTGCTAGGGGCAGGCCAGGGTCCACGAGGGCAGCCTAGTTCTGTTATGCACTCATAGACTATTGTGCACTCTAGGGACAAGGCTCCCCAGAGTCCCCTCAATTTCTCAACCTTTACCCTCCCGCCAGCTTTCAACTGTGTGACGTTAGAACTCAAGAGACTATAAGTCCGCAAGAAATATTTTCCCTGAAAGACATGGCCCCTCATTCCTTCAGATGAATGAGAGCATCAGTCTAACCTCTGCTCGACAGAACAGCCACCCACGTGCAGGCCCAAATCTTGGTCACCACCCTCTGCAGCACACTGTAAATGAGGCACCCAGCATCTCCCAGCAGGGCTCAGGTTCCAGGGTGAAAACACATCCTGGAAGCAGCTTGAACGTTGGTTCCTATAAGGACATTCTTTCTTACACTGAGTCTGAACCTACCTCGTTCTCCATGGGAGATCTCCAGGGCCACTAACGTTGGAGACGTTTCTTTGGAGGAATCCTGGTTCCTCCCCTTCTGCCGACAGCTGCCTTGCTTTTTCTAGTCCCCTCTGAGATGGTTGAAAAATATGATCAGATGCTAAGCCCTCCCTCTAAAAAACACGAGCACACAGGAAGACCAGAAACCACAGCTTCCTTCTGCAAAGCTTACTGAAGTTGTTTACAGTTTTGAGAAAGCTAAAGAGCACGAGCATCCAAAAGCTGTTGGCCAATTCCAAGAAGATTGCCTGCAAGGGACACAAAGTAAACTAGCGAACATTCTCCCACTGCTCAGAGCAGAATCCCACAGGCAGCTCAGGCAGCCCCTGGCCGGCTCCATCCAACTTGCAATGTTGCAATCCATTGCTGATGGATGTTTCTTCGGCAGCCTGACCATAGACACACTGCAGGACTACATTATCAGGGAGGACCCCATGCCTCCTGGCCCTGTGACAGGAGGACAAGGACAAGCCTGCTCCACATTCTGTTTCAACACGTGGTCATAGCAACAAGACCTTTACAGGTGCATTTCCAGGTCCATTTCCAGGTGTGCTAAGTGCCCAGCCTATACTAGCCCAGGGCCAGACTTGAGTTTAAGTCACCAGCTTGCAACAAAGCAATGTGCTCAAAAGCAAGTTGTTTTAATTTCCTCTTAGTTAAACTTCCTCATCCGGGAAAGGAGAAGTTAAATTTATTATTGATAAAAGGCCCTTACAGCTGAATGTTCCAGAATAGCTTGCAATAGGAATGGCTATTTAACTGGCTCATTTGTATGACTATATATACCCATAGACCAATAAGCAAACGTAACAAAATGCAGTTGTTCCTGGCCCTATGGTGACTTAAGGTCCCAGAAATCCATCATAAATTAAGTCAAAATGCATGTAACCTACCTAAGCTCCTGTGTAGCTGCGTCTGCCTTAAACGTGCTCAAACCGCCTATATCAGCCTCATCAAACAATACCACCTAATCCAGCAGCAGGTATTTTTGTAATCTATTGAATTCTATATACTGAAAGTGAAAGCTATGTAGGTACCGCCTGTGTCATCATAAAGCTGAAAATCTATTAAGTGAACCCATCCTATAAGGAAGCGCATTAGCCATTTTATGAATTCCATGCTGAACCAAATCAAAAGGCTAACATGTCCTGTCCAACTTTGTCCGTAAAAAAGGGCAATTTCACATAGTTTTGCTTCACTGACCTACCACAAATAAATTTAATCTTTCCTCATTCCAAAAACTGTTACCACACACCAATTCTGTGTTTCAACTATTCACCTAGGTGACAAAAACTCACAAAGCACAGAACAGTGGGAGAGCAGTCCCACACACTCATGAGTCAACACCTGAATCCACTGGCCTGTCATGACCTCTTTAAACCAGAGCAGTCGCAGCCTCAGACTCCTTTCCAAATGCTTTATAGAGACATGTCTGTTGTGATGATCAGTGCTACAGACATGGGGGGAGGAGGGGACAACCAAGTGAGGCACCAGGACGCCACACTGCTTTTGTTATTCCAGCCCCCCCAATATGGTGACTTAAAAGGTAATTAACACTAAGCCACCAATCAACATGATCCTTCCTCCACAAGCACAGTGGATGATCAGGAAAGAGAAGGCTACAGAGTAAACAGGGAGAGACATTGGAGAAAGCTGTTTAAGAACTATACCACAAAACAAGAACAGACAGCTGTGAAAAGAGAACAAGTATGCTGTCTTGGAGGTCACAGAAAGTTCATTAGGGTAATAAAACAGGCATAGCTAAACCAAAATCAACAGACCTGGAGTTGAACAGACTGGGATTGGCCAACATTTGCCTGTTGCTTATAGACCAAAAATACGAATAAATGTTTGTCTCTACTTTCTGGTGCTGGAGATTGAAACTCCAGAGCCTTGTATATGCTAAATATGCATCCCACCCCTAGTTGCAGGCCCAAATCTTGGTCACCACCCTCTGCAGCACACTGTAAATGAGGCACCCAGCATCTCCCAGCAGGGCTCAGGTTCCAGGGTGAAAACACATCCTGGAAGCAGCTTGAATGTTGGTTCCTATAAGGACATTCTTTCTTACACTGAGTCTGAACCTACCTCGTTCTCCATGGGAGATCTCCAGGGCCACTAACGTTGCACTACTTGCACTTTTACGAGTAAACATTTGTGCTAGGAATGATGGCACACACTTGTAATCTCAGCACTTGAGAGGTAGATCAGAATAGAAAGAACTCAAGGCTACCTCTAGCTACATGAGTCAAAGCCAGCAAAGTTTTAGTCACCAACCATTCTCAGTAATAGAATTCTATTAGAAAAAAACTGTTTTGGGATGGAGAGATGGTTCCACCATTAAAGGCTAGTCTCACAACCAAAAATACAAGAAAAACTGTGTTCTAAACCAAGCATGGTGATACACACTTTTAATTCCAGCACTTGAGAAATAGAGTCAGGGAGCTTTCTGTGAATTCAAGACCAGCCAGCCTGGGTTATGTAGCAAATTCCAGGACAACTAAAGATACTCAGCAAGACCCTGCCTTAAAATTACAAAACAAGCAAACAACAACAAGACCACTGTTCACCTGGCATACACCTTTAATCCCAGCATGTGGGTAGCAAAGGCAAGTGAATCTGTAAGTTCGAGGCCAGCCTGGTCTACAAGGGTGAGTTCTAGGACAGCCAGGACTGACTAAAGAAACACTGTCTCAGAAAAAGAGAAAGAAAAAAGGAAGGAAGAAAGGAAAGAAGGAAGGAAGGAAGGAAGGAGGGAAGGAGGGAGGGAGGGAGGGAGGGAGGGAGGGAGGGAGGGAGGGAGGGAGGGAAGGAAATACTGTTCACTCAGTGATTACTGCATTCTGAACTTTTCAATATAACCTTTGTAAAAGTCCTTATCTTTTACTGCTTAAGTATCTACTTCATGGCCTGAAGTCTACAGGAAGGTTGTTTGTTTGTTTGATTTTATAAATACACTTGTTTGCCTACATATGTGCCTTTGCACCAAGAATATGTCTGTTGCCTAATGTCACAGATGATCGTGAGTGCTAGGAATTGAACCTGGGTCCTCTGAAAGGGCAACCAGTGCTCTTAACCACCAAGCCAGCTATCTCTTTAGTCCCCTACAGGAAATATGCTGTGGTGACTAGTCCTATGAAGAGGGAAGGTGGACATGACATCCCACTCCTACATAGCAGGGGAATTATTGGCAATTCATAGCTGCCCCTGGCAGGTCAACCATGATCCAGTGGAAGGCTATACACCCATATATATGGGCAGCACAAACTGGACTTGGTAGATAGGAGATTACACACACACACACACACACACACACACACACACACACACACACATACACGTGGGGGACAGGGAAGGGGACAGGACATGAGAGGAGTTGGGGGAGGGGTGAATATAGTAAAAGGTCATTTTCAAAGAGGTTATTTTTAAAAAACAGCTACTAACACGAGGATGGCTGAGGATATAGCTCTGGGCTAGACTCGTACCAAGCATGTATGGAGCCTTGTATGACAAAGAAAAACAAGCATACTCATTTCTGCCCTGTCATAGCGGCTCACACCTAAGGAAGCTAAGGTAAGCAGATAGTCAGGACTTCAAGGACAGCCTGGACTACTACGGTCCAGAAGTGTGGGCTACAGAGTGAAACCTTATCAAAAAAAAAAAAAAAGAAAGAAAGAAAGAAAGAAAGAAAGAAAGAAAGAAAGAAAGAAAGAAAAAGAAAAAAGAAAGAAAGAAACTCTTCTCGATGAGACTTGAAGCCTGAAGCCTGCTCCACAGTAGGGAATTTACACCGGGAACTGAAACTCTGCCCAAAGCAGGAGCCCCGAGGGGAATCTACAACTGTTGTTTTGGCAAATGGACATGTTGTCAAACTGCCTTCTAATACACACACACACACACACACTTTTTTAAATTAAATGTATTGGTTGTATGTGTGAATGTTTTACCTGCATTCATGTCTGTGTACCCCAACATCATTGGTGCCCAACAAGTCAGAAGAACTGGATCCCCTGTAACCAGAGTTAGAGATAACTGTGACCACCAAGTGCTCTTAACCAGTGAGCCATCTCTCCAGTCCCTAAATATTCATTTTTACACTTACAGATTTGTGATATTCTCAGCCATGCCAGAGAAGCTTCTTTTACAGTGGACCATGATTAATACAGAGACTCATAAATGGGCAAAGTACTGAGAGAGTAAAACACTGTTGAGTGCTCGGCCCTAAAACTAGACATCTGTGGCACGCTGTAAGGATCAGGAACAACGCACAAGAGGGAACAGAAAGATGAGGGGCGCCCTCACACGATGTCTTTGGGACCTGTCATGGTCACTGCAGTCATGCACTCAGCAGCTGTGTCACCTGCGCAGGCTACCTCACAACACTCCATCTCTGGGAGAACTCAGGCCCCAACTTAGTGAAGAGTTAGATGGGAGGGGTCAGTGGTACAGCCACGGGTCAGTTCCCCTCGCTCCAGTAAATAACCCCACAGCTACATTCAGCAAGCATCTCAGTTAAACTTGGTGAGTGGAAAGACAGCCAGCTTAGCATTTAAGAGTGCATTCTACTCCTGCAGAATACTGAGTTCAGTTCCTAGCACCCACACTGGCTGACTCACACCAGTGGCACACTACTCTAGGCCTCAGAGACACTCTACTCAACACACATATATACACATTACTAAAATATTCTGTAAAGTCAATCACACAAGAGCATTTTTCTTTTAGGAAGGAGGGGTTCAGAGTACATTGTGCATAGGCAGGAAATTATCCAAGAACACAGTTTTAAAATATATTTTTAAAAACCTAAAATGTTTAGGCTGGAAGATCTCAAGTTAAAGCCAGTGTGTGCTATATAATGAGAGTGTGAAAGAAGAAAAGAGAGCTGGGAAAGATGGAAAAGGGGAAGGCAGATGAGAGGAGGGGGAAAAGGAAAAGAAAAACTCAGTTGGAAACAGTTTAGTATTACCTTACAAAGCTGAATATAGCTAGACATGGTAGGTCACAGCTGTAAATCTAATACTTAGGAGGCTGAAGCAGAACTGCTTGCTGTGAGTTCAAGGTCAGCCTGAGACCTTATCTCAGAAATAAACAAAAAAGGCCAGGCATGGGATTGCAAGCCTCTGCACTACAGATACTGAGGCAGGTGGATCTCTGTCAGTTCACAGTCAACCTAATCTATACAGTGAGTTTCCTGACAGCCAGGGCCGTGACAAACCCTGTCTCAAATAGTAATAATAACACTAACAACTTAATTAAAATCCCTACTCAAGGCTGGGAATAAAGCTGTCACTTAGTTGGTAGAATATCTGCCTAGCAAGAATGAGGCCCTGGGTTCAACCCTCACATATGACAGCAAATACTTAAGTCATGAGAGCAGGAAGATCAGATACTCCAGGTCTCAGATACATAGATAGCAAGCTTGAGGCCATCCTGGACTACATGAGACCTTGTCTCAAAAATAACAATACCAACAAAACCTTAAAAGGCAGTTTATTCTTTTTTTTTGTTTTAGAGACAGGGTCTCATTATGTACAATCTGGCTTCAACCTGTACTCTTCCTGTCTTTCCTTCAGAGTTCTGGAATTACAAGCATGTTTCACTACTTCTGCCCTACAGCTTACTTTTTTTTTTTTTTTGGTTTTTCGAGACAGGGTTTCTCTATATAGCCTTGGCTGTCCTGGAACTCACTCTGTAGACCAGGCTGGCCTCGAACTCAGAAACCTGCCTGCCTCTGCCTCCCAAGTGCTGGGATTAAAGGCATGCGCCACCACCAACCGGCGACCTGCAGCTTACTTCTTAACCAGCTCTGAAACGTTAACAACTGGGGAGCCTGGGTAGAAGGCATACAGGTACTCCCAGGGACCGTGGTCACCTGGGTAGAAGGCATACGGGTACTCCCAGGGACCGTGGTGATCTAGTTCTCGGTAGAATGTTTGGTTCTGCTACAGTTTGGATGTTCAACTTCTCCCCCAACAGTGCTCTAGGTCAGCACATTCTCTGACACATACCCTCTTCCATGTGCCACCGGACCATAGACCCAACACTGGGGCAATAAATCACAGAGCAGCCTTTTAAAGTTGATTGTCTCCAGTGCTTTGGTATAATTTACAGAAAGCTAACAAGAGTTGTCAATGTATGCATTTGTCAAGACTTAATAGTGTGCAATGGAGACTGTGCACATTTTATTGTTTATAAATTGTCTCTCAAAAACAATTTTTTTTAAATTGCAGGACTGTATGTCAAACCAATGTACTAGAGGCAGAAGAATTTTTGCCAAGCCAGCCTTGCATACATAGCAAGTTCCAGGCCATTCCAGACTACTTAGTGAGAGCTTCTCTCTAAATAAAAAAGAAATAAAGAAGGGAAAGGAAGAGAAGAGAAAGAGGCTACAAGGATGGGTCAGCAGTTAAGAGTATTAGCTGCTCTTCTCTAACTCCAGTTTCAGGGGATCTAAAACCCTTACACAGACATATGCAGGCAAAATACCAATGAACATAAAATAAAAAATATTTATAAAAAAGAAACTATTGCAAGGACTATGGATATATATAACTCATAACTCAGTGGTAAAATACTTGTCTAACCTGTGAGTGAGGTTCTAAGTTCAATTCTCAGGACAAAATAGGAAGGAAGGAAGGAAGGAAGGAAGGAAGGAAGGAAGGAAGGAGAGGAGGGAGGGAAGGAGGGAAGGAGAGAGGGAGGGAGGGGAAAGGAAAGAAAAAGAAAGGAAAGGAAAGGAAAATCAAGAGGCAGAGACAGGCAGATCTCTTTGAGTTCAAGGCCAGCCTGGTCTACAAAACTAGTTCCAGGACAGCCAAGCAGCCAAGGCTACACAGAAAAACCTTGTCTTGAAAAGGAAAGATTAGCAAATCTCTGGTTAATAACATGGACGCTGACACATTCTTGAGTAAAGTAACATCTGTAAAATCCTTTGAAATGGGGCTGGAGAGATAGCTCAGTGGTTAACACTGGCCTCTTCCAGAGTTCCATTCCCAGCAACCACATGGTGCCTCACAACCATCTGTAATGGGATCTGATGCCCTCTTCTGGTGTGTCTGAAGACAGCAACAGTGTACTCACATAAAATAATTAAATAAATCTTTTTAAAAGTCTTTTTAAAAAATCCTTTGACATGCATCAGAGCAGTCAGTGAGTAGGCAGGATAGGATAACTGGACAGGGGATCAAGACTGCAATCAGGTCAGTGACGGGATCTGGACAGTGGGTATGAACATGACGGTAGAGCCTAATGTGCTGACTCTGCACCTGCAAAGTGGAGCCAGTTGGATCACACTCCCTAAAACAGAACTTGAGGCCAGCCTCTGCTATGGAAGACCCTATGGTTGTCCGACTCACCCCACCCCAGAAAAAAAAAAAAAAAGCCAGATAAGGTGTCACATGTCTTCAATCCCAGTGCTTGGGAGACAAAGGGCAGCCTGGTCTACAGTGAGTTCCAAGACTACACAAACAAAAACAAAAACACAAAGTCAAGTGGAGTGGTACATGATTTGAGAGGTAGATGTAGGAAGCTCAGGGCTCAAGGACAGCCTCAACCTCCCTGTGGATCTGAGACTTGCTTGTGAGAGACTGTAACTCAAAAACAGGGAATGGAGCTGGAAAGATTGGTTCAACTCCCAGCACCTACACGGTGGCTCACACTGCCTCTAACTCCAGTCCCAGGGAACCTTTGCAGGCACCAGGCACACATGTGGTACACAGATAAAACCACCACACACATAAAATAAAACTTAAAGTTGTAAAGCAGAGGGAGAGCTGAGGAGATGCAAACATGAGAACCTGAGTTCTAATCCCCACGGAAATGCAGGTGAAGCAGTACACACCTGTAATTTCAGGACACCTGAAGAATAAGAAGAAAAAAATCATAAGTCATAATGAAATGCTAAAGAGTTGCCTGGCGGTGGTGGCGCACGCCTTTAATCCCAGCACTTGGGAGGCAGAGGCAGGTGGATTTCAGAGTTCGAGGCCAGCCTGGTCTACAGAGTGAGTTCCAGGACAGCCAAGACTACACAGAGAAACCCTGTCTCGAAATACCAAAAAAAAAAAAAAAAAAAAAAAAAGAAATGCTAGAGAGCTGGAAATAGCTTAGCAGTTAGAGCACAGGCTGCTCTTGCACAGTATGTGGGGTCAACTGCCACCACCCACACAGCAGCTCACAATTGTCTGTAACTCCAGTTCCAGGGGACCTGACGCCCTCTTCTGGCCTCCACAAGCATTGCATGCACACAGTGTACACACACATTCAGATAAAACATCCATACATATAAAAATAAAAATAAATAAATAAATGTTTAAAAATAAAATAAAACGCTGCTGTGGTAGCTGGGTTAAAGAAGGAAAACAGCTGGCCAATGCAGCGCACGCTCTTAATCCCAGTACTCGGGAGACAGGAGCAAGGGACTTCTTGACTTTGAGGCCAGTCTTGTTTAGAGTGAGTTCCAGGACAGCCAGGGCTACACAGAGAAACCCCTTCTCAGAAAACAAACAAGCAAACAAAGAGAAAGAAGAAAGATCGGAAGTCCAGCCCTGTGGGTTTCAGGTTTAAAGTCAACATTGTGAGGAGTCTCAAGACAGAAGCTGGCTGGGCTCTGACAGCAGCTGCCCAGCTGACAGGAGCTAGGGAGGGAGTTACTGAACAGCAGACTCTAACAGTTATAGTATCAGATCAGGATATACTCACATGTGACAGAACGTGAGCCTGCCAATCTAGGTAGTCTCCTTTCTCTTTAAATTCTTTATTTTTATGTGTCTGTGTGATCTGCTTGCATGAATGTCTGTGTGTACCACATTTGTGCCTGGTGCCCGAGAAGGCTACAAAGCAGATGTCAGAGCAGATGTCAGATAGGACTACAAACAGCTTCTACCACGTTTACTCTGGGAATCACACCTGGGTTCTCTGGAAGAGTAGCTAGTCAGTGTTCTTTACCAATGAGCCATATCCAGTCCCTCCCCCCTTTTCTGAGACAGAGTCTCACTAAGTCACCCTGGCTGGCCTAGAACTCACTATGTAGACCAGGCTGGCCTCCAACCTCCAGAGATAAACTTGTCTATGCCTCCCAAGTGTTAGCATTAAAGTTGTGTACCACCATGCCATGTCCAGCCCCTAGGTTTCCTTAATAATTCACTCCGTGTGAAGCAACAAAGGAGACAGAATCCTCTAAGTCACAGAAGAGGCAGGGTTCATGTCACAGTACACATAAAGTAGGTTAAACTGTCAGAAGAACTTTCATGGAATTTTAAACTATAGGATGGATACAAACATTTTTTCTTTTTCACCTCTCAAAGCGACAAGTAATTGTGCACATGAAATGCACTTTACACGCAAATGACAACGTGCACAGAGTCCTGTACGGTAGGAACAGTAACTGAGAGGCTTAGGCTGACCGCTCTGCTCATTTGCAGAGTTCAGCCATCCTCTCCACCTCCCCGGGTGACACAATACACTACCTTAAGCCCCAAACAAAAGCCAAATTCCAACTTCCTTCTGTGCTTATTAAAGAGGATTACTTTCATTGTATACACTTAATGCCTGTAGTCAAATGCCTAATTCTTCACACAATCCGAACAAAAAAAACTGTTACCAATTGGGTACACTTGAGAGGAAAAAGTGTCACATATTTGGCACCAACACAGAGGTAAGGAAAAAAGTTTCCTATTTGTACTGGACGAAGAAAAGGAAAAGACCTGGCCTGGGGGTGTGGCTTAGTGATAGAGCCCCTGCCTTACATTCATGAGCCCTGGGTTTTCCAACCCTCAGTGCCAGAAACCCAAAAAACAAACATCTCCTGTCTGTCTCAATGGACAATCCAAACACAAACCCTTTCACTTGCATCGTCATCTGGGGAACTGCTGTTGCAGCCAAGCACTTGCAATTAATACTAGCACTAGGAGACAGAGGCAGGCATATTTCTGAGTTCAAGGGCAGTCTGGTTTACATAGCAAGTACCAGGCCAGCCAGGGCTACATAGATTCTGTCTGATCAACAAGAAAACAAAATTCTGTCATTTCTCTCAGACTAAGGGACAAGTGTAGTAGCAGCTAGCATACTGAAGGGATCCAGGCTTACAATGGTTGCGTGATTTATGCAGGTCACAGCTAGCCATTCCTACCTACTACAGACTCCTAAAGGCAAAATGTATTCCACTGCGGAGTCTACACCCAAAATACTCTATGTGGTTCCTTGACCATAAGAGTGAACTGCAGCCATGTTGGTTTATGCCTGCAGTCCCAGCATTCAGGAGGTTGAAGACAGACCATAGCCACAAGCTCAAGAGCAGCCTGGGCTACAATACACAATGGAATTCTGGGGCAGCCAGGGACAAGGTAAAATGCTATCTCAAGTTCCCTCAAATGGAGTGAGAAGCAACCTGTGGTCCTTACAGTAAGGGCTTGTCCAGAGCGACTGTGTCGATCAGTTCCTCAGAAACCTCCCAGGATCACAGCCGTCCCACCTACACACTGTCCTCTAGAGTCAGCCTCAAGATACCCTGCTAAGGGGCTGAGGAGATGGCTCAATGGGCAAAATGCCTGCAGCACAAGAACAGATCCCTAAGTCCAGATTCCTGGCACTCATGTAACATCCAGGCATGGACCCAGACACACACAGACACACAGAACTGTAACCCAAGAGCTTGTGAGTGGACGATCACACTGAGACAGAGCTCCAGGCTCACTGAGACCTTCTAAGTGTGAAGAGCAATAGAGGAAGCCAATGTTTAACCTCTGCCTCCACGTGTACAAACATACCTGAGTAAATATGCACAGGCACAAAAACTCTCACCTTCTCTCTCCCCCTTTCCGTCCCCTCCTCACATACATACTAAAAGAAGAAGAAAAGGAAAAACACTTTTAAAAAAATCTTCCTAAACTGGTAGTGTGCACCAGTTTAATCCCAGTACTCCAGAGGAAGAGGCAGGGGGATTTCTGACCTTGAGGCCAACCTGCTCTACAGAGCAAGTTCCAGGATAGCCAGGACTATACAGAGAAACCCTGTCTCTAAAAGTAGTAAAAATAAATGAATAACAATCAATCTAGCTAGCTACCTACCTACCTACCTATCTATCTTTCCTAGGGCCACACAGACATAAACTCACGGTAAAAGCCCAGATGTTCCTTCAGTGGTCACGTGCCCAGTATGCTTAAGGCCCTACGTTCAATACCCTCTATTGCCAAAAATAAACAAAGTTAATTTTTAAAAAATGGCTTACTAGATCTGCTGAAGCTTATTCTCTCCCAGCTCTGGAAGCTGAAAACTCAAGATCAAGGTGTAGCTACTTCTCCTGGATCCCAGTGTCCCAATCTCTTCTCATAATAAGGCAACTCAAATCAGGTCGCAGTGAGCCTCGGTATGCCATTTAAACTTAAGCATCTCTTGCCAGGTATGGTGGTGCATGCCTCTAATTTCAGCTCTTTGGGAGGCCAAGATTGTGTTTCCATAGCTTCAAGACCAGCCTGGGCTACAAAGTAAGCTTAGGACAGCCTAAGCTAGAGATCCTGTCTCAAAAACAATCAACAAGAAACATTCAGGCACCTCTTTAAAAGAGCTTCCCCTCCATATACAGTCACCTCGTGAGATTGTGGGGGTGAACTACAGCGTATGAACTCGGGGGGTGGGGGGTGTAGGGACGATTCAGCCCACACAGGTACAAGCAGGAATGAGAATAAAGTAAAAAAAGGGCTGCCTACACATCAATCCTGTTTGAAGTCAGGCATGGGGGTTGCATTCACACTTGAAGTTTTCATACCTGAAAGGTTTTCCTGATCATTTGTATCAAACCGTCTTCACCCTGTCCTTGGCTGCACTTCCTAGGGTGAAGCTGCCGGCCGTCTGTGCCTGGCACTGGTGGTGCTGACCAACATCCATGTAATGGATAAACAAGCAGATTACTACAGCACACCTCTATAGCAGCTTCAGTGTACGCAGACCAACATTAATCCCCTGTAGCCCAGGTTAGCCTCAGCAGAGTTAAGGGTGTATATCGCTTCTTAGCTTCTGACCTTAGGTAGTAGCCCAGATCCCCACCTAGAACTTGGTGCTATCTTCCTATCTTTCCTAATACTACAGCACCTCTCATATTCAGATTTGCCATCTAAGGGGTCAACTTCCTAAAGCTTAAGTCCTTAGCCCTCCTCTATGCTAAGCATGGCACAGGCGCTTGAGTAAATACACATCAGGCACAACTATCATTTCAGCACTAGAAAGGTAGTGGTAGGAGTCAGCAGTTCAAGGTTATCATTGGCTACATAGTAAAACCAAGGCCAAACTAAGTAGCAGGAGACCCTCTTGGTTTGTGGAGGTTTTTTTTGTTTTGTTTTGTTTTTTCAAAAGATATGGTGTCCCAACGCCTTTAATCCCAACACTTGGGAAGCAGAGGCCAGCAGATTTGAGTTTGAGGCCAGCCTGGTCTACAGAGGTCCAGGACAGCCAGGATTACACAAGGAAACCCTGTCTCGAAAAAGCAAAAGTAAAAACAAAAAGCCAGGAGTGTTAGTGTGCCTTTAATCTCAGAAAATGAGAGAAGGCAGCAGAGGCAGACAGGATCTTTTGGAGTTTAAAGTCAGCCTTATCTACATAGCAAGTTCCAGGCCAGTCAGGGCTATATGGTGAGACCTTGCCTCAAAAAAAAACAAAACAAAACTCTCCGAGAGCTACCTGGCTCTGCTTCCCAAGCGCTGGGATTAAAAGCATGTGCCACCATGCCCAGTAAATTAATATTCTTTATTATCATTTAATATCCAATCCTACATTTCATGGGAATATCATACCTTTTCCATGTTTAAGTAAAGCAAATTAATCAACACAAAAATATTTAACTTGGTTCAGACAGAAATCATGGCCATTTTGCACTCTAACCTCAGGGCAGAAGGATGGAAGTAGAGACCAGCAATCAAGACAAATGGCAATTTCCTTGAATTGTGATCCTCATTCAAGTAGACTATAAAACCTCCTCCCTCCCTACTCAAGCACACACCTAAACTTGCTACAAAAAGAATCACTTGATCAATAGATGGAAAAGATGGCTAAGACATATCAGATAACTGCTGGGCAGCGGTGGTGGCGCATGCCTTTAATCCCAGCACTTGGGAGGCAGAGGCAGGCGGATTTCTGAGTTCGAGGCCAGCCTGGTCTACAGAGTGAGTTCCAGGACAGCCCGGGCTACACAGAGAAACCCTGTCTCGAAAAACCAAAAAAAAAAAGAAAGAAATGGGTAAGAGCCGGGTGGTGGTGGTGCATGCCTTTAATCCCAGCACTTGGGAGGCAGAGGCAGGCGGATTTCTGAGTTCGAGACCAGCCTGGTCTACAGAGTGAGTTCCAGGACAGCCAGGACTACACAGAGAAACCCTGTCTCGAAGAAAAAAAAATAAAGAAAGAAAGAAAAGAGAATGTAGCTTAAATTAATAGAATGACTGATTGCCTATCATACACAAAGCCCTGGATTTAGTCCCCATGTGCACACCTATAACCCCAGCCCTCAGAAGTAGAGACAGGACAATCAGAGTTAAAGGTCTTCCTCTGGGGTATGTGAGATGCTGTGTCAGAAAAGGAGGGCAGAGAAGAGGGTTACACTGCATCATATATAGTATAGTATAATACTATAATATACAACATCTGAGACTATTCTATACATAAGAGCCTTATTTGGCAGGGCTGGGGAGATGACTCAGGGGAGATGGCTGGGAGATGTATCACTTGCTGTTTGTTCTTGAAGAGGATTCTAGTATAATTCCCAACACCCTATCTTGAGGCTCTTAACTGCTTCTAAGTCCAGCTCCAGAGGGAGCCACTGCCTCTGCCCTTCACAGGTACCCACATGCATATGTGCAAACCCAGACATGTACATACACAAAATTAAAAGGGGCTAGACCAATGGTTCAGCGATTAAGAACACTGGCTGCTGGCAGGGTAGGGGGATACCCAGAAGAAACCCCATACTCTCAGAAGAGAAGTGGAGGGGGGATGGAGGGAGGGACTTTGTGAGGGGACATGGGGGGGCAGCATTGGGATGTAAATAAAATAAGTTAGTTAATTAAAAACAAAAAGAACACTGGTTGCTCTTCTAGAGGACCTGGGTTCATTCCCAGCACTCACATGGCAGCTCACAACTGTCTGTAGCTCCAGATCCAGGGGGTCCCACACTCTCACACAGACTCACATACAGGAAAAACACCAATGTACATAAAGTAAAAATAATACATTAAAAATTTGCAAATAAAAGTAAATTTTTAATATAAAAACAAGAGCCTCATTCACCAAAAACAGGTCCTTTCGGTCTGAAAGGTACGAGCCACTCTACAGACATCAAGTGGTCACTCTACACCCCTTCATGGGGCCCACAACGGCAGCCAGTTTTTCTGATGCACTCATCTCTCTGGCCTGACCTGGCCTGGGATTGATCCAGCTCTGCAACAGCTAACTCCGCAAGCTCTCTAACTTTTCTTGCATTTCTGAGTCTGTAGGTTCATGAAGACAACTGGTTCAACAAACTGTTTGATAGAGATATATAATCACTATACTTCTGTTGCTATAGTAACTTCAAGAATGGCAGGGCAACACCTGGGGCCACTTCAACAAAATCTACTCGGTCCTACGGATAACTAGCAGTTCACTGACCTGTCTGAATAGGCCAGAGTAAAACCACTGCTTGACAAGACATGAAGCATCTGAGACCTGGAAGAGGCCTGCCAGTCCAGTTTTGAGACAGGTTCTTATATATCCCAGGTTGGCCATGATCCACAGTAAGCTGCCAAGGATGACCTTGGACTTTGAGCCTCTCACCTCCCCCTCCCAAGTGCCAGGATTTACAATAAACCATTATGCCTCTGGGGCATCCAAAGCACTGGGGATCCAAACCAGGGCTTCATGCCTGGTAGGCAAGCACTGTACCAAACAAGCTATGTCTTTAGCACCCATTCATATTTTCATAGGCTCAAGTTTGCATCTTTTTGAAAGACCTGGGTACATTTAAATGCCCAAAGTGTAATAAAATTTATTAAGTTTGAATTCGTAGCCAGGCTGTTGTGGTGGACACCTTTAGTCCCAGCAGGGACAGGAGACTCTCTTGAGTTTAAGGGCAGCCCCCAGCAGGGACAGGGGAATCTCTTGAGTTTAAGGGCAGCCCCCAGCAGGGACAAGAGAATCTCTTGAGTTTAAGGGCAGCTTGATCTACTGAGCCAGTTCCAGGACAGCCAGATCTACAAAGGGAATCTCTGTCTTGAGGTGGAAGATGGAATGAATTCATTAAATGTTTAAAACAAGTACCTCTTGTTAACTGAGATTATTAGAAACATTTAAACTCCTAAGTTGGAGGAGACACTACATATTAAACAGCACGTGAAGAAGTAGAAGTCAGGTGTGGCGGCACAGCTTTTAACCCAATACTGAAGAGGCAGGATCTCAGTGAGTTCAAGGCCAGCCTGGTCTAGATACCAAGTTGCAGAACAGCCAGGGCTACATAACAGAGAAACACTACCTCAAAGACAAACAAACAACACTGAGGAAGGTTCTGCTAGCTCCTGATCAGAAGATACTTGGTAAACTGTGTTAAGTCATGGCCTACATAGAAATTCAGGGCCCAAATGTCTCACTTGCTCACTTTAGTTTGTGAGACAAACTAAAGCAGGTGGCAGCATGCCCACAACTGCTAGCACAGATCCCAACACAACTCCTTATCTCCTTTAATAAAGACAATGAAATTAATCATTGCCTTTGTCTGTACTCATTTTTTTTCCCACTACATATAACTGTAAGATGTTCTTGCTACTGATCTAAAAACTCAGGAGGGAAGTTTTAATGCATCTCTCTGCTTCTCAGCTTTCTACTCAAACTGGTATGATATACAAAACAACAAAAACCAGCCAGGCAATTTGTCCCAAACAAGAACGTGGGCCAGGTGTCTTACAGGGCACTCAGAGTGTGATACAAATACAATGACTAGTCTCCAGGGATGAAGGCTACTGGCACTGCAAAGCCCAGCTGGCACAGTTCAGCATCATCCACACTTGGGCCAGGTCCCTCCCTAACAGCACCCTCTTATCTAGCTAAGTCCTTTTACAATGCTCAAATCCCCCCCTTTCTATACTTGTAAGCTTAATTACTTTGTTGGGCTCTTCCCCAGACTTAAACCATCTTGGAGGTAACAAGCTGATAGCACATCTAAACAGCAAGCACAAGTTCTGTCTTAAAACAAAAGAGAGTGGGGGCAGCGCCGCAGGCCTGGACTCCCTGAAGGCCACCTGGCCACACTCTATTTCAAGTAAGACTTTCTGAAAAATGGGACACCTCCTAAAACAAGGTGATGAGTGGTGTGGCCAATTAAAGGCTACAAGGAGGCCGGGTGGTAACTGAGCTAGGACATCAAAGTCTGTTTTAAACTTGTCGACAACGTGCACACGTTTATCAAAATGAAAATGACAGGCAAACATGAAGATTGCAAAGCATTTATTTGAAAGGGATACATTTTATCAAACCCCACTTTTCGCTTTAAAGGCAGTTATGCAGTTCATCCCCACATGGTCTTCCCAGGCTCCTTAAAATGTTCTTTATCAACTACTCAAGCCTGTAATTAAAGCCACATTTTAAACTACAGAAACGAAGGAGTCTCTTGAACCATGTCCTAAATCTTACTGCCAAACATAACGTCACTAAAATCACTCAGTGGTATTAAATACGAGCGACAGTGGACGAGCGAACCCGCCGAGAAGCTAAGTCCATCTTTGCTTTTACTGGACATCCAAAACAAAGCCAAGTGGGCAGTAAAAGCCTCGCCAGTCACGGCACAGCCCAGTGGCCCAAGTTCCAGCCCAGGCCACCTTCTGGCCCCTCACTGGGCCCACTTCCTTTGTGGCCCCGGCCCGTCGCGCGGGGAAGGCGGGCCCCCTGACAGGCCGTCTGGAGCAGGCCGGGGACGAGCAGCAAAAGGGACCCCCCCACACCGGAAAGGCGCGGCACTTCCTCCGGGAGCCGCAGGCCCACCTGACCACTGTCCCTGCCCGCTCCGCCGCCCGCCCACCCCGGGGGACCCCCACCCCACGCCCCGGCCCCGCGGCAGGACGCGCCGGTGAGCGCTCACCTTCTTGCCCTTCTTGCCCTCCTCCTCCATGTCGCCGCGTGCGGCCCCCGCGGCCCGCCCCGGGAGCCCCACCGCCAGCGGCCGCTACATGCTCACTCTGGGCCCGCCACCCCCGCGCTCACCGCGCCGCCCGCCCGCCCGCAGTCTCCGCCCCGGCCGCGCCCCACCCGCACTTCCGGACCTAGGGAGCCGGCCCAGTGCAGAGACCCCGCCCCCTCATGCCCCGCCCACAGCCTCGGCGCTCCCGCACTTCCGCCCAGAGGAACCCACTGGCTCGAAGGAGGGCGCTGTCTTGCTGGGCAAAGAAGGCATTCACGAATACTCCTAAAGAGACCCAGGATCACTCCGGACCCCTCCACGCTTCCTCAGGGCCTAAGGAGAACACCTGCCTACCCTCCAGTCCTTCCCATCCCCTCTGGAAAGGCGCCCCAATACCCCCCAGCTCTCTGGAACCCTTGAGGGCCGCACAGGAGTGGCTCCCAACTTTTCAATTCTGCCGCCATCTTTAGGAAGGCCGACTTCCCAGCCTGCCTCGCGATCGGAGAGGCGGGCCTCAAGCCTCTGGGAAGGGACCGAGTCAATCTCCAATCCAGGTTCTGGGAACGCTGCCAGTTGGCTTTTCTAGCTTTTTACTCTGAGCCACAAGGAAACCCTTTTCTAGTAACTTTATGTTCTAGCTGGGCATGGCAGCGCACTCCTGTGTAATCCTAGCACCTGGCTGGTAGAGACAGAAAAATGAGTTCAAGATCAACCGTAGCTACAAGAGACTCTGAAAAAAAGAATCCAAAAATGTACAACAGCAACCTCCTTGGTAGTGTATGCAAGCTGTGATCTGTATGGGTTGTTCTAAAACATCTTAAAGATAGTATTCTGGTGGATATTCACGTTTCTGAGCTTATGTTTTTTTTCTAATCTAGGCTCCAGATGCAAAGATGCATTTGGGAAGCTGGAAGGTATAATGTAACCAACATTGGCCAGATCATCATGTCCACGCTATAAGGCGCATGAGATTGCAGGATCAAGTTCAACTTCCTTGGCCTCCAGAAGATCTGCATCTCTAAGAAGAAATGTTTAATGAAAATAAATTTAGGCCGGGCAGTGGTGGCGCACGCCTTTAATCCCAGCACTTGGGAGGCAGAGGCAGGCAGATCTCTGAGTTCCAGACCAGCCTGGTTTACAGAGGTGACTTCTAGAACAGCCAAGGTTACACAAAGAAACTGTATCTCAAAAGAAAAAAAGGGCTAGAGAGATGGCTCAGTGGTTAAGAGCACTGACTGCTCTTCCAGAGGTCCTGAGTTCAATTCCCAGCAACCACATGGTGACTTACAACCATCTGCAATGGGGTCTGATGTCGTCTTCTGGTGTGTCTGAAGAGAGCAATGGTGTACTCATATACATAACATAAATAAGTCATTAAAAAAAGAAAGAAACTTAAAAAAAAAGAAAAATTACTAAATGAAGCCAATATTTATTTTAAAACACTAAGTATCCTGCTAACTGTAGTATGTTCTCTCTGGGCTACATGTACATCTTTACAATAGGGAGTCATGCCCTCAAAAGAAATATGACTCCTCCCCTTCCAGTCCACAATTCTAGGGGAGGCTCATGAATCCCTTCCTAGTCCATGATAGAATGTTGACTGGCTTGCTCTTGTGCAGGTCTTAAGCAAGCATCCATAGCTGCTTTGAGTCACGAGTGCAGGAGTCCCGTCATGTCCAGAAGACACTGTTACACAGCTCCAGTCCTCCTCCCAGCCTCTGAACTGAGTCTCTATATAATTCTCGTTGTCTTAGCGTTTGCTATGTACAGCAGGCTAGCCTAGAAATCAGAGCTCTGCTGTCCTGCCTCCCAAGTGCTGGGAATAAAGGTGTGTACCTCTGGCTTTTATAATCTTCTACTCTCTCTTCAGTGGTCTTTCTTAAGCTTGGGGGTGGAGGGTGGGGGTGATGTAGATGTCCCATCTGTGGCTGACCACTCCACAGATACCTATTCTATGTGGTCTCATCTTAACCACCAAGCTGTCACTCTAGCCCCTATGGCCTGGATTTTATTTCACCTTTTCACAAACTGTAGTTGCTAGAGGGGAGGCTGGATGGAATGGGATTTTTCTCTTCCCAGTTCTGACCACAGCTATAAACAAAACTGAGGCTAGTAAGCGTAGAAGGTAGTTTCATAGGCTAGGACTCGCTCTGGTTCTCAACACCCTCTTCTAATAATGCAACCTCAGTCTTCACTGCCACACTATACACAAACGTCCTCCCCGAATAATGCATCTAGCAATCATGGATCCAAACCTGCATCAGGCACACACTTCTCTCTCTGAAGAGTAGTATAAATTTCTCTGCCCCAATACAATCTTACTTAGACAGTTTTATTCAGTTATGCCTCTAATGCATCCTGGTACAAGATAGGGCCATTATCCAGCCTGAGCTCTTTCAGGATGCGTGCACAGTACAGCAAATCTATGGCCCAAACTTTCAGAATTCTCCCTTTACCAACTTACAATTGGGTGTGCACATGATTAAAATCGGGTATTATAGGAAGGGATATGTGCAGTTGAAAAAACTATTATCTGGCCTAACCTATCAGTCAGAATGGAGACCTGCCAGCCCATACCCCTTAGGTGCCAAGCTCCCATTCTTGAGTCCTAAAAGGAAGCCTCAAACAATTGGGCCTTGAGTACTCTGACTCATACGACCCTCTCAGCTCTGTACTATAGCTTTGCTCCCATAAACTTACTTGTTGCAAATCCGTGTGAACCATTATGTGCTGGTTAGTGTCCGCCAGTGTGACTCAAACTAGAGTCATATGGGAAAAAGGAACCTCAGCTGAGAAATCGCTTCCTTCCATCAGATTCCCCTGGGGCATGTCTGCCGGGCATTTTCTACTTTTTTTTTTTAAAAGAGTTTTTTTTTTTATGTGTATGAGTGTTTTGCCTGCATGTATGTATCTATAGGTACTCCGTGTGTGTGTGTGTGTGTGTGTGTGTGTGTGTGTGTGTGTGTGTGTGTGCGCGTGTGCGCGTGCGCGTGCGCGCACGCCTGGTGCCCATAGGAAGCAGAAGAGGACATCAGATTCCCTAGAACTGGAGTTATAAACAGTGGAGAGCTACCATATGCTGGGAATTTAACCCAGACCCTCTGGAAGGTCTGGAGCACATTATGTGCTCTTAAACACTAAGCCGTCTTTCCAGCTCCAGTTTTTTTTTTTTTTTTTTTTTTGATTAGTGATGATTCGGGGGCAGCTCATTGTAGACAGTGCCCACCTATGAGCAGGTGATCTTGGGTGGTATGAAAAAGCAGGCTAGTAGGGGCTGAAGACATGACTTGGGTTGAGACCATTGGCTCTTCTTGCAGAGGAGTCTGGTTCATTTCCCAGTACCTACATGGCAGCTCACAGCTAGTTGTCTGTGGCTCCAGTTCCAGGGGACCTGACACCCTCACATAGACATACACAAAAGTAAAACATCAATGCACATAAAATAAAAATAAATAATTTTTTAAAAAAAAAAGCAGGCTGGGGCTGGAGAGATGGCTCAGCGGTTAAGAGCACTGACTGCTCTTTCAGAGGTCCTGAGTTCAGGATGATGCCTCGCAACCATCTGTAATGGGATCTGATGCCATCTTCTGTCTGAAGAGAGTGACAGTGCACTCACATAAATAAATCTTTAAAAAAAAAAAAAAAAAAAAAACAGGCTGACAAGCTCTGGGGAACAAGCTATTCCATGGACTCTGCTTTAGTTTCTGCCTTCAGGTTTTTTCCCTCTTACCTCAATGGTCTGTAACCTGTAAGCTGAAATAAAACTTTGTCCCATAGTTGTTTTGGGTCAGTATTTTATCATAACAATAGAAAGGCAAATACCAGCACCACATTTTAAATTCTTGGGCAAAATGGCCAAGAACTAGGAAACCCAGGACACTGACTGCCAGTAACAGATTCATTTCCTTTTACAAATTTCTGTCTCAGCCAGACAGTGGTGGCGCACGCCTTTAATCCCAGCACTTGGGAGGCAGAGGCAGAGGCAAGTGGATTTCTGAGTTCGAGGCCAGCCTGGTCTACAGAGTGAGTTCCAGGACAGCCCGGGCTATACAGAGAAACCCTGTCTTGAGAAGCAAAACAAACAAAAAATTTTTCTGTCTCTGTTTTTTGGTAATGGGGGACAGTAAGCCTTAGATTCTGCTTATAATGCCATAGAAATCCTCTGGCCTCTAGCACTTCTCAAAAGTGTGCATATTTCCACCACGTGGCAGATCAAGCTGAGGTATGGGAAGTGCCCTTAGAGTCTTTCTTCTGCAACAAACCATACACACAGACGAAAGAGTACACTCAGTCTTCAAATGTTAACATCAGGTGCCTGGCATTTAAGCCATCCCACCCACGATCCTGCATTAATGTACCTTTCCAGATATATTACTCTTGGTTTGTTTTGTTTGAGATACAGTCTCCTCTAATCCAATCTGATCTCTAACCCAAAGGGGCCTTGAATTTATAATCTTCCTGCCTCTATTTCAAGAGTCCTGGGATTACTGACCTGTGCCACTAGATGCAGGGTTTAGTCTGTGGTAGAGAACAAATCCAGCACTTCATGTATACTTGGCAAGCACCCTACCCACTGAGCTGCATTCTTCCATAGTATCACTCTGTAACACAGAAAATACTGCTACATCCTCCCTCGGCATTTAGGCTGCCCTGGAGCTCCAGAGTCTTTCTGCTCCTTCTCTGCTCCTTCTGAACCACTTGTCATGCTCCCACCTCATCTCTACACACACAGCCCACGTTTCAAGCAAAATCCATCTACTGATGATCATATAGAGATATCTATGTAAATAAATTAAAATGACCAAAGGAAGTGGGCAGAGGCTTTTCCAGAGATTTGTCCAGAGCTTGCTATGGTAGGGAGTTTGCTACGATCATCATGTTTACAGACTCAAAGACACACAGAGTGGAAAAGCTTTGTACTGGAAAACAAAGATTTGAGAAGATTCTAATTGACAGGCATGTGGCTCCCTATATCATAGCACTCCAGAGACTAAAGCAGGGTGAGAAGGAGCTCAAAGCCTGCCTTATCTACACAGTATGTTCAAGGATCTCATGGGCTACAGGAGATGCTGCCTGAAAAAGCAACCAACAAAAATGTCCTAGTTAAAGGTGGACTTGTGTGGGGAACCCTACAGGAATGGGCAGGTGAATGAACCTCAAAGACATGAGAATAAAAACTCAGTTCAGATTGATTTCATTAACCTGGAGCAAAACTTCTAGAGAGTCTGATGCCAGGGGATTTACTGCCAGTATATTTAAACCCAGTATAATTTGGGAAAAAGTATCCTGATGTAAAACAATCCCTGGTGCATAAGAAAGCATAATTACATTGAAACTCAACTCAGGATACATATTATTTCTTCAAAGAAGATGGATTCTGGAAACAGAATGCCTGTATTAGCCTAGAGGCCCAAGAAAGGATACAGCCTGCTCTCTGTCATACAGATAGTGTAGAGGTCATTTGGGCTATTAGCTACCTCTGGTCCTGGTTGTGGGAGCTCAGAGGAGTCTCTGGCTATAGAGATAATATAAGAGTCATTTAGGGGCTGGAGAGATGGCTCAGAGGTTAAAAGCACTGTCTGCTCTTCTGAGTTCAATTCCTAGCAACCACATGGTGTCTCACAACTGTCTGAAATGGGATCTAGTGTCTTCTTCTGGCCTGCAGGCATACATGCAGGCAGAACTCTGTATACATAATAAATAAATAAATAAATAAATAAATAAATAAATAAGTCATTTAGACTATAAGGTATCTCTGGTCCTTGTTGTGGAAGCTTGGGGAGTCCCTGGCTGAAAGGGTTATTTAGTTTACTATTGGTTTACTAGGTATCTCTGATCCTGGTTGTAGGAACTTGGTACCGCCTGACCCAACAGATTCATGCAGGTCACAGGGGTATTAATCACCTCCAATCCTCAGCTTTCTGGATGGAAGAATAGGTTTTATACCCATTCCTTTGAGAGGACAATCCTGTGTGCTTACCAGTCATGGTTTTCCTGGAGATCTGTGGGCACAAGGACCTTTGTGTTGTGCTTTCAACAGGCTTGGTACCTTTCATACAAGAGGCTGAAGAGAAAGAAAATTTCCAGGAGTTTGAGGTTTGAGGCTAAAAGGGATTACACAGCAAGTCTCTGTCTCAAAGTAAACAAGCAAACAAACCCAAAACAAAAAAAGACAAAAAGAAGAATAGGGCAGGGAGGGGGAGAAGGCCCTGATTAGAGTCTTAGAATCTGTCTTCTGTGGACACCTCACACACTTGGTTAGAAGCTGTCCACTCTGGACACCTCACACAGAAGGTCTGCTTGCCGTGTGCACCTCACACATTTCCTCTGTGCACTGTAGGCACCTATTCACACATCTGACTAGGATCTGTCCATTATGTATCCTTACATACTTTAGATAGGGGAACATATTTGTCTACTTCTAGTTTGTCTTAAATCGGAAGCAAGGGTATAAATTAGGAAGACTGTCAATTATTAATCAGGTCAATGAACCAGCTTGCTGCAAGTCAGACTTTCAAGAAACCGATTGCTCTCTGGTGTCAGTCACAAAGCCAATCTATAACTACTGTGCCAGCTCCAAATATTCAACCTTGTCGTTGACTAGGTTGTCTTCTTCTTCTCCTTCTTCTTCTTCTTCTCCTCCTCCTCCTCCTCCTCCTCCTCCTCCTCCTCCTCCTCCTCTCCTCCTCCTCCTCCTTCTTCTTGAGTCAGGGCCAATCTCAAACTGATACATAATCATGCTTTCAACTTTACCTCCCTAGATGTAGGGGCCTGGCTAAGATTGAAACCAATATTGTCTGCTTGGTGAGTCTTAGTTGACCAGTTCACCTAGAAGTGTAGAGTGAAAATTTTTCTCAAAATAACCAAAGTGAGTACAGAAACAAGCAAACACAACATTCCCTTTACCCGCATTGGGTCAATCCAAGGATAGATTCCGCTCTGTACACACAGAATCAATCATAGTAAAGCCGTTTTGGGATGGTTTATTTTGCCTGTTCATGATTTCTATCTCAAGGAGAACAGGTTTCTCAAGTTCCCATTAAGGAGTTGATAACATCCAGGACTATTAGCCCTGAGTCGTCTGCCAGCCAGTCTCCAATAACTACAGCAGAAGCTCCTAGAAGGGCCTGTTAGAAAACCGCAGGAAGAGCTCCTGATCCCAGCGGCCAGGAATACTGCAGAATAAGATTCTGGCTCTGGATGCTGGGAGAGCCACTGAGAGCTGGGAACTCCTGCCAGTCAGAGCTCAGAGCAGCTAACGCTAAGGAAGGTTCACTTTGCCTACTTTTGATTTCGATCTACACTGAGCAAAGGAGGCCAGGCATGCTAGCACAGTCACATAATCTACTTAGGATCAAAGGCAGAAGGATCAGTATTTCAAGGTCATAGCAAAATCAAGGTTAACCCAGGTACATGAGGCCTTCTCTCAAAAAAAAAAAACTGATACTATCTGCCTGCCTGTTGATTCTATTAAAAGTTTTTATGTTAGTTACTTTTCTGTTACTGTAATAAAACATCATGAGCGAAACAACTTACGGAAGAAAGAGTTTATTTGGGCTTATGGTTCCAGACTCCAGCACTATAAAGGTGAGAGGCACAGCAGCAAGCACAGAGGCTGGAGCAGGAAGCTCCAGAACTCACACCTTTTTGTTTTGTTTTTAAAGATTTGTTTATTTAGGGCTGGAGAGATGGCTCGGATGTTAAGAGCACTCACTAATCTTCCAGAGGTCCTGAGTTCAATTCCCAGCAACTACATGGTGGCTCACAACCATCTGTAATGGGATCCGATGCCCTCTTCTGGTGTGTCTGACAGCTGCAATGTACTCATACACATAAAATAAATAAATGTTTTAAAAAAAAGATTTGTTTATTTCATGCATGGCAGAAAGGGGCTGGAAATTGAACTTGGGGCCTTGGGAACAGCGTCCAGTGCCCATAACCACTGAGCCATCCCTCCAGCTCGGAGAGTTTACATCTTGAATTGTACGCACAAGCAGAGAGGATAAATGGGAAATGGCAGGAGTTTTGTTTTGTTTTGTTTTGTTTTCTAGACAGGGTTTCTCTGTGTAGCCCAGGTTGTCCTGGAACTCACTCTGTAGACCAGGCTGGCCTCGAACTCAAAAATCTGCCTGTCTCTGCCTCCCAAGTGCTGGGACTAAAGGCATGCACCACCACTGCTCGGTGGCAGGAGTTTTTAAACCCTCAAAGCCCTCCTCCAGCACATACTCCTTCCAACAAGACTGAACCGTTGCTCTTAAACCTCTCAAGACAGTGCTACCCACTGAGATTTAAGTGTTCAAATACACGAGTCTATGGGGCACATGTTCATCCAAACTGATAGCAATTTGAAAAAAGCCTTGATCTATGGATTTCTAATATCCTGTAACTATAAAAAAAACCCCATGATTTCCATAATCATATCTGGGGGTGGCATATTCTACTTTCCTAAAGATGTAATCCTGAAAAAAAATTATCAATTTGATGATGGAACAGCAGCCAAGGTGACTTACAATATTTTGTCAACATGAAATAATGACTCTTTAAAGGAAATGACTAAGTACATTATTCTGAGCCAAATACGTGTGATGATGGAGAAACATGGCTTCAAGCCACCTTGAATAGCATGTTCTACCCTGGAAGGGGGTCACATGCACTTTTATAATGGCAGAGCTGAGGAAATCCTTAAGTTGACAGTGTAACCAATTACACTGATGGAGCGTCAGGGGGCCGAATACAGCAAAGCACAGTAATGCCTCTGTAGTTTCCCTAAGTCGTTACCATTCTTAAGTGTCAGGGACACTGGAGGCTAGAAGTCTGCTAAGCTTAAGGATAAGTTGTAAGAAGCCTACTTATTAGTTAGATCAATTTATAGCATGCTACTATGTGGCTGTTCATAGGGACTAAAGAGGTGCTGGAGAGATAGCTCAGTGGTTCAGAGTGCTTGCCGCTTTTCCAGAGAACTGGAAGGAGGTTGGTGTCCAGCACCCACATTTTATGGGTGTGCTCACCACCATAGGTAACTCCAGCTTCAGGCCTCTGGGGACACTGCACATAAACACAGACCCACATACAGATACACACACATATGTAAAATAAAAACATAATATAAAAGGGACTAAAGGTATCCCCAGATAATTTTACCTCTTGATTTATTTGAACATTCCATTTCTCCACAATCATGGTGCCTTAATGAGCCAAAGGTGTGTGTTCGATATTCATTAAGGATGTGGCATCAGGCATCTTCAGTTCTCAGTTGCTCTGTCTGGGCGTTATATGGGACGTCTGAGCTTCTGAGAGGGCATTATGATCTAGAGATTGCTTGGGCTTTCATTATTTTTTAGGCCTAGAAAGTAGACAATACAAACTCATTGAGACTTTACTTATTGACTCTGAAAGAGCCAAGGCCTTCATTAAGTAAATGTGTACTCAACCTGTGTAGAGGTACATCTCAAAGATGAATTATAGAGCTATTCTTGTGTTGAGATGAGATCTCATGTATCCCAGGCTGGCCTCATAGTTATTCTGTAGATGAGGATAGGTTCAGATCACAGACATAGATTACTATACGTGGTTTATGTGGTCCAGGCGACTGAGCACACAGGTTTGAGCATGCTAGGTAAGTACTCTACCAACTGAGCTATATCTCTTCCTGACAAAAAGTGACTGAGCCTGGGCGATGTCTCAGTGGTTAAGAGCACTTGCTGCCTTTTCTGAAGAGAAATGAAGGAAGACTGGATGAAGGTGGGGAAGGGAGGTGGGGGCGGGGAGACTGGGAGGAGAGGACAGAGGGGAAACGTTGGTTGGGATGTTAAAAAAAAAAAAAAGATGAAAAAAAAATGAAAGAAAAAAAGCATTGGCTCTTCTTCCAGAGGACCAGACTTTGATTCTCAGCTGTAACTCTAGTTCTGGGGGATCTCATGCCCACTTTTGGCCTTGGAAGACACACACACACACTCACACAGAGAGAGAGAGAGAGAGAGAGAGAGAGAGAGAGAGAAAGAGAGGACATAGACATACATGCAGGCAAAACATCCATACTGTGCTTTGTGTCAAGTGACACAAGCCAGAGTTATTTGAAAAGAGGAAACCTCAACTGAGAGAATGTCTCCATAAGATCTGGCTGTAGGGCATTGTCTTAATGATTGATGGGGAGTTTCCAGCCCATTGTGGGTGGGGCTATCCTTGGGCTGGTGATTCTATAAACCTGCTTTTGTTGTAAGAAAGCAGGCTGAGCATGCCATGGTGAGCAAGGCAGTAAGCATACCCCTCCATAGCCTTTTCCTCCGCTCTGCCCCCCAGGTCCTGGCCCTGCTTGAGTTCTGTCCTTCTGCTTTTGATAATGAACTATTCTATGAAATTGTAAGTGAAATAAACCCTTTCCTCCCCAAGTTGCCTTTGGTCATGATGTTTGATAACAGAAATAGAAACCCTTTGACATATACATATAAAATAATTTAAAACAATTTAATGACTAATACAAGTAGGGATTAATTTTTTATTTTATTTTTTTTTATTTTTTTATTTTTTATTTATTTATTTATTTTTGTTTTGTTTTGTTTTTCGAGACAGGGTTTCTGTGTAGTCCTGGCTGTCCTGGAACTCACTCTGTAGACCAGGCTGGCCTTGAACTCAGAATTCCGCCTGCCTCTGCCTCCCAAGTGCTGGGATTAAAGGCGTGCGCCACCACTGCCCGACGGGATTAATTTTTTAAATTATAGTTATTTAATGTGTGTTTTCATGCATGGGAGTTCAAAGAACAACTTGTAGGACTTGGTCCTCTCCTTCCACCACTTCCACTTGGTGTCAAGTGCCTTTATCCAATGAGCCATCTTGTTGGCCCAAAACAGGCAGGTTTTGCAATTTGGAGTCAAGGAACAGGCTCTTGTCATTAAAACATTGAAGCTGGAGCCTCCAGTCCCTGACAACTACATTAAGAAGAGATGACTCCCAGCAGGGCAGTGGTGGTACACACCTTTAATCCCAGCACTTGGGAGGCAGAGGCAGGCGGATTTCTGAGTTCGAGGCCAGCCTGGTCTACAGAGTGAGTTCCAGGACAGCCAGGACTACACAGAGAAACCCTGTCTCGGAAAAAAAAAAAAAAAACCAACCAACAACAACAAAAAAAAAAAAAAAAAAGAAGAAGAAGAAGAAGAAGAAGAAGAAGAGATGACTCCCTGCTGGGCCTGGTGAACCAGGGTTGTAATCCTAGCTACTTGAATGTGTAGATCCCTGGAACTGAAGTTAAATGCAGTTGTCAGGTAGTCAGTTGGGAACTGAGTCTGGGTCCTCTGTAAGCGTGGCAAGTACTTTTAACTACCGAGCCATCTCTACAGCACCAATTATAAACTCTTTGTTAGTAATTTTTGTTGTTATGTGTGTGTATGTGTGTCTAATAAGTAGGCATGCCCATCCTAGAGCCCACAAGTAGAGTGGGCAAACAATTCAATGAAGTCCGTTTTCCTTCCACCTTATGGTTTCTGGGGTTCAAACTTAGGCTTAGTGGCAAGAACCTTTAGCTGCAGATCTACCTTCTGGGTCAAAAATAGTCTTAACTCCTTTTCAGATGTGAGCCTGTGTTTTGTGTCACCAGAAACTTAATGAGAACTAAGCCACCCACCTCAAAAAAAATAAAATAAAATAAAATAAAAAAATTCAAGGGCTGAGGATGTAACAACAGAACATTTGCAAGTTCGAGGCTCTGTGTTTGTGTGTTTGGGAGGGGGTTCTCAGGAGACTTCCAACCAGAGTGTGGCCATAAGCTTTAGTAACTATTACAAAGATTCTTGTTTCTTGTGGTGCTTGTTTCTGTAGCAAATTCATGAAGTCCATGTTGAGGGGCGCGGGGGGTGGGGGGAAGCCAGACATATATTTAGAAAAGAAAGGAAAAGAAGGGCAGTGGTGTTGCATGCCTTTAATCTCAACACTGGGGGAGGGGGCAGCAGTAAGTGGATCTCTGAGTTGGAGGTCAGCCTGTTCTATAGAGTTCCAGGACAGCCAGGGCTACACAAAGAAACCTTGTCTCGAAAAAACAAAACAAAGCAAACAAAATGCACATCACTTTCCCAAGTGTTGGCCTATCTCAGAGCCCTGCGTCCACGTGTTCCCCAGCCCGGGTACACGCCTCGATTGGACAGCCAGAGCAGTCCTAGCTACGTCCGGTTCCAGCCCCTAGCTGTGGCACCAGGATTACTAAGAGGATATAATGTAGAAGGCTGCTGCTGAGGCTGAGGTCCGCATGTGGTCAAGCAACCGCCACCACCAGGTCGGGCCCAGCGAGAGCAGTCCGCGTAGCCCGCGAAGCCCGCGAAGCCCGCGTAGCCCGCGAAGCCCGCGAAGCCCGCGAAGCCCGCGAAGCCCGCGAAGCCCGCGAAGCCCGCGAAGCCCGCGAAGCCCGCGAAGCCCGCGATGCCCGCGCAGCCCGCAGAGCAGCGCTCAAGGCCACGCCCTGGGACTGCTGGCGTCACCGTCCTTGAGCCCGCGCACGCAACTTCGGGCGGGGCTGCGTGATGACGTTCTGCGTGCGCAACTCGCTGCTGTGGCTATAACTTTAGGCACACGTGTGCGTTCTCAGTGGGCAGCCATGGCTGGCGGGTGCTTTCTTGCAGATGCTGCGGCCCTCACCTTTTCTGCATCTTCCGTCATCAGGGCACAGGCGCCGTGCAGGGATATTTCGAGTCCAGGTAGTGATGTCGGAGCTCGGTGGCAGGACGCGGGAGGTCAGCCTGCGGTGGAACAGGGACGTTTTCCCCGGGGGAGACACGTGCCACCGGGTGATCTAGGCCTGTTTCTGGGGATTCCTTATAAACCCCAGCGAGTCTTGCCGAAGCAAGCAGCGTCTCCCTTCGAGATTTTTTTTTTTTTTTTAAACAAGAGAACGTTTGGAGGGGCTAGAACTGGGTGATAGGCACAGGTTGGGGCTGAATGTGTCTTGTCTCCCCTCCTAGGTGAACATCGAGGCCAGGTGAGTGGCCCCACAGCGTGGAAGGGATGATTGAGCTCTTCTGGAAGATGTCCTGGTAAGTCAGTTGTGGAAGCAAGGTGGCCTCTGAAGCCAAACTCCGTATCCTGAATTCATTTTCAGGACTAATTCTCTCCCCTAGAGAATCCTCGAGTTCTCAAGGGACTGGGAGACTGCAGTGTGGGTTGTGCAGGATTTGACTGATGCACTTAGCAAGCCTCCAGCGTGCTTGGGTCTGCAGTGACCCTGTGCATTCCTACAGTGCTTGCCAGAACAATTTTGAAGTGGTTTGAGGCCTTGCCCTGCTCTCTCCAGGGCAAGGTTATAGAAATTTCAGACAATATGGCAGACACCGGCCACGTGGGTAAATTGTACTGTGGTGGGATAGTTTTGCACATGGTACTTAGGCAAGTAAGTCATTTCTTTTTTGGTTTCGAGGCAAGGTTTCTCTGTAGTTGTTGCTGTCCTGTAACTGAGAGACCAGCTCACCTCTGCCTCCTGAGTGCTGGTGTTGAAAGTGTGTACAGCCATGCCCAGCTGAATATTCTTTTTCTGTGCTCCAGAGATATTAAATCCTTAAAACAATTACAAAATACAGCATGAGTACCAGAGTTTGGTCCCCGATGGTCAAGTAAAACCCAAGGTGTGGTAGCACATGGTTCTGGCTCCATGTGGACCCTGGGCCTGGTTCTTTGAAAGCAAGAAAATCAGGGGCAGAGAGTCTGCAGATGGTAGAAGCCTGCCTAGTGTGCCAATACCTATGGAAGGCTTTGACTTTGGGAGGTTTTTTTGTTTTGTTTTGTTTCTCTTAGGTGAGGGTGACCTTGAACTACCAATCCTCAAACATGCTTGGCCTGGGGGGGTGCTCCCTGCCAGGGATCCCTGTGGCCCTTTGAACTCAGATCTGCCTCTACTGCCTCCCAAGTGCTGGGATTAAGGGTATATGTCACCAGGCCCTCATTTCAAATCTTTATTTTTTGTATATGAGTACACTGTCGCTATCTTCAGACACACCAGAAGAGGGCATCAGATCCCATTACAGATGGTTGTGAGCCACCATGTGGTTGCTGAGAATTGAGTTCAGGACCTGGAAGAGCAGTCAGGGCTCTTAACTGCTGAGCCATCTCTCCAGCCCCTTAACTCAAACCTTTAATTATATTTCTTGATTGCACACATCCATGTGTATGGGCCTATGGATGGCATAGAACACGGAGTTCAGAGAACAACTTGCAGGAATTGGCTTTCTCCTTTCCCGCCGTGTGGGGCCTGGAGATTAAACTTGTTGTAAGGCATGGCAGCAAGTGCTTCCACCTCCTGAGCCTCTGTCTTTTTGACACATTACTGTGGGAAGTGTTGCATGTCTGGGGGTTGTCAAGTTGAAAATTGATAGCAGGCATCTCCAGACCTACGGCCTGTGTTCTTTCTGGAGTACCAGTCCTACAGTGAGTTTCGTTGAAGGGTAATGTCCTGCTCTTGGTATGGGAGCTGTGGGGTAAATGGTATATGACCAGTTGCCAGCTGTATTCGGCTCAGTGCCTCTTCCTTCAGCCTAGGAAACCTTAGATGCTGGCGCTAGAAGAGACTTGATGGCACTTCAGAGGTTGTCAGGCTGTCCCGTGGAACTTCCGAACAGGTAAGTATGCAAGAAGACACTCTCAGGTCACATCTGGAATTTTGTCTCCTGTAAATAAGGCTGACCTCAAAGTTGCTATGTAGCCAAGGATGGCTTTGAACTCCTGATGTCATGCTTCCACCTCCCTGGAGTTTGAATTACAGGCATGTGCCAGAAAGCTCGGGCTCTACTTCTCTGCTGTTTGACTACAGTTGTCCCTGACTCAGTGATCTGTATAAAAAATGTATTTAAAAACAAACAGCAAGATACCCATGACCTTTCCATGTTATAAATCATGTGATTAGATCAGGAAGGTTAGCTGTGACGAAATTTACGAAACTATTTTGAAATAGACTTTCTGGGTTCTGGTTCTTGTAGATGACATTTGTCTCTGATTTCAGCCAAGTATGCATGAGGATGTCATGTGTCTAGCTGCCACGGGAGTGGGCTGCTACAGAATGGGCCATGGGCCTGTTGTCCCAGTAAGGGTGCAGTCAGTACTCAGAACTCTAGTTGGGCCTTGTTACTGCCCCTCATGGCAGTGGACATTTACAGCAGCCCTTAGTCTTCTGATGATACACGTTTTTACAGCATAACTTAACAGTGTTTCTAATCTTTGCAGATGCAGAAATGAAAACTAAGAAACGAGACTCCAGCTGTGTTGTGGCTTCCATTCTAAAAAGGAATCTGCAGTTTCTGGTTCTTGGCCCTAAGCTTGATTCTATGTGTTTGTCTTTCCAGACTCCTTCAGGTTTTGAATGAGGAACCCAGCTGGGCCTATTGTCTGGCATCTGAATAGAATAAACCATGGGTGTTGTAGCCAGTTAGAGGAAAATATACCTGCTAATTAATTAGGATACTTCTGGAGGCAAGAAGATCAGGCCAGCCTGGGCTACAAAAGACCTGGTCTCAAAAAAAACAATAAATGTGATTTTTATCTATGATTCCTCTTAGCCTGTTTTCTTTGCACATTACATGTGCTAAGTACAAACAGACTGGTAGCAACCCAAGTGAACCAAGGTGCCTTTCCATTCCCAGTCAAGCACATGCAGGTGATGATAACATGTGCCACCCCCGGCCTGGGTATATACTTTTAATGACCATTTGGAACTTGCACTTGGTTGAATGGATGAGGAGTACTTAATTGAGGGATGAGGTCCAGAGGGACTGTACTCAGATCCTGAGGATCTGCTTTTCGCTGATAAGAGTTGAGGGCTTAGCAGTCAGGGGTATCAGGCAGTTATAACTGCAGTTCTAGAGGATAGTCTGGCATCTCTGTCTCTTCCCAGGGTACATAGTTTAGCCCAGGCAGTGGTTGGGCACTTAATCTCAGTACTGGGGAGGCAGGCAGGTCCATGAGTTTGAGACCAGCCTAGTTTGTAAAATGAGTTCCGGGACAGGCAAAGCTGCTGCCTGGGTTCAATTCCTAGCACCCATATGATGGCTCAGCCATTTGACATTATTCCAGGGGATATGACAGCCTCCTCAGGCACCAGTGCACAAGACAAATGGAGGCAAGACAGATTTTGAGTGTTTTTGAAAACCTGTGTCTTACTCTTCATATACCAGTAATTGTCGGGATCAAGAATAGGAAGCCAAGTGAGGGGTATTCCCCTGTGTCAGCTATTCAACCTGAAAGTAGTCTGTTCATGGGTATACCCACAGACCAGCTTACACAGGTATTAGGAAATGTAGTGGACAAGGCCTGGCAAAATCTGCCATTGAAGGTACGGTGAGTAAATTTTAGTTTTCATTACTACTGACACAGTGAATGGAACAGTACCTAGAGATGCCAGACCCCCACATCCCTGCTCGGCACAAAAAGTACCCAAACAGGAGTGACTATAACCCCCAGACCCCAAATGCACACACACACATACAAACTCTAAAAATAGATTAAAAAGCTGTGGTTCATGGGCTAGAGATGGCAGTTAACAATGTTCTTCCAGAGATCCTGAGTTTACTTCCCGGCAACCACATGGTGTCTCAAAATCATTCATATTGAGATCTGACTTCCTCTCCTGGTGTATATGAAGACAGCACTCATTAAATTATGCACACACTATAATTTGTGGTTCAATTTTATGGGGAAAGCTAAGGTATTTCGGCAAGACTGCTGTAAAGGTCTAACGTGGATGCCAACAAAAGATGCTTCAGAGAGACAACACAAACACCCATAGGTAGTCAATTTACCCCTAAACAGGAAAACTGCCAGGGTTTCCTCAGTCCCTAGCAGACTGGAGTGGGTGGTGGCTTCACTCTTGCCCTATCTGCAAGTTGGCTGTGCCTTGCAAGTTTGATACAAGGACCATGCCATGAGGGAGGGAGCTTCAAGTGAATACCATCAGACCAACCTTTCTCTTAAAATAACTGGAACCTCTGGGTTTGGTGCCAAAGGGACCTATAGATTGGCTCAATCCAGGAAGAAATTAATGTGTCATCTCTTTAGCTTCAATAGTGTGAAAGAGTAATTCCTGTGTGGATCATGGTAGAGTCTCAGTCACATGCTGACAGGGCATAGAAACAACCAGAGTCTAATGACTATAATCCAGAGTCAACCTCTGACCTAAGAATGATCTTGGGATTTTTAAGTGGTTAGAAGAAAAAACCCCCACATACACTATCATGACAGGTGTAATTTTTTTGACAATTGCAGAGTTGCGTGTTTCAAATGTTAACTGGAACTCACCCACATCCCTTCTTGTTTGAATCACCACAAGTCCCAGAGCTTTTTAAGGCCTGGGGTTTTTCGAAGTGAAACCCAAGAGTGGGAGTCCCCAGGTTGGGGAAACCCTACCAAAGCACCACCCCAGGAGGCTGCAGATGGAATGATCTCATGCCAGGCTTAAACGGAAGCAGGCTGACTGGGGCTGAAGGGCTGTACTGCCCCCAGGGAGGAGCCAGAGTTCTACAACTGGATGTGGGACAGTTTTGGCCAGTGGCTCATCTCATCTCTGCTTTTACCACATGGTGGATCACAACTTAAACTTCATTAGGTATGTTGCATTATCAAATAATTTTAAAAATCAAATGGAATGGTTGAAATACAATAGTCAGCGGACGGTGATAGAGAACACCTTTAATCCCAGCACATGGGAGGCAGAGGCAGGTCTGCAGTGGTAGTTCCAGGACAGTCAGGGACACAGAGAAACCCTGTCTCAAGACAACAAAAAACAAAACAGAAAAAAACAAAATACAATTGTCAGATATATGTGAATACAAAGAGAGCTGCCCACCGGCAGGCAGACCATGTGATCAGGAGGAAGGACTGCACAGAGAAACCTGAGTGTCACTTAGCCGTTTTAAAATGTACCACTAATCTACATGCTCAATGATGGGCGAGACCTGAGAGAACTAAGATGAAGGCCCAGAGCTCCAAGAAATAGTGGTCTTATCTCAGAGGCTGGATGAAAGAGCATGCAAGAGGGTTCTACCAAAGGCTAGCCCACTAGAGGGTTGCATAGTGTACTCCTCCCCTCCCTTGTCACTGTGGTGAGGAATTACAGGGCGCTGAGTCCCCACCACTCTCTCATCTGCTGGGTCAGGAAGGAAGTCTATGGTTTAAACTCTATTGTGGCCACCCCTGGCTGATGTTGAGCTCTAGGGCAGCGGATGCACGGCTGGGTAACCACGAGGGGCCAAGAGATATCTGTTGGGCTGGAGAGATGGCTCAGAAGTTAAGAGCACTGCCTGCTCCTCCAAAGGCCTGCAGTTTACGGTCATCCAGCCGTCTGAAGACACCAGGTGTGCACATGGCGTACTTACACATGTAGGCAAAGCACTCATACACAAAATAGATGTTTAAAAATTTTAAAAGAATCATCCCTTTTGTTGGGCCTGGTCCAATCCTAGCTACTTTAGGGAGGCCAACTTGAACTAGAGGAATAGAAGAAAGAAAAAAGAGAGAGGGGAGAGGGGAGGGGGAATCCCAACTTGCCCTTAATCTTTGGAGTGCTTGGGATTACAAGTATGTACCACCATGCCTATCTTGGAAACAGCTTTGAGGAGGTCAATAAAGATCCCATCAGAACAGACCCTTAGGCATAGACTTTGTGGGCCAGGGAGCAGGAAACAGTGCCTGAAGCACCCAGGCAAGGGAGTAGCAAGTGGGCAGGGCCAATCTCCCCGGGCAGAACCCACTTCCTACTTTACTGACAGTGCTGCAGGAGTTAAGCAGGGCTGGGCCTCCCCTCTCTGTCTTCCCCTTCACCTCTGTACAGAAAGCTCTGGCGACCTGTCCTGGATACTTCCAGTGGACAGGATGGAGGACGAAGAAGGTCCTGAGTATGGGAAACCAGACTTTGTGCTTTTGGACCAACTGACAATGGAGGAGTTCATGAAGAATCTACAGCTCAGGTATATGTGAGGTGCGGGTGGGGGGTGGTGCTGGGTCTCTTTCCTTCCTTTCCTCCTGTCTCATCCACGCAGACCAGAGAGAAGCACGGAAGGTACCCTGGTCCCGTCGTCAGGAATGGGAACAGGGCTACACATAACTAGACAATACAGGCTGAAATGATAGCGTCTCCAGGAGAAAATGGCCATTCAGAAAGTAACCAGCTGTCAGAAATGGAGCTGCCCACTCCCCCTCACCACATCCAAGCCCAGAGTCTGATAACCCCTGAGAAAGATGGGCAAAGGCACGGGGACCAAGGACTATGTGCATTTCCTCTCTGTAACCTGCTGATGCTTTTTTCCCTGGGTCTTGTGTGGGATTTGACTTGAGTTTCCTTAGGAACTCCAAAGTGAAGCGGGCTCCACCCTAGAATCACAATAACTGAAGCAAGTTTTGACATGATGCTCTGGGACAGGAGTTGTTCATGGGAGGGGTCACAGGCTAGGACTAGTAGAATTGACACTGCAGCCTGCTTTCTCACTGAAAAAGGCAGGGAGAAGTCCAGGAGCTAGTTGCATGGCATGGCAAATGGCCTTGTGTGCTGCTGGACTTTGTGCCTAGGGAGGTCTGCTGTGTGCTAGAAATCGTCTTAGAGAGCAGTTGAGGACCAGGAATCTCATTAGGCACAGAGATGGAGGCCCCAGGCTGACACATGGAGAGCACTATCCAGGAAATGAGTTCAACGCTTTGTTAGTCTTACCTCCTTCTGTGGAAAGCAAGCTCACAAGCATGCCCTCCTTGCTCTGTATGCTGAGCCAAGGAGGACAGTGGCTGCAGGTCACACAACTTGTAGTCCCTGGGAGTGACTTGTCAGAAGGGCAGAGAAAGAGGAACCCTGAAGAAGCCTGCCTGGGGTTGGGCGGGCCCCACACACCGAGGACAGTTGGGGCCCCAAGGAGCAGGCAGGCTAGTACTTTTCCCAGAGCACAACATCCAAGAGAGGTATAGCCCTGGGCTTCTGTTCTTCACTTGGTTTGTAAACGGAAGGGTGGAGGAGTCTGAGATGTGCTGGAGAGGGGTGGTGGCCATGACTGGGGGTGTGAAGACTAGCAAATCACTACCCTATGATTTGGGTGGGGCAGGGTGAGTCCCCTTCCGGATCTGGTCCCGCCTAGACTCTGAGACAGGAAACAACCAAGGCCCCCCTTTCTGGAAGAGTCCTCTTTTCTTAGTCTCAGCCCAATTGCCCTGCAGGGGTCACCTGGGACCAGCCTTGATTCTTGTGAAAGACCCAGGGTTCTTTTACAAGTCAGTTACCTTTGTGGAATGGATATTCATGGTTCCTGAGACCTGAGCATCCTGGCAAAAAGCAATGTGGACTACATCCTTTGCACTGTGCTGAGGACTGCTCTGGATGACTCAGCTTACTCAGGATGGTACCCAGGGGCCTTAAGTCAATGAGATCCCTTTTCTCTTCTCTATGATCTTTCTGGAAGGGTGTGCTGACTGCTTGAGGCCTCCCATGTGGTCCTCTCATGGTTGTGAATATAGAGGTCTTGTTCTGCTATACCCAGGTTTGAGAAGGGCCGTATCTATACCTACATTGGTGAAGTGCTGGTATCCGTGAACCCCTACCAGGAACTTCCATTGTATGGGCCAGAAGCCATTGCCAAGTACCAGGGCCGTGAGCTCTATGAGCGACCACCTCATCTTTACGCTGTGGCCAATGCTGCTTACAAGGCAATGAAGCGCAGATCCAGGGACACCTGCATTGTCATCTCAGGTACCTGTTCTGGTGAACTAGGTGCCAGAGTCATGCCTCATTAATAAATGAGGGTGATAGTGCTTCCACATCTATGGGTTGGACTGGGACAAGGATCTGGGCTAGTGGTACCCAACCCAGTTGGTTCTATCTTTTCCTATCTTCTCGGCAGGGGAGAGCGGGGCAGGGAAGACAGAAGCCAGCAAACACATCATGCAGTACATTGCTGCTGTCACCAACCCAAGCCAGAGGGCTGAGGTAGAGAGGTGAGCACTTGAGGGTCCCAGCTGGGTTGAAACTTCTTGGTTAGGGGAAGGGCCTTGGACTAGAAAGGAAAAAAAAAGAAGAAGAAGAAGAAGAAGGAAGAAAGAAAAAGGTAAAGGCCAGCTTAAGCCACTCCTTGTTGGGAAGACTCCAGGCTGCTCCCTGAGTTCTAAAGCCACACCAAGGACCTTTCAGATGTAGGTGAGATCCAGCCAAGGTATGTACACCGCCAGTTAGGAAGGGGGTAGTATCAGCAGGTAGTTATCAAAAGTGTCTCAAAGCAAGACAGGAAACATCTTGGGGAAGGCTACAGAAGCCTGAAGAAATTAGCAGCCTAGTAAGAGGGTCAGACAGGCAAATTCCAGCTGATCCAGGAAATGGACTGGTCTGTCCGACCCTCTACTCCCCATACAGACCCTGCAAAAGTCTTAGCCTGTCTCTTCCTGTAGTGATGTGGTAGGGGCTGGCAGGACACTTGCAGGAATGTCAGTCCACCAGCATATAACCATCACTACTACCTGTAGTGAAAGACGTACTGCAAAACAGATGAGTCATGAGGAATGGGCACATAGCATTTATTGAGCACCTGTCCTGGGCTCAGAGCTACACACACACAATGCGTGTGACACCAGCAAGCTTCATACTCCCAGGCCTCAGTGCTGAGGAAACTGAACACAGTGGACCACTCCGTCCCTCACAGCCAGCTCAGCTTCCTGGCCCATCCTAAGATGCTATGATTGTTTTGTAGATGGGGGTGTTTGCATTGAGCCCCCAGCCCCTCTGTCCACAGGGTGAAGGACGTGCTCCTCAAGTCCACCTGTGTGCTGGAAGCCTTCGGCAATGCCCGCACCAATCGCAACCACAACTCCAGCCGCTTTGGCAAGTACATGGACATCAACTTCGACTTCAAGGGAGATCCTGTTGGAGGACACATCCACAGCTACCTGCTGGAGAAGGTGGGAAGCTTGGCTGTGGAGACCCTTCCCCTCCATGAAAGGCCCCAGGATTGAGAACATACTGACTTGATGTTGCGTGTTAGGAAAACAGAGTTCTTAATGGCTCTTCCCTGGGCTTCAGTGTCCCTATGTCCCAGCATTCTTTCTCCCAGGCTGCTTTCCACCTGGTAACACATAATAGGGTCCTTGGTACAGACATCCTCCCAGACTGGAATCCAACTACCCCTCTTGCCTCAGTCTAGGGTTCTCAAGCAGCATGTGGGTGAGAGGAACTTCCATGCCTTCTACCAGGTAAGCCTCTGTGAGAGGAGAGGGGATGAGAGTTAGCAAACAGAAGAATCGAGGAGGGGCAGGAGGCTGGACCTGACTTCCATTCCTTCCCCACTAACCCCAATTTTTCCTCTCTATCCCACACTATCCTGTCCCCAACCACTGGCTTTATTCCCCTAACATCTATCCCAAACATGATACCTTACCGTACACACCAAAGGGTGGGAGATTCTTGAGAACAGAGGTGTCCCCAACATCGGACACCCAGAGAATATGAGAATGCCCTGGGACACAGGCATTTTTTCCTATAGGTTCTGTGTCTGAGCCATCCTGTTTCTGTTGGGGGGGTGGGATTGGTAGAGGTAGGTCCTTGAAAGCCAGTGCCTAACTAAAGAACTTCTGTGCCCTTCAGTTGCTTCGAGGCAGTGAGGACCAAGAGCTGCAAGGACTGCATCTGGAGAGAAATCCTGCTGTGTATAATTTCACACGCCAGGGAGCTGGGCTCAACATGGGTGTGCACAATGTGAGGGCAAAGGGTACAGGTCTCAGTCAGACTCAGGGAGTGGACAGTGATTGGCTTAGGCCAGAGGATATGAACAGCTTAAGTGGGAGGTCCTGAGAAAATAGTTCAGGGAGGGATCAGGATACAGGATGAGCAAGTGCCAGGCATGGAAGAATAGGGGTTCATGGAGAAGGGATGGGGTGAGCAGGTGACAGGGATGGAGATCTGAGATCTTTTAAAGGCAGGTTTCCTGGGCCCATGTTAGTCTGGGTGGTAAACACCTTCTCCCCTAGGCCTTGGACGGTGATGAGAAGAGCCACCAAGGAGTGCTGGAGGCCATGAGGGTCATTGGCTTCAGTCCCGAGGAGGTGGAGTCCATCCATCGCATCCTAGCCGCCATATTGCACCTGGTGAGCTTGGCCTGGAAGACCTGGGAGGGCTAACTCCCTGACTGGGAACCTCCAGAGGGGAAGGATTAGACTCACTGGGGATATCCCAGTTGAGCTGCCTTCCTCCTCTGCTGAGTCTGGACCAGGCTGTGCTCCTTAACAACTGAGCCTTGAAGATCAAGCCTCTGGTATGATAGCTGATATGCAGCCTGATAGCTATTCCTCAGCAACTCTAGGCTTCAGTTCTCTTTGAGAGTCCCCAGATGAAGGCTTTTGAACTCTGCCATGTCTGTGGTCCACTGTGATTAGTAGACAGTACCATCTAAGAGAAAGCTGTGTCTCCCATACCCATACCCTCTGCCTTCCTTTTTTCTCTCCATCCAAAGGAGAGCTAGACTCCTTGGAGACATGGAACCTAGCCTGTTCATGGTCCCTTCATCACCAGGGAAACATTGAATTTGTCGAGACAGAGGAAAATGGACCACAGAAAGGTGGCCTGGAAGTGGCTGATGAAGCCCTGGTAGGATACGTGGCCAAGCTGACAGCCACCCCCAGAGATCTTGTCCTTCGAACCCTGCTGGCTCGGACAGTGGCTTCAGGAGGCCGAGAAGTCATTGAGAAGAGCCACAGTGTGGCTGAGGCCAGCTATGCCCGGGATGCCTGTGCAAAGGTATTCTCAGAGTAGTTGGAGGGAGAAACCATGGAGGTGTGATAGGAACAGTGAGTTGGTAGCACAAAAAAAAAAAAAAAAAAAAAAAGAAAAAAAAGAAAAAAAAACTGTTCTGTTTCAGGCAATGTACCAGCGATTATTTGAGTGGGTTGTGGACAAGATCAATGGCATCATGGAACCCCGGGACCGTGACCCTCGGCGTGATGGCAAAGATACTGTCATTGGGGTGCTGGACATCTACGGCTTTGAGGTGTTCCCTGTCAACAGGTAGGCAATCCAGCCAACCCCGTCTGTACCTTTGACCCTGTAACCACTGTGGCCACCAGAAACTTTGATGGGCCAGGAGGAAGAAATGTTTGGATTTTCCTGCTGGTCCTTGAGTACTCTTAAGTTGGCCTTGTCTGTGCCCTCAGCCAGTTAGGTAACTTGATGGCAGGCAAAGTCTGTCTCTCGGTCTCTGTCTCTCTGTCTCTTTCTCTCTCTTTCCCTCTCATTTTTGTTGGCTTGTATTTTGTTTTTCTTTTTTGTTTTTTTGGTTTTTTTTTTTTTTTTTTTTTTTTTTTTTTTTTTTCGAGACAGGGTTTCTCTGTGTAGCCCTGGCTGTCCTGGAACTCACTCTGTAGACTAGGCTGGCCTAGAACTCAGAAATCCACCTGCCTCTGCCTCCCAAGTGCTGGGATTTAAAGGTGTGCACCACCACTGCACCGCTTGTTTTGTTTTTCAAGACAGGGTTTTTCTATGTAACAGAGTCCTGGCTGTCCTGGACTTGCTTTGTAGACCAGGCTGACCTTAAACTCACAGAGATTAAACTCACAGAGATCCGTCTGCCTTTGCCTCCCGAGTGCTGGATTAAAGACGTGCGCCACCACACCCAGCCCTTCGCTTCTCTTGACGGTGGCTCCCAATTCCATTCTGGGGCATGGGGTGGTAGGGTGGAGAGTCCATAACCTACGGTTCGGAGACATTAGGAGAGAGGCAGCTGTTCATCACTACCTCCCTCCCAAGGAGTGAAAACCCCTCTAAGGCCCCACCCTCCCCCAACCCCACCCCAGCTTTGAGCAGTTCTGCATCAACTACTGCAACGAGAAGCTCCAGCAGCTCTTTATCCAGCTCATCCTGAAGCAAGAGCAGGAGGAGTACGAGCGAGAGGGCATCACCTGGCAGAGCGTGAGCATAGCAGCTGGGCTTGGGGGAGGGGAGTGGTGGCAGTCAGGGAAGAGGGGGCCATAGGAGCCTCATGTGACCTGGAGGGGGCTAAGCCAGCTCTGTGCAGGGGACATGACTAGCTGGTGTCAGGAGTTTTCCTAGAGCCTCCCTTCTGGCTGTCTCCACTTCAGATCGAGTTCTTCAACAACGCCACCATTGTGGAACTTGTAGAGCAACCCCGCCGAGGCATCCTGGCTGTGCTAGATGAAGCCTGCAGCACGGCGGGCCCCATCACAGACCGAATCTTCCTGCAGACCCTGGACACACACCACCGCCATCACCCACACTATTCCAGCCGCCAGGTGTTGTAGCTGTACCCACGCTATGGCAGCACAGAGGGTGGGACACACAGAGGAGTTCTTGGCCAACTTAGTCTGATGGCACTAAAGTCACAGTTACCTCTATCCAGCAAGGGTGACTGTAAGATTGTCCCTTCGTGTAAACTACAAAGTTGTCCCCATTGTTTGTGTCTTACCTTGTCTTGTCCCATAGCTTTGCCCTACTGACAAGACCATGGAGTTTGGCCGAGACTTCCAGATCAAACACTATGCAGGGGATGTCACGTAAGTCCCACCCTAAGTCCCAAGAAGCATAGATACAGGAAAGGTACAAAATTTTATATCTCACTCCAGCTGTATGCATCTAGAAGCCCTTTGAAAATACCCAGGTCAAGCCGGGCGGTGGTGGCACACGCCTTTGATCCCAGCACTTGGGAGGCAGAGGCAGGCCGATTTCTGAGTTCGAGGCCAGCCTGGTCTACAGAGTGAGTTCCAGGACAGCCAGGGCTACTCAGAGAAACCCTGTCTCAAAAAAAAAAAAAAGAAAAAAGAAAAGAAAAGAAAAGAAAATACCCAGGTCAAATTGGGCATGATGGCATACACCTTTAATCCCAGCACTTGGAAGGCAGAAGGAGGTAGATGTCTCTAAGTTCAAGGCCATCTTGCTTTACATAATAACTTCCAGGACAGCCAGGGCTACATAACAGGAGACTCTGTTAACAAGAACAACAAAAAAACTAACAACAAAATACCCACTACTGAGCCCTACTCTATCCCTGTTATCTGAGGGACTTCCAGGTTGGAAGGTGAACCTCAGAAAACCAGAATCCTGTATTTCCTTTTTTTTCTTTTTCTTTAAAGATTTTATTTATTTAGTTTTATTTATATGAGTACACTGTAGCTGTCTTCAGACACACTAGAAGAGGGCATTGGATCCTATTATAGATGGTTGTGAGCCATCATGTGGTTGCTGGGAGTTGAACTCAGGACCTCTGGAAGAACAGTCAGTGCTCTTAACTGCTGAGCCATCTCTCTAACCCCTTTTTTTCTTTTTCTTTTCTTCCCTTGCCTTCCCTTGTCTTCCCCTTCCTTCCTTCCTTCCTTCCTTTCTCTCTCCCTCCCTCCCTCCCTTCCTTCCTTCCTTCCTTTATTTCTTCTTTCTTTTTTTGGTTCTGAAGATCAAATCTGGGGCCCTGTGTACGTGGCAGGCAAGTGCTGTACTAGCGAGCTGCATCTCCAGCCTTTACATGTTTTACTTAGGTTGTTACTAGAGAGCCCAGTCTCTAGTTCTTCCAGTTGCTGGAATTGTGTATGTGTACCATCATGTCCTGGGTAAGATCCTGCACTTATAATCAGTCCCCAGGTGAGGACTCACTGCAGTCCCCAGACACAGGTCCTAGTTTGCTTTCTATTGCTATGATAAAGACAATGACCAAAAGCAACTTCAAGAGGAAAAGGTTTATTTGAGTCCCATACTCTGTTTGCAGTTCATCATTGAGGGTAATAGAGGCAGAGTCGGAAGCACGGGCCATGGAGAAATGATGCTGGGTGCTTGCTCTCCTTGGCTCCCTCAACCTGCTTTCTTACATAACCCAGGACCACCTTCCCAGGGCTGGTTCACAGGGCTCTGTGCTTTCTCACGTCAATCAAGAAAATGTCCCAGGGCTGGAGAGATGGATCGGTGTTTAGGAGCATTGTCTGCTCTTCTAGAGAACTTGGGTTTGATTCCTAGAACCTACATGACAGCTTATAACTGTCCGCAACTCTAGTCCTAGGGGATTTGATGTCTTCTTCTGGTCTCTATGGGTACTATAGACACAAGTGATGCGCAGACACACCCATACACATAAAATAAAGATAAACAAATGAATGTTTAAAAAACTATAAAAAAAGAAAATGTCCCACAGATTTGCCTACCATCTGATGGAGGCATTTTCTTAACTGGGGTTCCCAATTCTCAGACAACTCTGGCTTGTGTCAAGTTGACAAAAACTACCCAGCACACTGCCTCTGAGAATCAAAGCCTAGATTTTCTTTCTGGAGTTGTCATGACAACCGATAATTTATCTCTTGTTCCTCTCTAAAGTGGATTTGAGGCAACTCAGAGAAATATAATGTTTGATGTAAGCTTCCCAAAGAGAGGAAACAGACAATCATATACCTGTTCACAGTAATCCACGCCTTTGATCTTCACCGGTGCTACAAGCAGAGCCAATATTTATCAATAAACTTTCTAGTAGTCCAAGAACCAGATAATTATTCTGGGGCTCTTATGTCAGAAAGTTGAAGTTCATTGTAACTGTAATTGCTGGTATTTGTAGAAGTTCAGTAGACTTGGTTCAAGTATTTAATGTACATGGAGGAGCAGAGAGATTGGCTAGCTTTTCCAAAGCCACCCAGTGCACACATGGAAGAGGTAGGATTTGGTACTGGGATGCTTGCCTTCAGACCTGGGGCCTTAACCTCTGAGTCCTTTTCCAGGGGGGAAACTTATCCTGAGGATAACAGGTGTAGGTGACAAGGTGAATGTGGAAGTGAGGGACCTAGCAAAGGGTAGCAGGCTGGAAGAAACTGAGCCAGGAAATTAGAGATAGGTGGCAGAAGGTGGGGCCTTCTTGCAAGCCTGGCCCTTAATCCACTCTGGTCTTGGTCAGGTACTCTGTGGAAGGCTTCATTGACAAGAATAGAGACTCTCTCTTCCAGGACTTCAAACGGCTGCTGTACAATAGGTGAGTGTACTTTGCTGGGCCAGGATTAGGAATCTTTAGAGACCTTAGGGTCTAATCCCTACTTAACTCACAGATAGCCTGAGGTTCAAGACTAAAACTATGTAGCCATATTGGGTCAGGTGGGCATTGGCCTGCCAGGGTATCTGGGTAAATGCAGCACATGTCTTCAGCATGGATCCTACCCTGAGAGCCATGTGGCCAGACGGGCAGCAGGACATCACAGAAGTGACCAAGCGTCCGCTGACAGCCGGCACACTCTTTAAGAATTCCATGGTTGCCCTGGTGGAGAACTTGGCTTCCAAGGTATTCCCTTTCAAATCCTTCTCTGTGCCCGGGGCACACATCATGGAGGGGCATTCTTGTCCTCTCTGCTTGAACCCTGACTGTCTCACTGGGGACAGAGCAATGGTAGACTTTGAAACCAGCATAGTCTTAGCCCACTGCCTCCTGGGTAAGCTGGGAGTCATACAGACAAGAAATTGGCACTAAGTGTTCTTGAGGAGCTTTGGGCCAAAAGTCTGAGTGGCAATTGGTGGGGAGGGTATGGAAGGGTGTGTTAACCACAGAATATCAAGAAACGGCAACTTCTCTGGGAAGACGGGAAGAAGTGGGGGTGGAGGGGCTCCAATCTCCTTCCTGGGAAGACCTAGCTCTGAGCCCTGGCTAGGCTCCAGGTCTCTGGGGCCCTTGTTCTGCTGTGATTTCATGTGTCCCAAGTCTGCTATCCCAGGCTCTTAGGGAACAGAGATGCCCAGGCTTCTTGAGGCAGAACCCACAGAAATGACTGGCTTGGGCCCCTGAGCATTCTATTTCTATAGGAGCCCTTCTATGTCCGCTGCATCAAACCCAACGAAGACAAGGTGGCTGGGCAACTCGATGAAGCCCACTGTCGTCACCAGGTCGAATACCTGGGACTACTGGAGAATGTGAGGGTCCGAAGGGCTGGCTTTGCTTCCCGGCAGCCCTACCCTCGATTCCTGCTCAGGTACAGGCTCCCACACCCATTACAATGTAGGGCATGGCCTCTGTGTGGAATTTAGGGGGTGGGAACAAAGAGACCCTAAATAATGTCTTGCATCATAATACAAGTTAGGGCTAGTGCACCTCTGGCCCCAAGGCACCAAAATGTCTGTGAGAAAATCTGGAGAAGGTGTGTGTGTGTGTGTGTGTGTGTGTGTGTGTGTGTGTGTGAGCACATGCACACGTGCAAGGTTATATGTGAGGGAATAAGCAGCAGACATAGGAAGAAATGTGGTGAGGACGTGCCCACAGCACCACAGCTGTCCCAGACTCATACTGGCATGATTTCAGCTCTGAGACTTCCTAGTGCCCCTACATTCTTCCCAGGGCTAGTGAGGGAGGGGGACTCCTGTGTACTGCCTGATGCCAAGTAGCCACCATTGTGTCCTGTGGTACAGGTACAAGATGACCTGTGAGTACACGTGGCCCAACCACCTGCTGGGCTCTGACAGGGAGGCGGTGAGTGCTCTTCTGGAGCAGCATGGCCTGCAAGGGGATGTGGCCTTTGGCCACAGCAAGCTGTTCATCCGATCCCCAAGGACGCTGGTCACTCTGGAGCAGAGCCGAGCTCGCCTGATTCCCATCATTGTATTATTGCTGCAGAAGGTGCGAAGAGAGGGTGCTAAATAGACATCTGCCATGGTGGGGATGGGTGTCCACATCAATCATGCAGAATGTGCCTCCCCTATTCCACTCCTGGTGGTGTTCCTGATAGTTTGAAGTCATATGTGGGTCCCTGGCTACTTGTCTTGTAGGATGTTCAATCTTAGTTCTGATGGTCACATTCTGGGGATGTTCTTCTGTCTCTAGGGGCCATGGAGAAAATCCCCATCCCCCCTCTCCTCTCTCCTCTCTCCCATGCAAGCTTTCTTCCTAAGGTGTCTACAAGTGCCAGCTTACATGGTCTGGTATAGATGAATCCTCTTTTCTGAGAGCCTGTAGAGTATTGAGTAGTGTTTGTCTGTCCTTGAGTGCCACATGCCTACCCAAGAACAAGCCTCCAGATAGAATTAGCTCTAAAGAACAGAAGGCATGGAAGCCAGCCTTCTCGGAGACAAGACTCAGGAAAGACTAAGGGCCATACCTAGAATCAGGAAGCTACTGCCTTGCTGGTAAAGACCCCATGTCTATTCCATGTGTTCCATCCAGGCTTGGCGGGGCACCCTGGCTAGGTGGCGATGCCGGAGGCTAAGGGCCATCTACACCATCATGCGCTGGTTCAGAAGACACAAGGTGCGCGCTCACCTGATGGAACTACAGCGACGGTTCCAGGAGGCACGGCAGCCCCCACTCTATGGCCGTGACCTTGTGTGGCCAACACCCCCTGCTGTGCTGCAGCCATTCCAGGACACTTGCCATGTTCTCTTCAGCAGGTACCATCCTCAGCCCACCATACAAT
>JANHMN010000007.1:55811467-55834108 GCA_030674055.1 Rhabdomys pumilio | reverse complement strand
TTCCCAGTCAGCCAGTGCCCTTTGAATACTTGAGCCTGACTGGGAGACACATCACTGAACCCCACTCTCTTAATTAGCAGGAAGATAGGGCTGAGTGACATTAACTGGCCATCCATGTACCACAACCGTCCTGGCACTGAGCTGGACCAATGTCACGTTCTTCACAAGGGAAGCTAGCTAGTCAAGGCTGGGAAATGAGGACTCCATGTTGGTATGAACCTTAAAGTCTGAGTAGAAGTTCTCCAGAAGGAGAACACAAAGCAAGTGTCAGAACAGGGTGTGCTTGACGGTTATGGGTTTAGAGGCTGTCTCCTAGCTACAAGCACTGGGTACAAAGGACCAAGGCCAGACAGGTAGACAGGGATTGGGACCCAAAGAGCAGTCAATATCAGATTAAGAAATGGCTCTTTGGGGGAAAGGGCTGGAGATGGGAATCAATGAGACAGGTATTTTCTGATCTCTGTCCTATTCAAGGTGGCGGGCACGGCAGTTAGTGAAGAACATTCCTCCTTCGGACATGACCCAAATCAAGGCCAAGGTGGCTGCTATGGGGGCCTTGCAAGGTTTGCGGCAAGACTGGGGCTGCCAGAGGGCCTGGGCCCAAGACTACCTGTCCTCTGTGAGTACTGCTCAGGTCCAGGGAAATGGGGGAGGAGAGCGGGTGGGGAGTGAGGGCTTAAAATCAACACTGCTATGGGTCTTACCAGCTAGTCTGACCATCCTGGGGTTGCCTGGCCTGTTGAACTCTCTTCTTGGCCCTGTCCTTAGGGTTTTGGGATTTTTCAACCATATCACTTTCTGGAATCTGCTGAGCAGTCCCTGACCCCTGAGAGTCCTGTGTTCTCAGGTATAGCTGCCCCTCATATTCTCAGTTACAGTGCCATAGCAGGCACAAGCACACGCATATGCACAGACAGACAGACAGACAGACAGACAGACAGACACACACACACAAACATACACACACACACACACACACACACACACACACACACACACACACGCACATGCACACACGGACACACGGACACACACAAATACTTCTGCTGGCCCGGCTGCCTTCACTTTCAACTGGCAGCTGTAAGTTTGCCATCTTTCATAGCTTGCCTTCTGTTGCTGTGATATATACTATGTCCAAAAAAAAAAAATCTCTTGAGAGAAAAAGTTTCATTTCAGTTTACAGATTAAAGAGCATCATCCAGGGAAGCAAAAATAGGTACCCAGAGCAGGGTCTGAAACAGATACCATGGAGGAATGCTGCTTACTGGCTCACTCTCCCTGGCCTACTCAGCTATCATTTTAGGCATCCCAGGCCTTCCTGCCTAGGGATAACACCACCTACAGTGGACAGGGTTCTCTTACATCAGTTAGCAACCAAGAAAGTACCACATAGACCTGGCCACAGGCCAAGCTGATGGAGGCAATTCCTTAATTGAAATTTCACTTTGCTGGGTGTGTCAAGTTGACAACTGATGCTAATTATGACACCATCCTGGGTCTCTGTGTGGTTGGATGAGACATGCAACCTATTCTTGCCTTCCGAAGACTTTCTCTAGAATTACACATATAGGCCAGGCCAGCCAGGCTAGTACACAGGAAAAGGAGATGGCTAGACTGCCAAAACAGAAAGCTCTGTGCCCCTTGCTCTCATAGAAACCAAATGCTCAGCTGCTTATTTATGTACAGGGCCTTAACCCAGGTTCCCCATGGTGAAGGGGACTTGTGGTGTTTTGCTGAGAATTTCCATGAATCAAGCATGATCCCAGACCCCATGCCAAATGCCCTGTTTCTATCATCTGTCCTCAGGACACTGACAACCCCACAGCTTCCCATCTGTTTGCTGAGCAACTAAAGGCACTTCGGGAGAAAGATGGCTTCGGAACTGTGCTTTTTTCCAGCCATGTGCGCAAGGTTGGTACTTGGCCTGGAGATCACGGGGGACAAAAACTGGAGGGTCTCAGGAGAGACCTGAGACAGCCTCAGCCCGGATCTGATTGCTTCTGATACTCACGAAACCACCATCCTTGGTTAGCCAGTGAGGAAAGAACACAGAGAGGGAGGAATTGCTGGCTCTGGAGAAGGGTGGGAGGTACCAGCCTGGGCTCAGGCAGCTTTTCTGCAGGTGAATCGCTTCCGCAAGAGCCGGGACCGGGCCCTTCTACTTACAGACCGGCATCTCTACAAGCTGGAGCCTGGACGACAGTACCGTGTGATGCGGGCTGTGCCTCTGGATGCGGTGAGCACTTAGCCATGCTATATCACCTGTAGCGTATCTATGAGGGCCCTGGGAGCCTTTACCTCTCCTCTCCATGGTTTGCTAGTGATAGATAACCCAGATTATAACCCAGATTATCCTTAGCCAGTGGTTGGCAGCACTCCTCTGAAAACCCTATAGTGGCTTTCTCTCTCAAATACCTCAACCTCCCCCCCCCACTCCCAAATAAGACACACCTCCTACCTTCATGTTCCAGCCAAGCCAAATGGTTCTTCTTTCTACCTTTGCTTCGACATACCAGAAGAGGGCATCAGATCCCATTACAGATGATTGTGAGCCACCATGTGGTTGCTAGGAATTGAACTCATGACCTCTGGAAGGGCAGTCAGTGCTCTTAACTACTGAGGCATCTCTCCAGCCCCTGCCTTTGCCTGGCTCTATGGCTACTTGGTCTTTTGCATGGCAGTTTTGTTCCCAGTATTTTTTTTTTCTCTCATAGGTTGAGGAGTAACCAGGGACAGGGATCAGGCAGTGTCACATCTGAGTCTCCCACCCTGGTGACTTCATTGCTGTGAGAGTCAAAGGACCACTGGTATCACCCTCTGTGATGCAGTGGCTACATGCCAGTGTGGCAATAAAAATGTTCCCAACATAAAATAAACCAAACATCAGCTCCATAGTCATAGCAGCACACTCCAACAAGAATGTAAGCTTTTCTAGTGTGGCACACACTTCCACCGCATGATGTCATCCCAGTCTTCCCCTCTGTCAGCAGGGCTCAGAGAGGGAAGCTAAGGATGGCAGGTGGGTGGCTGGACACTCGAGTGGACATTCCACCAAGGGCAGTGCTCCCCAGGTGGTGCTCAGGAAAGTCCTCCTGGAAGGAAGTGGTTGGCTTGCTGTGACCCTGACCCTAAGCTGTCTTCTCAGGTGACAGGGCTGAGTGTGACCAGTGGAAGAGATCAGCTGGTGGTGCTACATGCCCAAGGCTATGATGATCTGGTAGTGTGTCTACACCGTTCCCAGCCACCACTAGACAATCGAATTGGGGAGCTGGTGGGCATGCTGGCTGCACACTGCCAAGGGTGAGTCTGGGGTCACTCGGGGATGTAGGTATACTAAGCTCTACCACTCTGACCCTCTGCTCTTTCTGTTGCAGGGAAGGACGAACCCTGGAGGTTCGAGTCTCTGACTGTATCCCACTGAGCCAGCGTGGTGCCCGACGCCTCATTTCTGTGGAGCCCAGGCCAGAGCAACCCGAGCCAGATTTCCAATGCAGCCGCAGCACCTTTACCCTTCTCTGGCCAAGTCACTGAGCAAGCTCAAGCCAGTCTATCCTGGTCTCCACACAGGTCTAAACACCTGGTCTTGACCATACTAAAGGCCGGGATTAGTCCACTCTTACCTGGAACATCCCAAAATAAAGATGTTATATTTGTGCCCAGTGTGGCTGCTACTGACTTGGCCAATGTTACCCAGCATTCCCTGATAATGCACTGTGGGACCACATAAACTAAAAGAGAAGGCCTGAGGACCCTGTCTCGAAGTGAGTAACAAGACCTCAGATCTCAGGACCCCAACCCAGAGATAGGCTAGATGTAGAATCCGTGGTCTGGGTGAAGCATTCTCCATCAATATGCTTCCCTGGACACTGAAGGCTACTGAGTCCAGCTTGGCCATGCAAGAGACAGTATGACATCGTCTCCTGACCCTGAAACAGAGGTAGCAAGGTGTGAGCCTCCATGAGTGTTGATGGCTCCTGTGGACATAAAGTTTGTTTGTATAATAGTGTACATGTTCCTCCTTGAAAGAATGTCCTCTTTGCCAAGATTAATGACTTCATGATAATCCGAGACAGCATGAGTCTGGGAAGCAAGGGTGCTTATGTCTCAGCAAAATGGTAGTGTTGGGGCTCAGGAATTGCCACACAAACCATATGAACACTGATCTCATGTAAGCAAGAATAGTCTATTGAATGCACCCCTAACACTGGTCAGACCAGGGTCATAGATCAGAATTATCTGAACTATGACAGCAGGCATCTTTTTCTGTCCACTTATAAAGGAAAAAAACCCACAAAACCCACAATGAGCTCATATGCAGGTGTAGGAAGTACTGTCTGGTGGTCAGCTCTGACTCAAGATATTTTAGATATAACAGTTTATACTGACCTTGGATTTTATGGGTCCTATGTAAAGCTTTGTGGAATTTCTTTTTTTCTTTTTTTCTTTTTTTTTTTCTTTTTTTTTTTTAGGATTTATTTATTTATTTATTTCATGTATGTGGGTACACTGTTGCTGTCTTCAGATACACCAGAAGAGGGCATCGGACCAATTACAGATGGTTGTGAGCCACCATGTGGTTTCTGGGAATTGAACTCAGGACCTGGAAGAGCAGTCAGGGCTCTTAACTGCTGAGCCATCTCACCAGCCCCGTAGAATTTCTTAAGATTAGCAAACTTTATACAGAACATACAGAACAAAACAGGGAATGTGGTCAGCAAGCATGTCCTTGATCTGAGCCAAGTCACTTCTCTGTGTTAGTGACTGGCAAACATGTTACAGCCACAAGATGAAATAGTTGGTAGGCATGGAACAAAATGGCTACAGCTCTTCTGGGTATGGGAGTGTCAGATCAAAACAGGTAGCACGCTGTGATCTTCAGGACAGCACTTAAGGCTGTGGGAAAGAATGCTGAAAACATGAGTTTGAAAATATATGATTTCTCAACTATGCAACATACAAGAATGCAATACAAATTATACAGTGAGCTTCACAGACCTGAAGAACAGAGGCAGCTGAGCTATGAGCCAGCCTGTCCCAAAGATACTAAGGAAGGAGATAAAGAGATTTAGGGAGAGACGATCACAAGCAAGATCTCACCCAGATAGATTTTTTAATTTATGCTTACAAAGGCAGGAAGATTCTGAGTTCAAGGTCAGCCTGGGATAGAGCTAATTTAGGTCCAGGCCCAGGCATGGTAGGAATGGTAATTTCAGAGCGAGCTCCCACCCAGCTACCTTATTATCTGTGCTTGTGCTGAATCAAGGGGCTGGGGTCATAGAATGAAGATTCATGGGATAATCAAAGGGAACCTGGAGTAATGATACATAATTCATAATTGATCTGTAAGAGATGAGCTGTCCAGAGAGTTTTTAGAAGAGCAACAGAAAGCTGTCTCGAGCAGAGCAAAACAGAAAGAGCAATCTGAAAAGCTGTCTCACGCAGAACATAGGCCATCAGCTTGGATCCATGATGTCACCTCACATAGTTTGTTTGAACACTCTCAGATAGCCCTTCTCTCAGGAACCCCTCTGCAAACCGAGGCTGGTCCTTGGCACAAGGCAGCTCTCATGGTCTCCAGGCTTTATACCTCAGCATCTCTGTGCCTCTCCTTCCTTATACATCAGAATTACACCTCTTAGTGGTCTCACAGGATATGATGCTGGACAGCCATGGCCCATGGTGGGTGCTGGGTGGAGGAATGGCATCTGAAGTGATACAATCTCCTCTCCTGAAAGAACCATAGAAAATGATGCTCAGCAGCCAGAAACACTTTCACTAGGAAGCAGGGCTGCATCTGGATTTACAGCTCAGCCACTAAGGCAAGTCAGGGTAGACACATCTCTATGTCTCTGGTCAGCTAAGCACTTTTCCAGCATTGTCCTTGCCTGTCAGGCCTTTAGTGCATCTCACATCTCAGTCCTTCAGCCTTCCTCAGTTTTCAACAGCTTTTCAAAGCTCTCCTACTCTTTTTTCTTTCTTTCTTTCTTTCTTCCTTTCTTTCTTTTTTTCAAGATCTCACTCTGTAGTCCATATTAGTGTGGAACTCTATAGCCCAGACCAGCCTCAGACACATGACAATATTCTTGCTTTGGCCTCCCAAGTGATAGCATTATAGGCATGCACTACCATGCCATCAGTTTATCAGCCCTTTTGATCCTCAGTCCCATAACCCCTTGGATTCTTGGGCTCCATAGCTTCAGAATCCAAGTCTCTTGGATCCATAGCCCCCAGATCTACAGACCTACAAACCTTTAGCTCATTATACACTTAGACCCTTAGTCCTCTATCCTGAAACCATCAAACCCTCATACCTGCAAACCTCATTCCCATAGCCTCCAGTCCCTCAGATCCACAGACCCACAGATCCTCTGCCCCTGTGCTGGTTTTTGTCATCATGACACAGACTGAGTAATATAGAAAGAGGGAAATTCTACCAAAGAATTACCTCCATCAGACTGGCCTTTGGGCATATCTGTAGGGAATTTCTTAACTAATGATTGATGTGAGAGGGCAGCCCACTGTGGGTGGAGCCACTCCTAGGCAGCTGGTCCTGGGTTGTATAACAGGCTGACCTGGGAGGTGGTGGCAATCATCTTTAACCCCAGCACTTGGGAGGCAGAGGCAGATGGATCTCTGTGAACTCAAGGCCAGCCTGGTCCACAAAGTTCCAGGACAGTCAGAGCTAAAGCAAGCAAGCAAGCAAGCAAGCAAGCAAGCAAGCAAGCAAGCAAGCAAGCAAGCAGCAAGCAGGCAGAGTCCAGCAAGTTACAGAAAGCAAGCTAGCAAAAAGCACTCCTCTGTGGTTTCTGCTTCAGTTCCTGCCTCTGGGTTGCTGCCTCTAGTTTCTTGACTTGCCTTTCCTAGACTATAATGTATAAGACAAATAAGCCCTTTCTTCCCCTAACTTGCTTTGGGTCGTGGTATTTTTCACAGCAATGGAAAGCAAACGAAGATGGCCTCCCGCTTCAGGCTTTCACCTCCTCCCTCAGATTACAAGTCTCTCAGCAGCTCAGTCCAAATCCTCTTCTCAAAGGTGTGAACCAGAGAGGCTCATAGCTTCAGCCATCAACACCTCAAGCCTCCTTTTTATTTTATTTTGTTTGTCAAAACAGGGTCTCACGATGTAGTCCTGGCTGTCCTGGAACTCACAAACCCTTTTATTTCATTTATTGTTGTGCATGTGTAGGTGCAGGGCCCATATCCGCTCATGCCACAGCATGTGTAGGAAGGTCAGTGGACTTTTGGAAGTCTATTCCTTCTTCCACAATACAGTTTGTTAGGAGGTTCAGCCGTCTGAGGAATGAGCTCCACCTTGCTGGCAGAATCAAAACTGAGTTCATGCACCCAGGCCATGGAACTCAACTCCTATCCTACTTCTCAGAAGTTTAATGTTTGTCTTTTAACCAGTAAAGGATGTAAAGAGAAAAGATGCTGTGATCCTGTTATCTAAACTAAGGCACACAAGTCATGTGTGCTGCTTGTCTCGCTTTAATTCACTATGTGCTCTTGCCTACTCTTTGTGCCTTTATCGATCTAGACTCCAAGTCAGAGTCCAGGAGGGGACTTGGCTGTAAAAGCTGACTCAGGGACTCTGAAACCAGGTGACCAGGATAAGGTCAAGTCACCAATGTTGACTTCCTTGCTTAACCCCTTGTGTCAAAATATGATTGCTCAATGCAAGAGCCCGCCCTACCCTTCTTGCTTTGTCTTCCCATCCTATAAAAATGTTGTACAATCTCCCTCTGGGGACAAAGTTCAGATCCTGAATTGGCGCCTCCTTGTGCATGCAGAAAATAAAGCTTTCATTTTAAAGCTTCTAGTAAGTTTTCTCAGCTTCTATCCCAAACCCAGCACAGTTCAGGCTTTGAACTCGGGTTGTCGAGCTTTCACAGAAGTGCACTGGGCTGGCCTGAACTCATAGAAATCTGCCTGCTGCTGCCTCCCAAGTGCTAGGATTAAAAGTGTGCATTGCTGCAGCTCATTCCCTTTTGTATCTGGGTCTTGTTACGTTGCTCAGGCTGGTTTTGAGTTTGCAAGCATCCTGTTTCAGCATCCCAAGCAGCTGGGATTATCCCAAGTAGCACCATCACACCCTCTTCTGAGACATAAATAAGAGGAGGCTGTTCTTTGATACCAGTTTATTGTGGAGGCCACCATCTGTCAACATGACCTTTGGCTAAGGCATGAGGACACAGAAATGTCTAGTCTTGGCTCTCAATTTGCCTAGGCATTCTCGGTCCAGATGGCCAGGCATCTGCAGGTGCTACTAGTCTGGGTCACCTCCCACAAAACCCCAAAATTCAGCACATACTCAACCTTCAGAGCTTCCAGACTGAGCCAGGTTTCTCCCTTACAAATCATAAAGGGTAATGTAGGAGCTGGAGAGGTGGCTCAGAGGTTAAGAGCACTGACTGCTCTTCCAGAGGTCCTGAGTTCAATTCCCAGCAACCACATGGTGCCTCACAACCATCTGTAATGGGACCCAATGCCCTCTTCTGGTGTGTCTGAGGAGAGCAACAGTGTACTCACATACACAAAAATAAATTAAATCTTAAAAAAAAAAAAAAAAAAGGTAATGTAAAAAGAATTTGGAGATAGGATCTTACAGTGTAGCTTTGGCTGGTCTGGAACTTGCTATGTAGACTAGGCTGAGCTAAACTCACAGAGATCTACCTACCTCTGCCTCCCAAGTGGTGGAATTTAATGGGTATACCACCACTCCTAGCAAAAGATTTTTTAAAATTATGTGTATGTGTGTATTGCTGTGTGCCTGTGAATAAAGGTCATCTTATTTTTTCCCCAAATACATAGGTTTCTTTCTTCTCTGTGTGTTTATGCCATATGTATGTCTGCTGTCTGTGGAGGCAAGAAGAGGGCATCAGATGCCCTAGAGCTGGAGTTTTAGGTTCTTTTGAGTTGTCTGAAGTAGGGGATGGAAACCAAGTTCTCGGCCTCTGCAACCACATCACCTCTTAACTTCTGAGCCATCATCTCCCCAGCCCCAAGACTTTCTTTTGAGACAGTCTTAAGTTATGCAGGCTAACCTTGAACTCCATATGTAGCTTAGGGTGACCATGAACTTGTGATCCTCCTGCTCATACCTCTGGAGTGCTGGGATTATAGGTGAGCAACGCACAGCATCTGTACAGTGCTAGGAATGTCAAACCCAGGGCTTCATGCAGGCCAGGTGAGCATTCTATCAAGTGAGCTACATTTCTATCCCCAAAGGGATCCTTTTTCAGTCACTGTGTTCTAAACAGTCCTAGATATTAAGTGTGTCTCCTGATCTTCATGAATTACCTAGCAAAGAGTGAGCCGTATCTATCCACAAGGCTTTCTCAGGCCCAAATGCTTCAGGAGAGTTTAGAGTAGATGTTGTTGTTGTTGTTGGTTTTTTTTTTGTTTTTGTTTTTTTTTTTCAAGACAAGGTTTCTCTCTGTGTAGTCCTGGCTGTCCTGGAACTCACTCTGTAGACCAGGCTGGCCTCAAACTCAGAAATTGGCCTGCCTCTGCCTCCCAAGTGCTGGGATTAAAGGCGTGTGCCACCACTGCCCATCGAGTAGATGTTTTCAACGTGTAGGTCTCAACCCTTTCGGGGATCACATATCAGATATTTACATTATGATCCATAACGGTAGCATAGTTATAGTTGTAAAGTAGTAATAACATAATTTTAAAAGATATGTTTGTTTGTTTATTTATTTATTCATTTATTTAATATATATGAGTATGCTGTAGCTGTCTTCAGACACACCAGAAGAGAGTGTCAGATCCCATTACAAGATGGTTGAGAGCCACCATATGGTTGCTGGGAATCGAACTCAGGACCTCTGGAAGAGCAGTCACTGCTATTAACTGCTGAGCCATCTCTCCAGCCCACAATAAAATAATTTTATGGTTGGGTGTAATGGTTTGTATATACTTGGGCCAGGGAATGTCCTTGTTGGAGTAGGTGTGTCACTGTGGACATGGGCCTAAGACCCTCAGTCTAGCTGCCTGGAAGCCAGTCTTTTCTTAGAGGCCTGCAGAAGAAGATGTAAACCTCTCAGTTCCTTCTGCACCATACCTGCCTGGACACTGCCATGTTACCACTTTGATTATATTGGACTGAATCTCTGAACCCGTAAGTCAGCCCCAATTAAATGTTGTCCTTATAAGAGTTGCCTTGGTCATGGTGTCTATTCACAGCAGTAAAACCCTAAGACATTGGGGGGCACCACAACATGAGAACTGTAAGGGCCATAGCACTAGGAAGGTTGAGAACCCCTGCTCTAGAGAATCCTTGTCAGCTCACCTTTAGGTCTTTATTTGTTTAGACATAAAAAATTCTGCGTGTGTGTGTGTGCATATGTGTGTATGTGTGTATGTACACATACACATCCATGCCCAGCCTGTGTATGAAGGCCAGAATACAATACTGTGGAGTCTGTTTTTTTTCCTTCCTCCTTTACATAGGTTCTGGGGATTAAACTCAGGTGGCTAGGCTCACACAGCAAATGCCCTGACCATGACTTCTGGGCCATGGAAACACACTACATTTGTTTATCCCTCCATCAGACAATGTGAGTTTGCATTGGCCTTTTGGGCAATGATGCTGGAACAACTGTGTCCAAGTTTTTGCATGGGTACATCTTTCCAATTCCCAAGCAAGTATCTAGGGTGGAATCTCTGAGTTAAACGGTGATTATAAATGTAACTTTCTTAAGATCCACAGAATGCAGGGCTGGAGAAATGGCTCCGCAGTTAAAAGCACTGACTGCTCTTCCAAAGGTCTAAAAGCACTGACTGCTCTTCCAAAGCTTCTGAGTTCAATTCCCAGAAACCACATGATGGCTCACAACCATCTGTAATGGAATCTGATGCCTTCTTCTGGTGTGTCTGAAGACAGCTACAGTGTACTCGTCATATATATAAAATAAATAAATAAAATTAAAAAAAAAAAAAAGAAAGAAAGAAAGAAAAGAAGATCCACAAAATGGTGTTCCTCCACAGTGGCTACCATTTTACATCCTATCAGCAACAGATGGCGGCTCCAATGGATCTACATTCTCACCAACATTTGTGATGTTCAGGGAAGGATTTCGCTTTATTGAGGGGATGTTGTTTTGTTTTTTAGATTTTTATTTTCTGTGTGTGGGTGTTTTGCCTGAATGTGTATCTGTGTACTGTGTGTATACATTGTCATGGAGGCCAAACTAGGGCATCAGATATCCTGGGGCCAGATGGGAGATGGGATGGGGTGCTGGGTGTTCCTGGGACCAGAGCTATAGATGGGTGGGAGATGCCATGGGGTGCTGGGAACCACACCTGCTGAGTCACCTCTCCAGATCCAATTTTTGGGGTTATTTGTATTTACATTTTGCTTTTCTTTCCAGCATGATCTTGCTTTGAAGCCACAACTCTCCTGGAGAACTCACTACACAGCTCGGGCTAGCCTTGAATTTGCAGTGATCATCCTACGCCAGCCTCCTAAATTCCGGAGTTATAGGCATCTACCTACAATTTGCTTGTTGGATTATTTAAAAATTCATTCATTCAGAAAAATAAATTACTTTTTCTGTTATGGTGCCCGAAATTGAACCCAGGCTTTAAGCATGCTAGGTAAACGCTCTATGCTGCACTGTCTTCACAGCCACCACTGCCCTGCTTTTTAACAGACGACATCTCGTTTTAATGCCAAGCTGACCTCAAACTCCTGGGCCCAATCAGCAGGGGTAGCTGGACCACAGGTTCATGCCACCTTCACCAGGTCTTTCACTTTCTTTGTCTTCTTTGCAGAGCTGTGGAGCAAACTCACGGCCTGTTCATTCTAAGCAAGCACTGTGGTACTGAGCTACTGTTACAAGCAAGAGGGTAGGCACACATAGCAAGTATAGCAAAAGTTGTATTTCATTATGATGAGGGCTCTCTGCCCTCTCTGGGAAGGGCTCAGCGACCACTGGGGTGGACAGTGGAATATTATCATCTCAGGTTCCTTCTTGAGCCCAGGTAACTTTTGTTGTACCAAGTGTCATGTTCTGTCCCATCTACCTTCTGGATGGTTTTTGTCCTTCATGATCATTTTCTTTCTTTTTTTTTTCTTTCTTTCTTTCTTTTTTTTGTTTTTTTGTTTTTTTGTTTTTTTGTTTTTTTTGAGACAGGGTTTCTCTGTGTAGTCCTGACTGTCCTGGAACTCACTCTGTAGACCAGGCTGGCCTCGAACTCAGAAATCTGCCTGCCTCTGCCTCCCAAGTGCTGGGATTAAAGGTGTGTGCAATCACCGCCCGGCTTATGTTCATTTTCTTACTTCCTCATATTAATCTCTGCGTGTATGAAGAGATGCCACCATGATCTGCCTTTTGGTGGGAGAGTCTCCTCCAGCATTCTGACCCTCAAATCAGAGACTTCTGTTAGGGAGAGACTAGACCTGACCTTCAGCTAAGATATGTTGCACAGATGAGCAACCTTGGGGAGACAGGCTTAGGACTGTAGTCAAGAATTTAGAGTATGTTATCCAGGAAGTAGTAGCACATGTCTTTAATTCCAGCACTTGGGAGGCAGAGGCAGGCAGATTTCTGAGTTCAAGGGCAGCCTGGTCTACCGAGTGAGTTCCAGGACAGCCAGGGCTACACAGAGAAACCCTGTCTCAAAAAAAAAAAAAAAAAAAAAAAAAAAAAAGATAATTCAGTGGCCATTACCTAGGGATGACTGGGACATTCTTTATCCAAGTAGAGACCAGCAGGCCCAGACTTTGCCGAGAACCCCTGTAGGGCAATGGGTTCAGCTCTGCTCCCAGGCCCTGGTTCTTTTCACTTAGCTTCAGTCCTCCAACAACCCCTCCCACAGAGAGGTTTATGACCATCAGTCCCTCAGGCTCTCCCACATGCAGATGAGGTATCTCCAAGCTCTCAGGTCAAGCCAATAGACATTATCTACTGTCAGACCCTAACCCACCCCAAAACTGTATATAAGGGCTCTATTTAGGGGAAGTAAAGGCGCATGCTCAAGAATCATCCTGGTGCCCGAGAGTTTTTGTCACAAGAGCTGTAACACTTGGGGAGAGCTCTACTCTCCCAGAATCTGCCTGGGACACCAAGCTGCCTCCTTGACAGCTAGCTGGCTCCTTATCGGCCTAGCCCTGGCCTGGACCAGCTCAGTGCGATCGATCAGAGGCAGCAGCAGGGGCAGGCAATCTCCCCTCTTGCTCGCACTCTGTGTCCTTTGGCCTTGACCTCCTGCATCAGGCTGGGCCAGAGATCTGCAGACAGTGGAGATGCAGGCCAGAGGCAGCACAGAGACAGTAGTGAGCCCCCTCTGCTCTCACTCTGTCCCCAGTCAGGAGATCATTGTGGGACACCCTCCAGAACAAGGGACCCACAAACCCCTTTGTCTATTGTTCCATGCTGTGGAAACAGAGAGGTAACACTGTGATCTGACAAGTCCTATGGCTACATGGGCATGTCTATCCAGGAGGCAGGAGGGACACCTTGTCCCATCCAAAATCTTCTCCTATGCTCCCAAGGGGACAAAGCTTTGCCCATTCTGAAACTAGCTCTGTCCCTCCCCTAAGCTGCTTCGGTGACTTCCAAAAGCTTATAGTTAGTTGTTGGTGACACTCAGCCCTAGGAACACTGAAGAGTGGAATAGAACAGGGAGTCTTGGTCTGTCCCTCCTAAAGTCCTCCTAAAGCTACCGTGTTAGTCTGCATAAGAATGGCCCCATAGGCTATTATGTTTGAATGCACTGTCATCAGGGAGTGGCATACTTAGAAGAGATTAGGAGGTACAGCTTCATTGGATTGGTGTGGTCTTGATGGAGGAAGGGTTCCTTGGGGTGTGTTTTGGGTTTTAAAAGCCCAAGTCAGTCACAGTGTCTCTTTTTTCCTGCTGCCTTCAGATTTGGTTGTTAGAATTCTCAACCTCTCCAGAACCTTGTCTGCCTATATGCTGCCAAGCTCTCCACTATGATGAGAATGGACTGAAACTCAGAAACTGTAAGCAAGCCACAGTTAAATGCTTCCTTTGGTAAGAGTTGCTGTGGTCATGGCATCTCTTCACAGCAGTAGAAGTGACTAAGACATCCACTCAGAGTCAGAGACCCCCATGAATACTGTGTGCCATCAAACATCCCCACAGCACACCTGCCAGGCTTTGCTGAGTGAGACTGAATAGGCAATGTGGAGAGTGCCTGCCAGAGAGGTTGTGCAGGAAGGGAGAGTCAGAGCAACATGTACCACAGAGCCCAAGTGCAGCAAGAGATTACCTGGGGAACAGGCAACATGGAACTCTGAGAGCTTACATTTGACTTGCGAGGTTACACTCATCTTAGTTTTGTGGGTGTTTTCCTATTTACTTCTCAATCCCTATACTGAATGTTACAAGCAGTGTGAGCTCCTGGGTGGTGGAGACAACCTAGACTAAGCTTTTCATGAACTCAGGGGCCCATAGGTAGTTTATCAGCCAAGCCCCACTGCAAGTGAGGAATTCTCAGGAAACTCCCAGCATTCCACTGGGTAGGGCCAATCAACTCCTGTCTGCACTAAGACCCCTAGGACTCCCAGGAACAGCATCAACCACCCAAGCTCCTCAGCCACATCCTCTGTCTTCACCCAGTCTGCCCATCAGCAGATGGCACTTGGCCGCTCATTGTCCATTGGTGAACGGTAACTTCCCAGGTTGGACACGTGGAATTTAGCTCCCATGTTGAGTGTACAGTGGGATTGACCTCATCTCTGGTTTGGGAAGCAGGAATAAAGAAGACTTCTGTGGGTCTCCCACAGTTCCTGTAAGGGATGTTCACAGGTACCCACTCCCGTAGGACAGGGGGAGAGAGGAACCTGAGACTCACACAGAGCAACCTGGCAAACACCCAATGCCACCAAGGTGCGTTCTTGCTCTCATTTTGTCTTGGGGGAAAGAAAAGGTCAGAATATTCCAGAAGCAACTTTAGACAAGCAGAACCATCTGTTCAGTTTAAATCCTCACTAAGAATAATCCTGCAGATGGAGACAGCAGAAATGGCAAGGTCCCTGTCACAGTGCTGAGGGATTATTAGTTCTGTAACTCCATCTCCCGTGTACCACGTGCTACTCTGTCCTACTTATCAGGAATGAAAAATGTGCCACCAAAAAAGCCGTACACTTTCCAAGTGACCAAAACAGGACAGGAACCTCAGAGCCTTGCAGCTCTCCCCCCACTGAGATCTGGCCTGTTCTTCCCCCAACGCAGGGCTACTCTACCTCTATTACTGCAAGCTAAGTACAGGCAGACACACTGAGGGTGACTGTGCACAGACACTGTAGGTCAAATTGGGGATAAAAGTGATATTGAAGGATCACCAGCAGCCTGGGATATGAATGCCTCATTCATTATTCTTTCTTTCTTTCTTTCTTCCTTTCTTTCAGATTTATTTATTTATTTATTTATTTATTTATTTATTTATTTATTTATTTATTGTATATGAGTACTCTGTAGCTGTCTTCAGAAACACCAGAAGAGGGCATCAGACCCCATTATAGATGGTTGTGAGCCTCCATGTGGTTGATGGGAATTGAACTCAGGACCTCTGGAAGAGCAGTCAGTGCTCTTAACTGCTGAGCCATCGCTCTGCCCCCCTCATTCATTACTCTTAAAATGGAGCTGATGATACACAGCATCCGCCAATGAGAAGGAATAAGTGTAGAGCAAGAGGGTGAGCTCCAGAGAGTTACTGGAGGCTTGGGAGTCTGGAGCAGACAGTGATGGCCACCAAGCTGTGTATGATAGTTGATCTTGGTTGTCAAATTGACTGGATTAAAAGATGTCTAGGGATGGTGAGCTTCTGGGTGTATGAAAGGACATTTCCAGAAAGGTTTACTATGTAGCAGGTGATGAGGGATACACCCCTGAAGGTAGGTGGCACCATCCAAAGGGCAGGGGACTCAGAAGGAGAAAAAGGAGGAGGAAAAATAAGCCAGAGAATGTGAGTGAATCTGTCACTTTTGCCATTGCCAGAGGACATTTGGACATCAGCATCTTCAGCTTTTCCACATGAACCTCAAACCAGTGACTCTCCAGGGACATTTCAGGCCTCCAGTGTTGGACTAGAACTGTGGACACCTTCAGCTTAGTGCACTGAGAAGCTATTATGTCCTCTGCCTCTCTAGCACACAGATGACCATCCATCACTAAAGGTGTGCTGTCAGAAACATCAACAGGTATGTCTCTTTCCACATCAACATTTATTGGATAACAAGAAACTCACAAGCTAAATTGGTTTCATTGGCTAAAATTTGCAAGTGGTCCTGGTTTCCTTTGACAGCTGGCCAAGGCAAACACGGATTCTTCTGTTCTAGTCTTAGCTACTGCTGTTAACGTTCAGATTACACATTACATATCCTACGTCATCTACATATATGTGTATACATGTAGGCTACAGAAGGACTACAAGAGCTGTAGGACACAGCAGAGTTCAAGGAGGTTAAACTTGAGACTCAGAAGCGTGAAGTGTCTCATACAGAGAGAATCACTGCACTGTGACCACTTGGAGGTGCTGGTCCCAGAGTCAAGCCAAGGCTCTGGGTCAGTGACCAAGCCAACTCAGTCAGTCAACAGGTTCTCCAGGGCAGGAGCAAGGATTAAAAAGACAATTAGACATCACTGCAGCATGACCCCCAGCCAGTTCTGAAGCTGAGGCAGGTTTATTTTTTCCCCAATATGCTTTTTGTTTTGTTTTGGTTTGGTTTGGTTTGGTTTTTCAAGACAGGGTTTCTCTGTGTAGTCCTGGCTGTCCTGGAGCTCACTCTGTAGACCAGGCTGGCCTTGAACTCAGAAATCCGCCTGCCTCTGCCTCCCAAGTGCTGGGATTAAAGGCGTGCGCCACCACTGCCCGGCTCCCAATATACTTTTATACAATTTTAATTACATGTAAGAAATAAGGTCAGTTCTAGGTTCAAGAACAATCAAGGCAATAAACAAAGTCCTGTGATCACTGTGTCTAGGGGCTTATCAGGATGACCAAGACATCTGAGCCTACTTCCTTGCCCTAGCCCAAAGTCAAACTCTTGCCTGAAGTCTACTTCTTTATTCTAGCCCAAAATCAGATTCCTGACTAAGCTTACTTCCATGTCCTGGCCCACTAGCAGATTCCTGCCTGAAGCCTACTTCCTTGTCCAGGCCCAATGTCAAATTCCTGCCAAGTTTCTTGAAGCAAACCCAAAAGTCAGCATAGAGCAGAGCTTCCATGAAAGGTGCAGGACCATTGCCAGGCAGACGAATGGGGTAAAAAGGTAAACTGAGGGCAGCAATTCAAGTAGACTGTATCAGCAGTGGGGACCAAGAAGAGCTGCAGCTTCTGGGGCAATCAGGAGTTCTCTATCAGTTAGTCCCTCAACAAACACAGTGGGTGATCAGGTGACAGGTTGTTGGGAACTATTGCCATCACAATGTTAGGCCCTGTCACGAACTTATGGGATCTAGGTGAGCAAGCTTCACTCTTTTGAATCTGTATGGTTGATAAGTTCACATAGGTCTGGTTTCCTAATGTGATTTTAACATGCCCATGTGCTCATTTGGCCCCGGTTTATTTTGAAATTTTAATACCATCATTTATACTTTTAGAAGGAGTCAAAAGAGTGAAGCTTGCTCACCTGGACCCCATAAGTTCGAGACAGGGCCTTGCACTGTGATGGTGGTAGTTCTGATCACCCACTGCAATGTTTGCCATGCTCGGGCCTGTGTTTGCCATGCTCGGGCCTGTGTTTGCCATGCTCGGGCCTGTTTGCCATGCTCGGGCCTGTGTTTGCCATGCTCAGGCCTGTCAGAGCTCCTTCAGTTGTGCAATTTGCTCTTCTATGGTGATGTAGCTCAGTAGTAGAGCATGTACCCTCCACTCATAGAACCCTCAGTGTGGTCCCCACCACTACAAATATCTCTTTAAGATCTTGCTTTTGTTATTGTACATATCCTTAGAAATGAGATTGTTGAATTGTATAATAGTTAAAAATTTGATTTGAGTAATTACTATCCTGTTTCCATTTGGTTAGTTTTATTAATTTCTCTCTTCAGGCTCCATGAAGATCTTCTGTGTTCGTCTGTTTGTGGTGATAGAACAAAATGACACCGATAAGGTAATTAAACATAAACAAACAGAAGTCTGGGAGAGATGGTCCCGTGGTTAAGTGTACCTACTACTCTCATAGAGGACCTGGCTTCAGTTCCCAGCACCCTAATAATGGCTCATAACCATCTATAATTCTCATGCTAGGGCATCTAACATCATCTTCTGGCCCCTTTCATCAACAGGCACACTCATGATTGCACATAAGTAATGTAGGCAAACATTTATGAAGTGGAAATGTCTGGTTTCTTTGGAAACTTAGTTCCAGGCCTTCTGACACCCTTACACAGATATACAGGCAAGGACCAATGCACATAAAATAAAAATAAGTTATATAAAAAAGAAAATACACAAAATAAGAGCACTTAAGATTTGCGAGATAGGGTTGGAGAGATGGCTCAGTGGTTAAGAGAAGAGTACTGACTGCTCTTCCAGAGGTCCTGAGTTCAATTCCCAGCAACCACATGGTGGCTCACAACCATCTGTAATGAGATCTGATGCCTTCTTCTAGTGTATCTGAAGACAGTGACAGTGTACTCACATATATAAAATAAATAATTTAAAAAAAAAAAGATTTGTGCCATAAAAAGAATTCAGTATCTTTATACATGATGCTTTGGGACATTTCTGGAAAAGTAAAAAATATCATGATGCTGGATACTTTTTCTAGCCACAAGATGGCTGAGTGGTAAGGATTACAACTGTCTTGTGTTTTCTGTCCTATTGGCCGAGAATATGATTGTGCATATATACACATATATGAAGCACACATCCTTTGCCTTTATCATGTAATATAATGTCGGGAGGGTTGATATCAGTACTAACTCAGCTGGTCAGCCAGCTGTCCTGGGTCATACCTGTGATCTTCAGTGCTCATGCAAAAAGACTGTAAGAGCAACACACGTGAGGCCTGGTGGCACATTTCTATGATCCGAGGACTGAGGAGCATTAGATGAAAGGTTTAAGGCTAACCTGAGTTACATAAAGAGCCCTGTCTCAAAAACAACCAACAGGCTGGGTAGGGTAGCACATGGCTGCAATACCAATTCAGGATCTTCAGTTCCCACCAGCCTTGCCTACACAGTGAGTCTGAACTGAACGAAGCTGCACTACAGAGTGAGGTCTTGACTGGGGAGAGGCATGCTGTAAGTCCAGCACCAGACCTGGGCATCATCATGAGGTCTTGTCTCATATGTGAAGGAGCCCAGCATGGTGCACACACCTTGGATCCGGAATTCAGGGTCCAGAGATAGGCAGATTCCTGTAAGTTCCAGGCCAACCATGGATGTACAATGAGACCTCATCATAAACAAATGAATAAATAAACAAACACACAAATAGATAAGCCAGATATGGGGCATGGCCCCAGGAAGAGAAGGCAGAAGGAAGACCACAAGGTTAAGGCCAGCCTGGGCAACATGAGACCCTGTCTTTAAAAAAAAAAAAAAAGAAAGAAACAACAAATAAATAAACAAAAGACTCCAAAACTGGGAAATTTTGCATATGTATATTTTGTCATAGTTTTTTTTTTTGGTTTTTTTTTTTTTTGGTTTTTGGTTTTTGGTTTTTTCGCGACAGGGTTTCTCTGTATAGTCCTGGCTGTCCTGGAACTCACTCTGTAAACCAGGCTGGCTTCGAACTCAGAAATCCGCCTGCCTCTGCCTCCCAAGTGCTGGGATTAAAGGCGTGCGCCACCACCGCCCAGCTTGTCATAGTTTTTTTTTAAATGCTATTTATTACAAAAGAAAAGGCAAGAGCCCTGTCTCAACAAAACAAACAAACAAACAAAAAAAAAAAGAAGGAAAAAGAAAGAAAAGAAAAAAGAAAAAGCAAGCCAGGTATAGTAGTCACATCTATAATTCCAGTACTTGAGAGGGAGAAATCTCTGTAGTTCCAGGGTAGCCTGATTCACATAGTGGGTTCCAGGCCAGCCAGAACTATTCAGTAAGACTCACTATCAAAGAAACAAAAACAAACCACACACACACACACACACACACACACACACACACACCAATCAAACAAAGGGAAAGAATTGACACTTCCCTCTTTCTAACAAGGACTGCTGGACAGGAGTTTCAGTACAGGCTCAGATATTCTGGTTTACCAGATGACATGCTCGCTAGTGTTGACTGAGCTGCATGTGGCAATCACACCCACAGAGGTTTCACTAAATGCCTTTTCTTTTCTTTCTCCTTCTCTTTCTTCCTTTTTTCTTTTCTTTTCTGTTCTTTCTTTCTCTTTCTTTCTTTCTTTCTTTTTTTTTGAGACAGTGTCTCACTGTGTACTCCTGTCTGTCCTCAATCTCGCTATACTCACTCTGTAGACCAGGCTGGCCTCAAACTCACAAAGATTCATCTGCCTTTGCCTCCCAAGTGCTGGAATCAAAGGTTTGCAACAGGATACTAGGCTTCTTTTGGATTTTGTTTGTGTGTTTGTTTTTGTTTTCAAAACAGGGTTTCTCTGTGTAACTTTGGCTGTCCTAGAACTCACTCTAGGCTAGCCTCAAATTCAGATCTGCCTGTCTCTGCCTCCTGAGTGCTGGGATGAAAGGCATACACCACCACAGCCTGGCTTCCTTTGGATTTTTGAGACAGGGTCTTATGTAGGCCAGACTGGCATTGATCTTACTATGTAGATGATAATGATCGTAAGCTCCTGACCTATCCGCCTCCATGTTCCACGAGCTGGAATTATAGGCATGTGCTATAAGCCCCTAGTTCTTTTATCCATCTGTCCATTCTTTCCTCCTTCCCTCCCTGCTTTTTCCCCGTCTGTTTCTTTAGACTGGGTCTTTCTGTGTTGCTAGACTAGTTTCATGGGCTCCAGTGACCATCCTGCTTCCTAGCAGTGACCAGCCTCTTCCCTAGCTGGTTTTACAGGCATGCCCTACTATACAAGAATTCAGGCAAAAATCTCTCCCAATGCTAGGTGACTACTTGCGTACTAGTGTGACTAGAGGACCCGGGAGCTGCCCATCCCCCTCAGAGTTAGCAGCTTGCAAAATCAATGACTGGAATTGCAGGACTTTAATTACTAGCCAGAAGAATGAGACCTGAGTCATAGCTCTGGCCCTGACAGGCTAAACTGCCCTGAACTGGTAACTACCTAGGTCACTTCCAAGACGCTAACCTCATTATCTGCAGGAAGCTTTTCTGAGAAAGAACGAAGACAGGCAACCACTGTGCTGTCCTGCAAGGGTCAAGCTGAACAGGTTTGCTGGCCACTTGGACAGGACAAATTCCCTCAGAAAAGGTGTTTGTTACAGAGACTTGAGAAATGTAGAGCCTGCTTGAAATACAGATGTGGCAATGGTCTCCTTAAGGTATTGCCTACTCCCAGCCTCCAGGATGGGCTCACTTCTCCCTGAGTAACTCTGCTTATCTTCTCTCCCCTACCCTGTGTGTCTCATCAGAATTCCTTCCACCAGAGATCACCAGGACCCTGAAGCTAGGGGAATCCAGAGTGAGAGCTAGTGACAGCTGAACTCCCCAGCCAGGGTGATAACTGAGGGCATCATCAACAAGGAAAGCCCACACCCATAACCAGTATCACGGAGAGAGCCCATCCAAGTGAGGCAAGCAAGGCTGTTTACCAAGCTGCTACAGCAAGAGGCACCCAGCTCCTTGCCAGAGAGGAGACTGAGGCAGTCAAGTGGGGAAGCTCCATAGAAATGAGGAGGCCATAGAGCTCTGCTCTCTCGGTGGCCCAAGAAAACCAGTGAGCTGACTAGAAGCTAGGCGTTCATTAGGTGAGTTAATAAGGCTTTCTGAGGTTAAGCTCTTTTTTTAAAAACTGGGTGCAAACAATAGGGGAGCAACCAGATAACAATCACAATCAAGTTCTAGCCATTTGAATCTGGTATAGAAATTCTTGGGCTTCCTGGAATAACACTAGATACAACAGCTGCCACCCTGTCTCAGAAAAAAAAAAAAAAAAAGAAGAAGAAGAAAGGAAGAAACAAAGAACAGAAAAACCAGAGGTAGCACATGCCTTTAATCCCAGCAAAGGCAGGCAGATCTCTGAGTTTGAGACTAGCCTGGTCTACAGAGTGAGTTTCAGGACAGCCAGGGCTACTCAGAGAAATCCTGTCTCAAATAAACAAAAAACAGAACAAAACCCAATAAGAAACCCAAAACAAACAAGTCTGTGACTGTACAAAAGATGAGTTAGAAACTTGGTGTATCTGTGGTTTGAACTGTACTCTGTCTGCCAGGAGGGAGGCAGTAGGAGTCAGGGCTCCCAAAGTCTGACCAGTTCTGCAGGCACAATGGGTGTGGCTCTAGGAAAGTCAAGGGTCAGACCACGATCTGAGAAAGAGACCAGGATGTCAGATAAGGGATCTTTCTGAATGGGGTCATGTGGCTCCTCAGAGGCTCAATCAACATTTACAGATGAGGAAAAATGCCAGGCGATACAGTTCTTTTTATATTTTTGTTGTTATTTTGAGACTGTCTCATTATGTAGCCCAGAGTAGCCTGGACCTTACTGTGTAGGCCAGGCTAGTCTTGAACTCACAGAGACCCACTTGCCTCTGCCTGCTCTCCCCATCCCTGGCCCCACTGC
>JANHMN010000007.1:55740332-55811457 GCA_030674055.1 Rhabdomys pumilio | reverse complement strand
GAGACCCACTTGCCTCTGCCTGCTCTCCCCATCCCTGGCCCCACTGCTACGACTGAAGGTGTGAGCCTCCACACCCTACCTTATTTCCTTATTTTTCAGTTCTGCAGAGTGAATCAGAGCCTCCTGCATGCTAAGAAATTTTAGCCCACCACAGCCCATAATACCCCTAACTATGAGGATCTTACTAAAGCCAATGTGCTTCTTAATGTTAATACGTTAGCCTATGAGATGCAATAGAACCCAGTGTGTTTCTCGGAAAAAAAAGAACCCAGTGTGCTTAGACAGCCCAGCCACTGATGGTGGGTGGCTGTAGGATCCCAAAACACAGTCTCTCAGCAGATCTGAGAGTACTTCAGGCCTTCACCCCTGAGAATGGGAACTCAGAGTCTCCAACTGTCTGTGCAAGGACTGCTGTTCTACCACCACACAGGAGACTTCTGGGAGCTGCACAGCTGCCAGTCTTGGGACTACCAGAAAGTAGGACTCCTTTTGGAAAATTATTTCTGTCCAAACCAACAGGAAAGATACTGTATACAAAGCATCTGTTTACCTTGGGAGCCAAGCAAGGTGGTCCATGCCTGCTACCCCAGGACTTGGAAGTAGATGCTGAAGGATCAATAGCTGACAGTCCGTGTCAGCTACATAGCAAATTTAAGACCAGCTTGGGCTACATGAGGCCCTGTGTAAAAAAGCAAAACTCACTTAGGAGCATGAAGTCTTGGGATCATAAGCAGTATTGTACTAGGCAGTGGTGATGTATACCTTTAGTCCCAGCACTCTGAAGCAGAGGCTGTGAGTTCAAGGCCAGCCTGGTTTACAGCCTGAGTTCTAGGACAGCCAAGGCCACACAGAGAAAATCTATCTTAGAAAAAAACAAAAACAAAAATCAAACCAAAATAACAACAACAACATCAAAACCAAGACCAAAAAAGTAGCAGTATCATGCATGCCCCTGTGGTTATGAACATCACTCGTGAGACAGTGGCCACTGATTGATGGCTGTCTCATTGCTAAAGGCATAATGTAATTAACGACTTTTAGGTAACACTTGCTAGGCTGATGCCAGGCCCAAATGCAGACAGGGAGATGTCTGCAAGTATCTGTGACTAATCCATCAGAGACAGGCAACCATCATGACCGTTCAGGGCCTTGGGCTTCTCAGCATCCAGAATGGGAGAGATCACTTCCTGCTCTTCATAAGCCACCCAATTCAAATTTTGTTATAGAAAACCAAACAGACGCTGGCATGGAGTGCATTTTTATTGTTTTGTGTCTATCTCCCGAGTATTGGCATGATAAGAATAGATTACCATGTTCCATTATGTGGTTCCGGGTATTAGACTGGGCTGTGTGTGCTAGGCAAATACTGTATCAACTGAGTCACATCTCAGTATCAAATCATTTTTAAATTTAAGACTTTGAGAAATATAAAAATGTTTGAAAATCAGCTCAACACCATGGCTAATCATAAAAAGGAGTACATTGTATTATTATTAATAATTTTTTTTTGTTTTTGTTTTTCGAGATAGGTTTTCTCTGTGTAGCCCTGGCTGTCCTGGAACTCACTCTGTAGACCAGACTGGCCTTGAACTCAGAAATCCGCCTGCCTCTGCCTCCCAAGTGCTGGGATTAAAGGCGTGCGCCACCACCTCCAGCATACATTGTATTATTAAGACTGTGAAATAGAGCTGGGCAGAGTGGCTCACATCTGTAATCCCAGCACTGGGAGGCTGAGGCAGAAGAATGAAGTGATTCCAGGCAGGCTAGCCTGTGCTACAGGGAGAGACCCTATTCTAAAAAGCCAAACAGAAAACCTTGTTGCAGTGATATTTAGTGACATGGAAATATATTTATGCAAGAAAAATGAAGCAAACAATTCTAAAATGCTAATATTTGGTTATAGTTATTTGTTTTGTAGTGTTGGGGATTGAATCCCGGGCATTGAGCCTGCTAAGTAAGGGCTCTGATACTCAGCCATATCCCAAGCCCCTAATGATAGCTTTGAAAAAAATGTTGATAAAGATGTGTGTTTGAGAGATAAAAGGCAGAAAACATCTCCAGCTGTTACCAACAATTTTTATGTGTATGATACCATGCCTTTAGTTCTTTTCTTAAAAGATATATTTATTGCCGGGCGGTGGTTTGAGTTTGAGGCCAGCCTGGTCTACAGAGTGAGTTCCAGGACAGCCAGGGCTACACAGAGAAAACCTATCTTGAAAACAATCAAACAAACAAACAAAACATTATTTGTGTGTGTGTGTGTGTGTGTGTGTGTGTGTGTGTGTGCGCGCGCGCGAGCACACAAGTTTATGTGAAACCATGTAAGTGGAGATGCCAGAGGCCATATTGTATCAGATCTCTTGGAACTGTACTTATAGGCAGTTGTTAACTACCTGATATGGGTGCTGGGAACCTGGGTGCTCTGCAAGAGCAGGAAGTGTTCTTAATCATTTGAGACATCTCTCCAGCCAATATGTTTCTTTCTTTATCTTTATTTTTATCTTCTGAAGTTTCTATTCTGTATAATATTTTATATTACAGGTAGAGAGAACTATTTGGAAGTTGGAGAAGTGGCTCTATAGTATCACATGTGTTTCCTGTACACAAAGCCTTGGGTTCAATTCCTTGCATGAATTAAAGTAGAAAGAAGGAGGAAGGGAGGGGGAGAGGGAAGGAGGGAGGGAGGGAGTTGAGCCCACATCACTGAATCAATGTATATGTATACGTGAAGAAACAGGAGTCTCCTGGTTGGTTTTGTCAACTTGACACAATCTAGGGTCATCTCAAAAGAGGGAAGCTCAACTGAGAAAATGTTCCTTTCAGGTTGACCTTTGGGGGCATTTTCTTGACTCATGACTGATGTGAAAGGGCCTGCTCACTGTGGGTGGTGCCATCCTGAGCAGATATATAAAAAAGCAGTCTGAGCAAGTCATGGGGAGCAAGCCAGTAAGCAGCATCCCTCCATGTTCTCTGCTTCAGTTCCTGCCTCCAGGTTCCTGTCTTGAGTTCCTGCCTTGACTTCTCTCAGTGGTGGAACATGACCTGAGAGTTGTACACTGAAATCAACCCTTTCCTTTTCAAGTCTTTTTTGGTCATGTATTACACATGATACTAAGATAAGGCTCAGTTCTACAGAAAACAAAGCCTGCTGCCGGGAGTGATCAGGAGCTTCTTGTCTTTGTTCACATAGAGGAGATGCAGCATCATTCCTTCTGGAGTCAGACAGTCACAACAGGAGGCACTTTCTAGAGTTCACACTGACAGTGAGCAAGGGATGGATAACAAGCAAGCAGGCTCTGGGTGACTCTGATGTGGAAAGTATGGGGAAGCCTGGGCTCGGAAGCGTGGGTGGTGTGAGGACAAACTGAGTTACTGTTTTTCTAGAGGTAACTGACAACATCTGTAATGAGTAAGTAAGGAGAGAGAGAGAGAGAGAGAGAGAGAGAGAGAGAGAGAGAGTGAAAGAGAGAGAATTAAGACTTTCCATAGTGAGATGGTTCTTTTTGGTTGTCAGTTTGACTACATCTGGAATTAACTAAAACCCAAGTGGCTGTGTACACCTATGAGGGTTTTTCCCCCCTTAATCAAATCATTTGAATAAGGAAGACACACACACTTCTAGTCTGAATCTTTGGGGCGGAAAGATCCAACTTTTATCTGGGCCAGCTTTCTACCGGCAGCCTATATAAAGGACAAGGAAGAAGGACGCTCTCTCTTTGCCTGCTTGCTCTCACTCTTGCTAGCAAGTCCATTCCTTCGTTGGCATTAGAGCCTACTTTAGAATTCCAGCAGATACTGAAGACCAGCTGAAGCATCCAGCCTCGTGGACTGAGCAACTACTAGATTTTTGGACCTTTTGTCATAGTGTCATAGACAGTCATTGTTGGACCAGCTGGACCACAGCCTGTAAGAGATAGGTAGATAGATAGATAGATAGATAGATAGATAGATAGATAGATAGATAGATTCATTCATTCTACACATTCCGTGCTTCTAGAGAACACTGACAAGTACATATAGGCATTGTATGTGATACATGTGTGTAAATCTCAGTACTCAAAAGGCTAAGGCAAGAGAACTACTTAAGAGTTCCAGGCCGCCGGGCAGTGGTAGTGCACACCTTTAATCCCAGCACTTGAGAGGCAGAAGCAGGCTGATTTCTGAGTTCAAGACCAGCCTGGTCTACAGAGTGAGTTCCAGGACAGCCAGGGAACAGGACACAGAGAAACCCTGTCTTGAAAAACCAAAAAAAAAAAAAAAAGTTCCAGGCCAGTTGGGGTTACAGTATGAGACAATCTATGTCAAGACACTAAACTCAACCAGAAACAGCAGAAACATCCACCCTCCAATAGCTTGATTTGTCAGCTATTTTTTAGCAGCTCATTATAGAGACATTCTCTACAGGAAGTTCATAAATACATAACTGTATTGGTTGTCACATTAGTGATTACTCTCTGGAGGTCATCATTTAGATACAGAGTGGCAGTGTGTAATAATAGTTGGCCTGTTTCAGAGCTGTGTAGTATTTCATTGTACGATTATGTCATTTTCCTTGACCCTTGGCTATCTCCATGTTTGCAGCCCTGGCTAATGCTGTTTCTCCTGCATGAATTTTGACTGAGTAGACTGATGAAGAAAAAGGTGTGTGGGTACCCATCTGCTAAGCCTCTGATGAAGCTGGGTATGGAGGCACATGCCTAGCATCTCAGTACACTAGAAGTGGAGACAGGAGGATCAGGAATTCAAAGTCAGCTTTGACACAGTGAGATTGAGGCCAGTCCAGATCATATGAGACCTTAAATTAAAAAATACAAATATTGGGGGCTGGAGAGATGGCTTAGCAGTAAAGAACACTGACCACTCTTCCATAGGACCCACATTTGATTCCAAGCAACCACAACTGTCTGTAAATCCAGTTATAAAGGACCCAACATTCTCTTCTGACCTCAGGTGGCTACCAAGACACAAATGGTACACAAACATACATACAGAGAAAACAACCATGCCCATAAAATAAATAAAAAACCAGGCCAGTGAAATGGCTCAGTGATAAAGGTACCCGCCACCAAGCCTGATCAGGACCAGCATGATGGGAAGAGAGGATTAGCTAGCTCCCACCAGTTGTCCTCTGACCTGTTCAGGAGCACTTTGGCACACAGAGAAAACAAACAAATGTCAAATTTTTTAAACAAACAAGATACAAACTTTAAATATATTCTGATGCTTTAAAAGCAATCCTTTAAGAAAGTAAACAAACACCTTTAATGAGGCAGAGGCAGGTGGATTTCTGAGTTCGAGGCCAGCCTGGTCTACAGAGTGAGTTCCAGGACAGCCAGGGCTACACAGAGAAACCCTGTCTCGAAAAACCAAAAAAAAAAAGTAAACAAACAAACATTCTGCCAAACTCCTTATAAAGCAATTGTGTCACTTCCTGCTCCCTCCGTGGACAGGGTTGGACTCCTGGTATTGTTAGCGTTCCTCCTCCTGCTGTGACAACCCTAGGCCTTGTCAAAGGTGATCACAGGCATGCCTTCACAAGGGGCTCCTTGGAGCAGATTTCTGAAACCTACCATTCATGAACCATTTGGGGGAGAACGTACAGTGTTTTCAGTGCTGTTTAGAGTGAGTCAGTATTTTGATTTTTATGATCATCTGTGCTGAGAGTATTAGCATTTTGTCTAAGCTCCGCCCCACAGTTACCTGGCAATGGCCAGGTATGCCTGACTCACTATAAAAGGGGCTGCTGCTCTCTCTTGCTCTTGCCTTCTTGCTCCCGCTCTGTCCTCTAGCCCCCTCCTTCCTCTCTCCCCATTCCCTCACCCCCTCTCTCTCCTTGTGCTCATGGCTAGCCTCTACTTCTCTACTCCTCTTCTCTGCTCTCTCTCTCTGACTTTCTCTGCCTCTACTATCCTCTCAACTACCCTCCCCATGGACTAAATAAACTCTATTCTATACAATAAAGTGTGCAGCTGATCCCTGGGGGGGAAGGGACGGGATGCCTCAGCATGGGCCCACAGAGGCACCCCCTCCCTGAGTACACCTCCACCAAACATATTCCTTCTCTCCTCATCTTTTTAAAAACACAACAGAGACCATCAATTCCTATAATGGCAGAAGTCTACTTAGGGCCACTTCAGAAATTGCTCAAAATGCTATCTTAATCTGAACCCCGAATTCTTTTTTTTTGTGAAACACAAGTCAGCAGCCCAAACTGCAATTTTGAAAATCAAACACTTTAACATAGTTATGATCCAGACGTCAGTTTGATGTCTGCTGAGGAATGACGCTAGGAAATTGTTGAGTCTTGGTTCTCTGTAGTTGCAGCATTATGTGTCTATGAGGAAGAAACTTTGTATGTGCAGTAGGACCCTTGTGGTTTGTGACTTACAATAGTCTCAAATCTTAGGGAAGTGTTCTGCTCTTGCGCGGGTTCTGGGTCAATTGATCTGAGAAGGGGAGATACTGCAAGACGAGTTTAGGCTTCTCAGCATCAGGGGGATCAGCCTCTGAGGACTAAACTCCAAACTTGCTTTGCAGACACACAAAAGGCACTTTTAGCAAGTCAATTACTGCATACCAAAACTTATCTGACCTAGGAGTTGTCTGAAGGAACAGTTACCTAAGCAATTCTCAGCCGTAGGAGACTTCTTGGTTTGCTGGGTATGTCTCTGAACGAAGTTATGCAAAGGCTCCTTCAGAAGAGCAACTCCATAACCTCGGATAACAACCGCAGACTATTTACAAAAGGCTACTTCAAAGCCTAGGTGCCACCACTGTGGAATTCATGCCAAATGCAATGGCTCTGCTCAAATTCTGCCATGCCACATGTTCTATGGGCATTTCGTGGTCTGTGAGGATGCAGAGCATAGAGTGTGCCTGTTTTATGTTTAGAACCAAGGATGCAGTGAAGCCGTGCACTGCAACAGAGAAGAACACAGCCAGAAATACCTGGGAGCCATTGTGTATTTGATTTTTGATGAAGTTGTTGACACATATGCTCAAAGACCTATTATTGCTGACAACTCTTACATATTGGGAAGCCAGGTATGGTGATCCATTACTTTGGTTTCAGCATTTGACAGGCAGAGGCAGGTGGATTCCTCTGAGTTCCAAGCCAGCTTGGCCTACATGGTGAGATCCTGTTTCAAAAACCAAAAACAAAATGAAACATAACAACTCCCTTCCTTTGGAGTCCCAGCTCATAATCTAGGAAGTGGTACACTGGGGCTAGAGAGATGCTTAGGGGTCAAGAGCACTGGCTGCTGTTGCAGAGAGCTGGGGTTTGATTCCCAGTGGCTCACAAACATCCATTACTCCTGATCCAGGGGATTTGATGTCTTCTTCTGTCCTTGGAATGGGGTTTGAGACCACCAAGAAAAAAGACCACCAGGCTTAATTCAGATTATAATTAGCACAATTTATTAGAACTGCTGGCAGGACTGCAGTCTCCAACTCAATCAGAGTTAGAGGAGGGAGCAGGAAGGGCATTTAAAGGTGAGAACCACAGAAGCTGCTCTGCTTAACCAGGATTAGAAAGATGGTCAAGGTGACTTCAAAACAGCTCTTGAATGTCTGCATAAGCAAGTTGCAGAAGCCAAATCATGAGTCAGTCACAGCACAACAAGCCGATGGTCACCACTTTACATGTCTGGGTGGGGGACAAGGAGTTGGGGTTGCCGAAACTTAAATTCCAGGAACTTGAGTCAGAGACAAATGGCTATTCAGTACCAAGATGGATTCCCAGCCCCAAATGGAGTCTCTTTAGCTATCACACCGTCAGTGAGCACTAAGCACACAACGCGCTGACACACAAACAGGCAAGACGACGACCCTCCTCTTGAAATAAACAAGTACACATTTTAAAGAAGCAGAGGCAGCTGTGTCTTGGAAAACTTCCCTGTTCTCTAGGACACCAGCAACTGGTCTGTACACTATGGAGGAAATGTACCTTCCTGCCCTCTGCCTTCTGACGGTGTCCATCTATGCTTCTGGGATTAAAGTCACCATCCTTTCCTGGAAGATTCGAGGTGAGCATGATTTTTCTTTTTCTAGGACTGAGGATTGAACCCAGGACCTTGCAAATGTTAAGCCAGCTTTCTACTGCTAAAGCCCAGCCCCGGTTGCACTTTTTATTTTGGGACAGAATCTTACTGATAACCAGGCTGGCCTTGACGTAGCAGCAGGTAGCCTAAGACCAACCTGCATTTCTCATCTTTCTTGCCCCTGAGAGCTGGGATTGCACATGCACCATCAGGCCAGTCTGAGCAGTACTTTTCAAAGCACCAAACAGAGAGTTGGGAGTGGTGATGTGGAGACTTTGCTTGTCTTCGTGATCTGAGTGTCCAGGATCTGATGGTTTAGAAGAGCACTTCCTAACAGAAACAGAAATCAGCCTGGAAGGAACAGAAAAGCTTCCTTGCAGACATATTAGAAACAAAGAGAAGCAGATGAACTACACTTTAATCACATTTTATTTGCCAAAACATCAGAAGTTCAGTGTACAGCCAATATCAAAATGATCACTACATTTTTGTTTGTTTTCAAGACAGGATTTCTCTGTGTAATAGCTCTGGCTGTCCTTGACTCGCTATATAGACCAGTGCTGGGGTTAAAGGCATATGGCTGGTTAAATATATCTGTTTAAAAAAAAAAATAAGACTGGGTGTGGTGGTGCACTTTAGCCCCAGTACTCTGGAGGCAGAGGCAGGCAGATCTCTGTGAATTCAAGGCCAGCCTGGTCTACAGAGTAAGTTCCAGGATGGCTTACAGAAAATCCATCCAAAACCCCCAAATCAAAATAACAACAACCCCAAAAACAAAACAAAAGAAACCAAAAAGCAAATATATACTTTTTAAAAAATGTGTATGAGTGTTTTACCTGCATGTATGTTAACCATGTGCATGCAGGTACTCAAGGAGGCCAGAGGAGGGTGTTGGATCCCCTGAAACTGGAATTATATGTGGTTATGGGCTGCCCTATGGGTTCTGAGAATCAAACCTAGGTCCTCTGCAAAAACAGCCAATGCTCTTAACCACTGAGCTATCTCCACTGGCAACACCACCCCCCTTGCCATTTTACTTTCTTAAATTACTAAGTCTTTGACATAAAATGTGTTTTACACTGACTGCAGTCTCAGTCTGCATTCATTACTCTCCAAGTGTCATGGCATGCATGCTTGCCATATGGACAACACAGCTCTAGAGCTCTGGGGGTCTGCTGGTGCTCAGCAAAGATTTCAAGCACATGGGAACAAAGGAATCCCAAGTTCTGACTGTGAAGATAGGTCTAGTCCTGTGCACTAAGATGGGGTGGTCGTTAGGGGGCAGGAGAATACAGGTGGACCTATGTCCTGTGCCTTCCTTCTGGGTGAGGACAGGGTATCACATAGACTCATGATCAAGTTCCTAGGTGTCCCATCTGCCATGGGCCTCTTTCCCTTCTGTGATACAGCCCTTCCCTGGTAAGCAGGAGAAGAGACATTAGCTGGGAAGGCTAATGTGAGATCTCCGAGAAGGTCCACTTCGGCCTCTCAGGAGGACACGAGGCCCTTGATTCACAAGCCCTGGGCCTGGCCTTTACTGGGCCACACAGGATAGCTGAAATTACAGGAAGCCTTGAGCAGAGTCCACCCTCTCGCAAAGCTCTGGCTATGGGTGAGAAAGTTGCACCAATCCCTTCCTAGGGTCATCTTGGGTGTGCTGAGGACACACAAACCACCCTGTCCCCTCAACCAGGTTTGCAACTGCCCTATCTTTCTCCATCTCTTTCCAGGCTCCCACACCTCAATCGCCAAGAACAGTCCATTCAGCTCTTCCCTGGGAGACAGATGCCTTCTGCTCTTCCCAGGTGCTCCTGCAGCTTGGCTCCTCCCTTAGAAAGGGCTAGATGGTTTTCTACTCAATGGGTCTGGGGACACTCCCTGACTGCACTGGTTTCTCTGTTTTCTGAGGCACAGCTCTGAAGTGGGTTCTGGAGGGAGCCTGCTGTTCCAGAAATCACTCCTGGGTGTCTCCATCAGTTAAAACTGGGCTTCCTGCCTGTCCTTCAACTCTCAGGATATGTTGAACCTGCGTTCCCTAGGAAAGGCTGGTCACCTTTTTAGAATGCCACTCTTAGCAGGTGACCAATACATATTCATAGCCTAAGCGAATGCCACACTCACTGGGAGGCCAAAAGCAATCTTTGAATGGATGGATGGGTTTCTCCTTGGCTCCCTTGCCTCTGCCTCTGATTATATGAGTCCAAGTGCATGGTTTGCCCCTAGCCAAATTTAGTATGACTCCTAGACATTACAAAATCACTACATAACATAAAGGCCAGTTTATCTGCACAACTAGCCTGCTAGTAAGTGCTGTCTCATTCCTCAAGAGAGGGATCAAGGCCTGAGATGAAATGATCAGGGGTGGAGGCTCCAGATCCCCTAGCCAACACACACAGCCTCCAGGCCTCTCAGGAAAGTGCTTTATTTGGACACAGTTTAGTTCCTTGTGTGTGAATTGCATGTTTTCAATTGCTTCTTTAAAAGCTCTGTTAAGGCCAGGTGTTGGTGGCGCACGCCTTTAATCCCAGCACTTGGGGGGCAGAGGCAGGTGGATTTCTGAGTTTGAGGCCAGCCTGGTCTACAGAGTGAGTTCCAGGACAGCCAGGACTACACAGAGAAACCCTGTCTCAAAAAACCAAAAAAAAAAAAAAAGTTAAAAACAAAAAAAAAAAAACTCTGATAAATTATTTCTCCATCAGTGAAATAAGGAAGCCAGGGAAGTCACCATGGGGAAAGAGAAGGGGAGGGGGTAGAGGAAGAGAGGGTGGGGGCACACACACACACACAGAGAGAGAGAGAGAGAGAGAGAGAGAGAGAGAGAGAGAGAGAGAGAAAGAGAAGAACAAAATGTCTGGATTATATAGTGAGAAGCCTCCAGGGGAAGGGCAGCCCAGCCCTTGGTCACCTTGGTAGGGACTGAGGGATGCTGGGAGAATCTGGAAGCCAGGTCTGCTTTGATTCGTAAAATATGCACCTCAGTCCCTTGACCAAACAAGCTCATTTGATTTTTTTTTATTGTTGTTTTTCTTTGAGACTAAGTTGTTATTATATATCTCTGGTTGTCCTGGAACCTACTATATAAACCAGGCTGCCCTCAAACTCATAAAGATCCATCTTCCTCTGCCTCCCAAGTGCTGGGATTAAAGCTGTGTGCTGCCACACCTATGTTTGTAAGAAATTTTTAATCAAATGAAAAAAATCCAGTGAAATTTTGCCACACCTACAACTAAAACTGTCCAGTTCTCTATTGTCATCAGGTTTTCTCTGAAGCCACACCACAGATGGATTATCATGGGGTTGTATTGAGAATTTTGGTTTCTTAAAAGCTCAGTTAAGTGAATGTCTTTGTTTTAATCCCAGGTGTGGACTATGGGGCTGCTTCAGACTGTCCACAGTAGCTGGCTATGACTGTGCTCTGGCAGGGGTGTGATTCTGCAGCTGCAAACAGTTCACGTTTGGAATTCTGGGGACTCTTGAGAGGGTATAAAAATTCCAGAGCCTTGCCTGGCGGTAGTGGCACACGCCTTTAATCCCAGCTCTTGGGAGGCAGAGGCAGGCGGATTTCTGAGTTCGAGGCCAGCCTGGTCTACAGAGGGAGTTCCAGGACAGTCAGGGCTACACAGAGAAACCCAGTCTCGAAAAACAAACAAACAAACAAACAAACAAAACGCCAGAGCCCTGAGAGGCTGCTGCTGGCTCCTGTTGCTGGGGTTTGTCAGGTGGACTTGAGCATTAAAAAAGAAATTGGATAATCTGACTACTACAAAGACTGGATTTGCCCCAAGGAACTTCCACGCCCCTAATCAGCAGGAAGTAGCCTAACAAGACCAACGCCCCTTTCCCCCCTAGCCTTCCTTCTCTCCTACCAAGTATTGGGGATCGGAATGGATTGGGGAGGAAAAGGGTAGATAAAAGAAACCAATAAAATAGCCAAAAAATCTGGCTACATAGGGTGCCACAGAACCACAGCAGCGCTGTAGCCAGCACGGGGGTCTTTGCTTGTTATTTGTTTGTTATTATCAAACACTGGCTTACTTTCTCTAGTTAGCTGCCTCCCTCCTCCCGCCACACTCATTACTGTTAAGAGATGCTAAGCAGAATGATCAGGTGGAGAGGGTGGGATGGATGGGGCTTATCCTGCAGCAGGACTCCCGTGGTGTGGCTGGACAGTGACTCTGGGTCACACTGAAGGCAACTAGAGTTCACCTTCACCGGGGTAGGGGTGGGTGGTCGGGATGAAAAGCCTGCAGGGACAGGAGGTCTCTCCTATAGCACAGCAAGCATGTGGGCGTGTGGGACAATAACTTAAAGCCCATGTTTTAGGAGGAATTGACCATATTGGGGAAGCAGGTTCAAAGACCTGCATACAGGTGTGCACAACCTTCAGCCCAGGAGAGCTATAGAAACAGCCTAACTTGTTTGTAGATGCCAATCCATATGATAATGTCAAAAGGCTGGATGCCTCTGAATGTAGCAGCGCAGGCCCAAAGCCCCAGAAATTCTGTAGGCTGAAGCAGGAAGATCACTGTCAATTTAAGGTCAGTCTGGGAGATAAATTAAGTTCAAGACCAGTCTCAAACACATAGCAAAACCCTGTCTTAAAATAACAAGGAAGGAGGGAAGAAAGTAACCATAGATCTGTGATGTGTGAAAGATGTGCTTAACTTGTGTCACCATAGCAGAGAGGCTGATATCTTATCTACCTGTGACCCATTGGAGGCCCTGAAAATTTACTGAGTCAAAGTAACGTGGGGACTGGAGCAGAGAACTGCATTTCATCTTAGTATTCATGGTGTGTGGCTTACAACTGCCACCTTAACTTAACTCCACCTCAGGGATCCAATGCTCTCTTCTGGTTTTACACACACACACACACACACACACACACACACACACACACACACACAGAGAGAGAGAGAGAGAGAGAGAGAGAGAGAGAGAGAGAGAGAATAATATACTCACATAGACTATAGACACAGGTACATAAATGAAAATAAAAAGTAAATCTTAAAAACAAAAAGAGCTATACCTATGAGTTTGCATACCAACCAAAAACTGGAAAGGCCTAGCCACAGAACACATAAATATCAACTCATTTAAATTGTTAATTCTGGAGCTGGAGATGGCTCAGAGGTTAAGAGCACTGGTTGCTCTTCCAGAAGTCCTGAGTTCAATTCCCAGCACCCCCATGATGGCTCACGACCATCTGTAATGGGATCTGATGCCTTCTTTTGTTTAATGCTGTCTCTTCTGTGGACTCCCAGCTTAGTAGGCAAGTAGGAAGTGGCAGTAAATACGAGTGACGTACACTCATATACGTAAAATACATAAATAACTTTATAAAATAAATGGCTAATCCCTAAGACCACAGAAACACGATGTTTATGCAATAATGTAAGCAGGGAGGAGAAACTGCTGCTTTCAGTGTCTTAATGACATACCATATAATTACAGCACCAAAATAGATGCATTGATAGAAAACAGAAATAGAAAAGTAGCAAGCCAGAAAAAAAAAAAAAAAAATAACAGGGAACAGGTCCACCTGGGTGATAGCACTTGGCATGACATTTTTTTTTTCACTTAATATTGTTTTTAATATTTTAGTAAGTTTTTAATAAAATACCCTTTAAAAAGAAACAATTCAACTGGAGAACAAAGGGATAGGCACCCTAGGGTTTGTCTGATCCAACAAGAAACAGCATTTATCAAATGGGTACTTTTTATTTTTTGGTTTTTTTGAGACAGGGTTTCTCTGTGTAACCCTGGCTGTCCTGGAACTCACTCTGTAGACCAGGCTGGCCTCAAACTCAGAAATCCGCCTGCCTCTGCCTCCCAAGTGCTGGAATTAATGGTGTGAGCCACCACTGCCTGGCTAAATGGATACTTTCAATAGCTGTTTACCTTTTTGTACTCTGAAGACAGAGCAGCCATGCTTGGTAATAAGGTATATTCAAGGCTTTGGTGGACTTGTGGTGGGCTTCTTTTCTGATCCTGAGTAAACGCAGACACTGCTGGTGATTCCAGAACAGATGGTGTGTTAGACATCTGACTGTGGGACAGCAGAGAAAGGGATCACAGGGAGTTCAATGGACTAGTCTCAGCCACGTGTAGTCCAAGGAAGAGATAACAAAATCGGCCTTCTACTCTGCATACAACGAAGGGTGGGACAGTGGGAATGCAAAGAGCTGAAATGGCCTTACAGCAAATCAGTGAAAACTGAAAGACAACCTTCCAAGTAAGGCCAGCACTGGCTGTAGGGCAGTTGAGTGGGGATGGGGTCAGCTGTGCAGAGTTGGCAGTGGGAGGTGATTACAAGACTCACATGGGTGGTACTGGGCACAGGGTCAGCCTAGCCAAGAATCCAAGTGGTGGGATCACAGCTTAGCAGGCAAGAAGAGGGTGGTAAGCAAGGTGGGAATTGGGAAGTGACTTGCATATTGAAGTGCTCTAGCAGGCCTGACCAAGCATGGTGGACACTGGGAAGTGACAGGCAGATTGCAGGGTTCTAGCAGGCCAGGTCATGGCAAATGTAGTGCAGACAGGTTTGCCTTTTACTTTTCTCCCCTTGCTAACCTGATAAATTATGTTAGTAAAGTTAACCCTCAAGGTCTAGCCCATTATTTGGCCTCTTCCTGACCCTGATCACCAAGGTCCAGCTATCAAAGTATTGAAGTGCAGCAACCAAAAACCCCTTTTTGGCTTCCCTAATTAACCTGCCCAATCGAAACCAACCAACTCCTCCCAACAAGGGTTTCCCCTTTCTCTTTATAAACTGACATTTGCCCTTGGGCTACTTCTGCCTTTCGTCTATCCAGAGGCAGTCCTTTGTCGCTTTGGGGCAAATATCCCTCCCCCTTTCCCTTGTTTCCTTTCCTTTCTCTCTTGTTCTGTTTCCTGTCTTTGTCTCTCAGGGGCAAATAAATTTCCTTTGTGTTGAGATCTTGGTCTTGCCTTGTCTTGGGTCAGTCAGATCCTTTCATGTATATGCTGTTTGTTTGATGAAAAGATGACTCTCACACATTAGTCTGACAAACTAGAAAGAGAAACACGTGAGACACACAACAGATTTTTGCTAAGGGGCAGGGGTGGCCCTAGACTGTCCCTATAGTTAAGGGTAGCCAGACTGAGCTCTGCAGCAGGCTGCAGCCTTCTGTCCAGTGACTCTTGGCTTCCTTTACAATCCACTGAGGTGGCTAGAGGGTTCCCTAGAGACATCCTATCCTCCCATCACCCTTCACTTAGCTGAAACTGTCCCAGCGCTGTCTTGACAGATGAAGTGTACACTATTTCCTGTTCAAGTTGAGCAGTCGGAGCGGGGACAGTCATAGCTCAGAGCAGCACAGGAATCTACGGGGAATTGTAGCACTATCTCAATGACTTGGCCCCACCTCAGACTTTATGATATCCCACACTCCATAGGTCCTTGATTTGAGAGCCAGGGATTCTGTGGCTCCCTGCACACTGCTTAAAATATATTGGCAATTAATCAGAACAAGGTATCATTTAGAATGCCTTGAGGTGAGCATGGTGGCACATGCCTGAACATTGGGTAAAGTTGGGGAGAAAGGGTCCCAAGATCCAGATACCTGATCTACACAGTGAGACTTTAATTCTTTGATTTATTTATTTTTTAACTCTAATAAGTTTCTAAAAAATCAATTCTTTGAGGATTTTATACAATGTATTTTGGTCATTTCACCATATCTCCTCCCTCTAACTCCTGACCAGATCCACTCCCAATTTTGTGTTGTTTTGTTGTTCTAAATAACCCATCAAGTCCCGTTTCTGACGCCTACATTGTCCAGGCTATGGTGCCATCCACAGGAGCATGGCAGATGGTCACACCCTTAAAGAAAACTGAGTCTCCCTCCCCCAGAAGCCAGTAACTGTCCATGGCTCTTCAGTTAGGATGAGGACTCCTGAGCCCCTCCTCCCTCCTGCCAGAATGTTGACAGCATGGATCTGGTAGGCACCCACAGCTTCTGAGTTGATGGATGTAGTGACCTTTTCATGTCCAGAAGACACTGCTTTGCTTCAGTCCTATTCAACCTGTGGCTCTTAAGCTTTTCAGATGAGCCCTGAATCTTGAGGCAGGGGTGGGCAGGAGATAGAGTATCTTGTTTGTGGTTGAGACCACCACTGACCTTGGCTGCATTTGATCAGTTGTGAGTTTCTGCATTAACCACCTCCCACTGCAGAAAGAATCTTATCTCATCAGGTCTGGAGATAAGGATTTAGAGGGCAGTTTGATAACTGTGTCCATTTAGCAGAATAATAGGAGTAGGTTCACCCCTTGGGTCTGTGAACGCCTAACCAAGGGTTCTTGGCCAGACTGACAGCATCTGGTATGTGCTTCCTCCTGTGGAGCAGGCCTTAAATCTGATCAGAATGTAGCTGGTTACCCCTACACCTTGCATCTACTGGCAAATCTTGCCACATTGATCATTATTATGGCTTAGAGGTTTCACAGATAGGTAAGCTTATTGGCACACACCACCCATCCAGCAGCCTACCATAGTACCTTCTCTTAGCTTACAAGCTAAGTGTACAACTAGCCAGCAGGCAGGAAGTTTCCTGGTCAGTACCAACTTGCTTTCTCCAAGTCCTGTGACTGAAGTGATGGTGTCTTCAGTAGTAGGATCTTGTCAACCTCTAGTAAGCAAGCAAACAAAAGCAGTGACAATAGCCTGTATTGTTTGAGGGTCGGACCCTATTCTTAGAAGGAAGGATGGAAGGGAGGACATCTTGAAGAGCACAGTGCAACTATTTCTATAGAAGCGTATAGAGATGCCTCCAAAAGTTAAAAACAGAATTACTGTATGATCCAGCTATTCACAGCTGGGCTTATATTTATTGTCCTACTTGAAACAGAACCTTGTATATGCAAATCCTCTATCACTGTACAGCATCCTCAGCACAGAAGTCAGGGTCTCAAGGAGGTACGCCTCCCATGCTCACAGCAGCATTATCCACAACAGCCAAGCTCCGGGAACTTACATTCTCGTAGGTGGATGAGAGAAAAGACAGTGTGACACACATGTTTAGTGAATCAGTCTTGGGAAGAAATGTAAATCTGCAATGTGTAACTGACAAGGACAAACCGTGAAGACACTGTGCTCAGTGAAGTAAGGCAGTCACAGGCGCACAAACTGCCTGGTACCACTTACATAAGGTCTTTAAAGCTGCCAAACTCCAGCCAACATGGTGACTGTCATAGGCATGAAGAGGAATAGGCCTGCTGATCCACAATGTAACGTCTCAGTTCTTCTAGATAAATTATTACTATGGAGCCAGCTGTGATGGCCCACTCCTATAATCCAAGGGCTAATGTGAGGGGGCAGAAGCATCGCCGTAGGCTCAAGGCCAGACAGAGCTAGCCAGTGCGCTCCAGGGAGCCGGAGCAACACAGAGCTGTTTTAAAACAAAACCATCAATTTGCTGTGCACTAAATATTCAGTTAAGAGAGTAGATCTCCCTCAAAACTTTGGAAGGTAAAGGGACAAAAAATTCAAGGTCATCTTGAGCTATAGAATAAAATCATACCTTAAAAAATTAGAGAAAACATCCAGCAAATTTGCAGTTTTTAAATGTCTTTACTCAGTGTGTATGTTCATATTCGTACACAACGTGTGGATGGGTGCACACATACCATAACACATACGGAGGTGACAGGACAACTTTGTGGACTCTTGTCTGTCCTTTCAAGTTCACATAGGTTCTGGTATTAAACTCTGGTTGTCAGGTTTGCATGGTAAGCATTACCCACTAAGTCATCCTACCAGCCCAGGGACTGGGTTAAATATTCTGCTTTCCTATATTCCTTCAGCTAAGGACATTTTTAAAGACTATAGGTCCTGTTCAGGCTATTATCCTTCTCGGTGACCCCAGAAACCCTCTCACTTGCCACATGGCTTCCCTCATGCTCAGTACAGACTTGAACATCATCCAGCCTGTGGGTGACCCTTGCTCTAATCAAGCAGAAGGGCAGACGGAGTAACCAGGCAGGGGTCTGATTCTAAGCCAGTAGGCCTTCTGGAAGGTTCATGAGAGACAGAATCCAGGAAATGGGGGTTGCCAGTGGACAAGGGGAGAACTGGGCCTCTCTGGGTGAGTGAGAAGCCAGAGCAGATGGGCTCTTGGCCGGCTCTGCAGAAAACCCACAAGTGACCTATAGTGTGCCTGGAAAGGTCAAACCTGTTCCCCACAACAGCTGGGATGAGAATCCTAACTGGAGGCTTTGTGGACATAACAGCTGGCTTCAGCCAAGGCTGGCTAGCAGCTGGGAGTCTACATGGAGGCTCTGTACAGTCAGCTGTTGGCAGAAGCCCATGAGAGAAGAGAGTGCCCCACCAGGGCTGTGTGTGCACCCTTCCCGTGACCTCCCCACACCTGTCTCTTCATTACCACCTACCATTTTCTCTGATCATCCCATGCCCAGATCGTTCATCCCATTTGGAGTTTCAGCTTTATTTTTCAGCAAATATGCATCCCAAGATGGATAAAAGTGTATCTGGAATTCATTTGCATGTTCTCACAATTCAACATTAGCAAAAAAACAAAAACAAAACAAAAAAAAAACCCACAAATTTTCTTTCTAGGAGTCAGTTTATGGAGGAAGCTAAGTAACTCCATGAATAACATCAACAGAAAGTGTTTTTGACTGTGGCTAAGCCAGACCTATCCATCAAGCCATAGCGTACTCAGGTAACTTTGTGAGAGGCACATGAGCATCTTCGTTTGCAGGTGAGGAGTAGGAGTGACCTACAGAGAGAAGGAAGTCACCGCGTGCTAGGCAGTGGGAAGTCAGGCTGTGGAAAGGCTCTGGGTCACAGCATGTGCATCCTGGGGACTGGAGGCAGCTGTGCTTCATGTGGTATCCCAGCCTTTCAAGTGTGACAGAAGCCATATGACAAGAGGTGCCACAGCTGACTGCTAAGCCCAGAGGCTGAGAAACCATGCTTCCTGAAACCCAGCACTCACGCAAGGAATCGATTTTCCAGCTCACAGAGGACAAGTATGCCCAGAATAAATATTGGCCAACTGCTGCACAGAGTCAGGGTGAGGCAGTAACTGTGGACTGTATTCACAGTCCACAAACTGCCTTCAGTCACAGGAATCCAAATCTCAATGGAGACCTGAACGGTACACTTGGCCCACAATTGTCAAGCTAGCATGTGTCTGCAGCATGGGAGGCCTGGCCTGGGACATGGACTTCCCTGCTCTCCTGGCAGCTCATACACAGGTTACTTTGGAAGGCTTCACTGCTTTCTCCTGGTGTGCCTTTATCCCAAATGGGAAAGGGAAAAAAAAAAAAAAAGATCAAGGAATTGCAGCTTACAAACAACCTTGGAGTTAAACATGGTTCCACTTTAGATATAGTCACAAACTCCTTTTGTGGGGCCACACATCCTTCTGCCAGCCTCTGCCCTGATGACCCTGGCCTGCAACCATCTCTTCCCCCTCCTTCTAGCTTTAGGCACAGGCTGGTTGGCACTGTGGAGAGTTGGAAGGGCCAGGGCAGCAGACGGTTCCAGAGTGTGGTCAAAAAGCACCTTTAAACCCAGAGTAGAGTGATCTATCTACAAGATAACCAGCTTTAATACTTCAAAGTGTAGCTGATGTGGATAACAGGGGCCCAGAGCTGGCCACAGAGTAAGGAGAGCAGACTCTGTGACCTGAATCCGGTAGGGGTCTACATGCTGCAGAGGGTGCAGTCTGGGCACTTGGCACAGTCTTCTTGGGTCTGCAGATGGGCTAACGGCAGGCGTGGCTGAGCTAATTTCTGGGGTTTGACCATGGTGCTCCAGTTAGCTAAGACTGTCCTTGTTCTGGTAAACAGAACAGAAATGTTGCAGCGTGAATGGGCATACTACTTTACCCCCAAACAGCTCAGAAGGAAATCTAAACACGAAGGAAGACAGGCATGGAGAGGTACAGAGACATGGAGAAATGGAAAAGGACAGATATAGAAAGATGGAGACAAGACAGATGAGAGAAAGAAAGCAGTGTGGAGATTAGAGGTAAATGTGGTGACACATTAATATTTGGGTGGATTTGTGTGAAGACTACTGCTCGTACAACTAGTGTGTTATACGGTATGATATATATGTATGCATAGGTGGATGTGGGTTTGATTATCCATGCCTGAAGATGTGGATGCCAGAGGAGGGTATTAGAACATTTTCCTCCATCACTTTTCCATCTTATTTCTGAGAGTCTCTTGCCACATGAGAGCTCACTAGTTCAGCTAAATTGGCTAGCCAGAGAGTGCCCAGGCTCCTCCTGTCTCTGACCTAAGCATTCAGGTCACAGGGTTATACATCACCTAGTGCTTACACGATGGCCAGGGATCATGCTTATGCAGCAGGCACTTTACCCACCAAGCTATATTCAGGTCACTGCAAGTATTGTTTGTTTAAATTTCAAGTTTAAGAGGGAAAACGGGGTGAGGAGGAGGCTAAGACCATGCACTCCCTAACCTATAATATATGGTCTCTTTCTCTCTCTCCCGGCCCAGCTCCTGTCAAAGTGTGGCCCTTTCAAAACTACCCATCCATGGCCCTTTCTCCTGGCCCTCCACTCAGCCTAGTAATGTTCACTCCCATCTGCTTCCCAGAGTCCAGCCTCCACTCCAGAGTATATGTATCCAAAACACCTGCTTCAGTTTCCTCAACCTCCTCCCTGGATGTCAAGCTCTGCAGGCTTCTATCCAGACTCCCTCCCCTACCCACAGTGCCAAGCGGGTTATCCATGTGACCTCTAGCAGGCTGCTTCAGTCTCTCTTGTTTCCACCAACGGATACTTCTCATTTTCTGCCCTGGCCCTTTCCCAAGTGTCCATCTCCTGTGATTTCTCCAGGCTTCACATGAGATTATGGATGAGTCTCTATGTTCCTCCCTTTTTCAACCTTCATGCCAGGTGTCTCTAGAACATTCATTCCCAACCTGTGGGACTTGGCCCCTTGTGTGTGTGTGTGGTCAAAGCAACCCTCTTACAGGGGTTACATATCAGATATCCTGCACATCAGATATTACCATTCATAGCAAAATTAGTTATAACAACAAAAAATATTTTATGGTTGGGTGTCTCCACAGTATGTATTAAATACAGACATTGTATTAAAGGGTCCCATCATTAAGAAGATTGAGAACCACTGCTCTATAAAAGGCCTTTGCCCTTTGGCCATTCCCTTCCTTTCCTACCCTGTCACATGGTGGCTCCTCAACCCACACTTCCTGCTCACATTTACTGCTGAGTGCTTTGACATCTGCCTTCCATCTTCCCTGACCCCATTAGTGTGAAGTAGGCCTAAAGAAACAGTATTTAGACTGGGAAGATTTGAGCAGTGTGTCCTGGGGTACTCCTTGGGGGAGTAGTTCATGTGCAACTCAGTATGGTCACACAACCTCCAGCCATCCAGTGTATCACCTTTGTTCTCTCCCCATTTTGTTCACCTGTCCCTTGCTTTATGTGCCCTCACCTCCAAGGAGAGTGGTGTCCAGTCTACCTGTCTGCTGGCAGTCTCCAAGCCTCATCTCTATCACCCATCCCAATACTAGACGGACCACTGGTACATTTGCCTGGGGGCATCCAGCCAGCTTCTCAAACAGTCAACAGATCTAGCTCATAAACCATTAATTTGCTGAAAGGCAAGGCTTTAAGTCCACCAAGAAGAAAAAAACTGGGGAAAACAACTGATATTCAAAAAAATGCATTAAAATCCCACTTTTCATTGATTCCATGTACCCAGGGATGGGGGTGGGGTGAGCATCTAACACCTGCAACATCTGAGGTTTTGTGAAGTCTAAGTTTGGTGCTGGGTTAGTATTCCTCATACAAAGAGCTCATGTCCCTGACCAGGCTTATCTGCTAGCATTCTTCTCATTCTCTGATCACCAGAGACCTCAGCTCCAATTACCACCTACTTTTTTTTCCTCTTGGCTCCATATAGTTTTAAAATTCTGACCCAAAGACAACAGTCCCCCTTCTTCCCTACCAGCACTGCCCAGCCACTGAGAGTCTGAAAATGTGGGCCTATTTTATAACATAGTTGCTGCTTTTAATCAAGTGCTTGTGCTGGGTCCCCCTGTAGCCCACCCAAGCTCTCCTTTGCCTTGGGTCACTTTCTTGAAGTACAAGGCTAGAGAATGACTCCTGTTTATACAGTTTATGGTGGCCCCTGTCCACTGAATCTAGGATCTCCCCTGGCCACCAGAGAACAGCTGCACCCAGCTCCATTGTTCATCACCCAATCCACACAAACCCTAGGCCCCAGCCAAACTGCACAACTCACCATCTGGAGACATATGTTCCTCAGCCCAAAATAACCTACCCCTGTCTCCACCTGTTAACATCTATCCTCCAAAGATTACTCAATAAGTAGTGCTGGGACAATGGGTTAGTCATTCGAAGGAAATTCCTTAGATTCTTAACTTCATGCCAGACTTCACAATGTATTGTGAATAAACTAGAGTTAAATATAACCTAGTCATATACTTAAAAATCAAACCATAAAATCTCTAAAAAATATGCCCTTGTGACCCACGTCACTTTCTCGCCAGCAAGAACGCACATGGACACCAGGATCCTTCTGTAGCAAGCTTTATTGAAGCCGAGGAGAGGAAAGACCCTGAAGGAGGAAACAGCCTTCCTTAAATAGCCCCTGGGTTGGCGTGTCCCTATTCTATTGGCTTGCTCAACTCAGCTGATGTGACATCTCGGGCTATGTCACCTTTTGGCGGTTGATGGCTACTTTTGACAGTTGATGGCTGAGCGAGAGTGCGCATGCGTGGCGCACTACATCTCCCCCTTTTTACTTTAATTTGACCAAATCAAAGGACAGCTAGAGACTCACTTTACTGGGTGCAATGGGTAGAACCCTCCAGGTGCAAAAGCTGAGACTCATAGTGTGATTCTTGGGGGGGGGTTTTGCAGCCTTGATTTGAATGGCCTCATGATGGACCTGAGCCTGATAAGGAGTGCAGTGCCTGATCCTTACCCGTCATTGGGTCGGCCTCCCCACCCGAGACCGCCCTGTCTTAGGTGGACTGAGTCTTACCTGTCACTCCGTCATTGACTTACCAGGTCCAATCATGGAGCAAAGACCCCGTGGGCAAGAAAGTTTGGTCATCATTCTTTTTAAAATAGACATCCAGATGCCTAATGACTCGCCTTGATCCAGTGCTGCAAAGGCCTGTGCCATCACCACCCTATCTCACTGACGTTGATTGCACAGTCGCCAGATCATGAATAAGGAACCCGCCAAGCCTGCGCACAAAAGCACGCCAAATAACCCTACTCCCACCCATTCCTTAAAATAGGAAAAAAGAGAAGACATCCAAGATGACAATCCTTCAAGCACAGAGAGGTCCACACGGACCTCTTTTGAGCATCCCAACAGCGGGAAATAAAACAAGAATAATTGATACATAAAGCAAAAGAACTATAAGGGAGATAATTTGTGGTGAAAAATCTCGGGAGCGTAGGCAAATCATGTCTAATGGGCATCAGCTTTGGATAAGCAGACAGAATAGCCCACTGAAGCTCTCCAGCGGCCTCAGATAAGTGTAGCACAAGCATCAAAGTCACCAGCACCATCCACCGCTGAGGTTGCTGTAGGGCCATCTTTGGGAGGGTCATCCCAGGGAGGCGACGTGTCAATCTTTCAGGCAGCCAGAAGGGATTATCTTCGTCCTGTGGAAAAACACAAACAGCTCCCCTGGATCTCATTAACATAGGATCCGGGTCCTTCCATTGTCCGGTTAACACGTCCTTCCATTTAACCAAGTCTTTTGGACAGCCCAATGGGGCACAGTGGCGATCGGCTGCTGACCGGCCATGATCGTCCAAATTCAAAAAATTAAGCGTAAAAAGAGCCAAAGAGACTGTTGTTCTAGGCCCAGGGGGCAGGGTCTCCTTCAATCCTTCCTTTTGTTTAGTAAAATAAGACTTCAAGGTACGATGAGCACATTCAACAACGCCTTGACCTTGAGGGTTATAAGAAAGACCCGTCACGTGCGTCACACTCATTTGACAACAGAATTGTCTGAACTTTTGAGAGGTGTAAGCAGGACCATTATCGGTCTTCAAAACACTTGGCTTGCCCCAGGCACTCCAGGCATCTAGACAATGCTGGATAACATGGGCCGCCTTTTCTCCTGTTAAGGGAGTTGCAAAGAGAATACCAGAGCAAGTATCAATAGAAACATGTAAGAATTGAGACTTACCAAAAGATGGAATATGAGTCACATCCATCTACCACACTTGTAAAGGGCAAATGCCTCTCGGGTTGACACCCGTATGTAGGACTGGCAAGAACTGACAGCAGCTTTTGCATTGAGTGACTATGTCTCTGGCCTCTTGCCTAGAAATTTTAAAGCGACGTCGCAATGTCTCGGAAGTTACATGAAAAAGTCCATGAAATTTCCATGCCTGATCAACCGGAGAGCTTACAAGCGCTGTCACAATCAAGCGTGTAGCCTGATCTGCCTGTGCATTGCCACGAGACATAGGGCCTGGGAGGCCAGAATGGGCCCTGATATGTGTTATAAAGACTGGAGCGCAGCGCTTAATAAGCGTGGCCTGTATCTGACCAAAAATATTGGCAAGCCTGCTGGCAGGTTTAATAAATCCAGCTGTTTCCAACCTGTTGACAGCATTAACTACATAATTTGAGTCAGAAACAATGTTTAATGGCTCTTGGAATATATAGAGGACCTCTAAAACTATCAGGCATTCCACGACCTGTGGTGAATTTTCTTGAAAATTCTTGGTGGTGGTACAGCCATCTATAACATAGGCTCCAATTCCTGTTTTGGAGCCATCAGTATAAACAACCCTTCCCTGTGGTATCGGCTCACTGACTACCATTCGTGGGAAGATGAAAGCTTGGGTTTGAGCAAATTGTAAAATAGGATTTTTGGGATAATGATTATCAATAATACCTTGAAATGAGGTAACTAATATTGCCCAATTATCTGACGTGGCACTCAAGACCTGAACCTGATATGAGGTGTAGGGGACAATTAGGCTATGGGGGTACGTGCCAAAATGGGTGACGGTAGCCTTTAATCCCCTCAATGCGAGGAGAGCAACCACATCCGGGTACCAATCAATAATTTTTGAGGGGAAGCATCAGGATGAATCCATAACAGGGGTCCATCTTGCCACAAAACGGCAGTTGGAAGCGACCGAGTTTGAAAAACACACAGATCAAAGGTTTTGGTCTCATCTACACGTTTTAGTTGTGCATCTTGTAAAGCCTTCTCCACTAAATGTAGAGCATGGCTTGCTGCCAAAGTCAGTTCTCGGGGTGAGGAGATATGTGAATCACCTTCCAAAATGTCAAACAAAGGTTTCAATTCTATAGTAGGGATCTTCAAAAACGGCCTTAGCCAGTTTATGTCTCCTAACAGTTTTTGAAAGTCATTTAGGGTACGTAAATGATCCCTGCAAATCTCCAGTTTTTGAGGCATTATCATTTCTGGGTGTATGATCGTTCCCAGAAAGGAACCAACTTCTGAAATTTGAACCTTTTCAGCTGCTATGTGCAAGCCCCATTGCTCTAAGGTCTTAATCAGCAATGGATATGAGGCCTGTAAGACACCCTGGTTTTTATGACATAAAAGAATGTCATCCATGTAGTGAATCAACAGCAAGGAAGGAAACTGTCTTCTGACTGGTTCAAGGGCCATTTGCACATACAGCAGACACACAGTTGGACTGTTGGCCATACCCTGGGATAAGACCCTCCACTGAAATCTTCTATCCGGTGTGGTATGGTTAATAGCAGGTAGGGTAAAGGCAAACCTTTATCTATCTCTGGGATGTAATGGGATGGAGAAGAAGCAATCCTTAATGTCTATAATAAATATTCTCCATCGTTTAGGCAAAGCTGAAAGTAAAGGCAAGCCACGCTGTACGGTGCCAAATAGCTGCATCTGAGCATTGATGGCTCTCAAATCATGTAAAAGTCTCCATTTATCTGATTTCTTTTTTATGACAAAGATGGGAGTATTCCATAAAGAAGTGGACGGTTCTAAGTGGCCATATTTGACTTGTTCTTCAATTAATTTGGTAGCGGCCTCCAATTTTTCAGAGGATAAAGGCCATTGAGGAACCCATACTGCCTCCTCTGTGAGCCAAGTTATAGGCATGGTCCCCTCAACGGCCGTTATGAAAAACCCAGCCCCTGTCTCTTAGAATGGCTTATTGGTAATATGGGGTCTGGCTGTCCCTGTTCTTTAGCTCCCAATCCTTTGCCTTCCCTATATCCCGTATGGGACATCATCGTGACAGCTTGTGGAGAATAGGTATCAGTCAATTTTAAATTTAATTGATATAGCACATCTCTTCCCCACAGATTGACTGGCAGGGGAAGAACATAAGGGGTAAAGGTTCCTGTTTGACTTTCTGGGCCTACCCAACGCAACATCTGCGAGCTAATTGAGGGGTTGGCTTCATATCCCAGCCCCTGTAGGGATCGGGATGATTGTGTAACAGGCCATGCTTTCGGCCACCAGGTGGCAGAAATGATACTCTTATCTGCCCCTGTGTCCAAAATTCCAGTGAATTGCTTGCCTCTCACTGTCAATGTTAATGTGGGCCTAGTTTTCAAGTCTACTACCAAATGAGCATGGTCAGTTCCTGATGAACCTAGACCTTCCTCTCGGCTTTTGCCCGTAGTAGGAAATTCCTCCTGGAGACTGGGGAGTAAAACTAATTGAGCTATACGATCTCCAGGAGAGATTGAAAAAATGCCCTCCGGACTGGAACAAAGGACTTGAAGCCCACGTCTAGAGTCAATATCTATAAGACCCGGATGTACGATGAGTCCTTTCAAAGTCAAAGAGCCATGGCCTAAAATAAGTCCCACAATCCCTTTAGGGAGGGGTCCTTCAAAGCTAACAGGGATCGGCTGAGCACCTGATTGAGGCATCAATAAGAATCCGGTGGTGGCACGGAGGTCCAATCCTGCGGAGCCTGTATAGGCTCGGCAGCTACCCAGCCCCTCTGGGGGGCGGGCCTTGGCTCCATATCTTTGGGTGCCCTGGCGCCTGGGGCCCTGCTGGCCATTTTTTGACTGATCATTTTTTGTCACATCTGTTTCGTTTGGAGGTGGAAGTAAGTTACCTTGAAGGTCCCTTGTTGATCGGCATTCTCTAGCCCAGTGATGTCCCTTCTTGCACCTCGGACAAAGGCCGGGAGGTCTTTTAGGCTTGGGCTGTTGATTGTAACAATCCCTTTTTAAATGGCCTGGTTTGCCACACGCAAAGCAAGATTTCTGTGTTGAAGGCTCTCCCTTTGTATGTAATATAGCGGCAGCCAATCCTGCATTAGTTAAAGGGCCCCCGATGCCTCTACATGATTTTATCCAATCAGCCAGGCCTTTATTCTTTCTGGGTCTGATGACTGCTTTGCACTCAGGTGTTGCATTCTCAAAGACTAGCTGTTCTATAAGGAGTTTCACTCTTTCGGTGTCTCCAAAGATCTTAGTCGCTGTCTCTGTCATACGTGCCACAAAATCCGAGAAGGATTCCTGAGGCTCTTGAATGACCTTAGTAAGTTGTCCCTCGGACTCCCCCCGTTTGGAGAGTCCCTTCCAAGCCTGAACTGCTGCAGCTGCAATCTGGCCATAGGCTCCCCAATCATATTCTGTCTGGTTGGTAGCATATTGTCCCTGACCTGTCAAAAGGTCGAAGGTCCAGCCGGCTTGGTAGCCTTTCTGGGAGGCATTAATCTTAGCCTGGGTCTGGAGAGCATCCTGCCAGAGCGCCTTCCATTCCATATACTGGCCAGAACTATTAAGTGTGGCCTTGGCTATTGTTTGCCAATCACTGGGTGTTAAGTCTAAATTAGCGAGCCTTTCAACCTGCATGATAGTAAAGCTAGCATCCACCCCATACTTGCGAACTGACTCTGCAAGCTTTTCGATGGTGGAGAATTCGACCGGAGCATGCACCCGGCCCCATTCAGCTCCCTCATAAATAGGAAAGGACATTCTGATCTTTTGAGCAACCTCTGGTGTAAAGAAGGAATCAGCTCGCCAACCGGTATAGTGTGGAGGTGTCATAGGGACTACAGCGGTTGACTCAGCAGGCGGGGACTTCCCCACGGCCCGGCTAACCCCCTTTTTGGACTTGTTAGATATCCGCAGCCGCTCATCGGGGTGATACCTTTCCCCTTCATACTGGGCGGCCGCTTCCTCTAGGTCCTCTTCCTCCGAGGGACTAAGTTCCTCGGGATCAGAAGAGCTAATTTCTAAGGACTCTAAATCTGCCAAAGGGTATAGCGGCTTTCCGCGCTCCCTGTCAGATCCTTTGAACTTCTCACCCAGAGAGTCCTTGCTCTTTCCCAACGCCTCGGCAGGTTTTACACCCTTCGAGGGGCCTGACTTCTTAGTTAAACCACGTTTCTTTTTACGCGTGCCGGCTCTCTTCTCATGATCAGATTCTGACATGCTAGACTGTCCTGCCTTGACTGCGAAACGGCACTGCTCATCTTGGAGGCAGGATTTTATCATAAACAAAAGGAAGGCAGCAATCACCAAAACGAAAGCAGTACCTGCTTCACCCAACCAAGCCTCCAAAAGCATACCTTTCTGATCGTTACCTGTGGCTACAGTTCTGGATCCACCCGCGGAGGGGGTCATCCTTGGTGCCTGGCGATGTTCTGGCTTCCCGGGTTTCCTCACCAACTGTGACCCGCGTCACTTTCTCGCCAGCAAGAACGCACATGGACACCAGGATCCTTCTGTAGCAAGCTTTATTGAAGCGGAGGAGAGTAAAGACCCTGAAGGAGGAAACAGCCTTCTTTAAATAGCCCCTGGGTTGCCGTGTCCCTATTCTATTGGCCTGCGCGACTCAGCTGATGTGACATCTCGGGCTATGTCACCTTTTGGCGATTGATGGCTACTTTTGACAGTTGATGGCTGAGCGAGAGTGCGCATGTGTGGCGCACTACAGCCCTTACTAAAAAAATTAAAAGAGAAGATCCTAGGTTTAGATGCAAATGAAATTTCAGAGGAAACAAATAACGAATCTGGCCCATCTGATAGAACACAGGCTAGAGGGGCAGTTAACTGCTTATCACACAAGCATGAAGTCACAAGCCTAAATCCATAGCAGCTGCATAAAAAACCAGGGTGTGGCAGTGTGCTTTTGAAATTTCAGCACTGGGGGAGGATCCCCTAGGGCTCAGTGATAGCCAGACTAGCTCAACTCAGTGAGCTCCATGTTCAGCCAGAGACTCTGACCCAAAAAATAAAGTGGAGAGTAACAGACACTCATGTCTATTTCTGGCCTCCACACACATGTACATTTACCCACATGCACATACAAACAAATTTAAAACTCTTTAGAGGAAGTTGATTAACGAATATTAAGCTGATGCTAGAACTCATGTTCAAGCCAGTATAGCTTAGATAGTGGGATTCTATCATTAAAAACACACAATTGTAAATTAACAAAAAGTTATTTGTGTAAACTCCATCCAGGGAGTTTATAAAATAAGATGGTGCTCTGTTTTTTGTTTCTTTAGAAATACGGGCTTATTTACTGAAGGCTGGTGGATCCAATCCTTAAGACTCTGACCTAATCAATGTATTAGTCCCTGAAGATTAATAATCTAGTAGCATTACTGAGAAGTAGGATTTCATTTGAGAAAACAGGTTACTGGGGTATGCTCTGGAAAGATTCCTCGTCCCTGGCCCTTTCCTGACTCTGTTTCCCAGGCGCCATGAGGTGAGCGGCTCCACTTTTGAGTAACTCATGTGCTTCTCAGCACAATGTTCTGACTTACCACAGCCCCAAAGCAACAAAGTCATCTAATTATACACTAAACCCTCTGAAACCAGGAGCGTGAGTAAAGCATCAAAAAGGCAGCCCCCAAACCCAGTGGACAGAAAGATACAAACCCGCCACGGACGCCGCAAGGCACTTTCCCGGCGCGGCCAGTGACGTCACCGCTGCGCCCCGCCGGCTTGTGGGTCTTCCGGCTGGGAGACGGTGGCGGGCGGGGCGGAGTGACGTCACGGGAGCCGCGCGCCGGAAGCGGGCCGTGCTGCACGGAAGCCGCGGGGGCGGGGCGCGGAGGCGATGGGGGGCGGCGGCGGCTGGCAATGAGCGGCGGGCGCGCGTGAGGAGCCGGCGGGCGAGGCTGGGGGGCCCCGGAGCGCGAGCCGCAGGGCGGAGGGCGGGGGCGCGAGCGCAGCGGGCGGCGGCGAGGCGGCGGCCGAGAAGATGGCGGACGGCGACAGCGGCAGCGAGCGCGGCGGCGGCGGCGGCGGGCCCGGCGGCTTCCAGCCCGCGCCCCGCGGCGGCGGCGGGCCTGGCGGTGAGCAGGAGACGCAGGAGCTGGCCTCGAAGCGGCTGGACATCCAGAACAAGCGCTTCTACCTGGACGTGAAGCAGAACGCCAAGGGCCGCTTCCTCAAGATTGCCGAGGTGGGCGCGGGCGGCTCCAAGAGCCGCCTCACGCTTTCGATGGCGGTGGCAGCCGAGTTCCGCGACTCGCTGGGCGACTTCATCGAGCACTACGCGCAGCTTGGTCCCAGCAGCCCGGAGCAGCTGGCGGCGGGCGCCGAGGAGGGCGGCGGGCCGCGCCGCGCGCTCAAGAGCGAGTTCCTGGTGCGCGAGAACCGCAAGTACTACCTGGACCTCAAGGAGAACCAGCGCGGCCGCTTCCTGCGCATTCGTCAGACGGTGAACCGCGGCGGTGGAGGCTTCGGCGGGGGGCCCGGGCCCGGAGGCCTGCAGAGCGGCCAGACCATCGCGCTGCCCGCGCAGGGCCTCATCGAGTTCCGCGACGCGCTCGCCAAGCTCATCGACGACTACGGGGGCGAGGATGACGAGCTGGCCGGCGGCCCGGGAGGCGGCGCCGGCGGCCCTGGGGGCGGCCTGTACGGAGAGCTCCCGGAGGGCACCTCCATCACGGTGGACTCCAAGCGCTTCTTCTTCGACGTCGGCTGCAACAAGTACGGGGTGTTCCTGCGAGTGAGCGAGGTGAAGCCATCCTACCGCAATGCCATCACCGTGCCCTTCAAAGCCTGGGGCAAGTTTGGAGGCGCCTTCTGTCGGTATGCAGATGAAATGAAAGAAATCCAGGAGCGACAGAGGGATAAGCTTTATGAGCGACGCGGTGGGGGCAGCGGCGGCGGCGACGGCGACGAGTCCGAGGGTGAGGAAGTGGATGAGGATTGAAGCCGGCAGCTTCCCCTACTGGCCTCCCTCAACCCCACCACCATCCCCTTGGCTAGAGAGTTCCCTTTCCTACTCGTCCCCAGTGAGCTAGTGGAGAGGGATCAGGGGAGGCCGCAGACGAAGAAAACAAAAAATAAAATAATATAGTTAAGAGAAATAACCATAAGAAAACAGTCACAGACAATTAGAGAAAAGCAGTTAAGTTCCAAGGAACTGCCAGCAACCTGCAAAGAGGACAGCAGCATCTCCTCACCTGCGCAAGAGTCTCAGCTTCTGTTGTTTAAAACCGAGGTTCGTAAATTCATCGGGAAATCATTGGGGGGATAGATCTTCGAACGTCTGGGACCAAAACCACATCTGGGTTACCCAGACTCATCCATTGGTAATAGTTGAATTTGTGTTGTACCTGGATAATCTGGTCTTGGGAATCCCTCCAGGCCTCACTACTGCAGCATCTATCCCTTCACCTCCATCGAAATCAGCATTTTGGATCTAGGTCATAATGGAGTCTTTGAGAAGAAAGAGGCCTTTGCAGTTACCCAGTTCTGAGGGTACAGGTTTATGAAAAGGAATGCAACTTACACAATCATGGACAGGGCAAGAGAAGAATTCAAGAAGCCATTGGAGAATTCAAAAATTGGATCCATTTTAAAAAATGGTTTTACATGGAACCTGGACCAAGGCCCCTGTCTTTTCTTTGCAGAATTGTTTTCCGGGATGCAAATGAATTCAAATATCAAAGCTTGAACTAGAATCCATTACTAAAATAGTTTAAAAGTTGGCAAAAAAATGCTTAAAAAAAAAAACAAAAGCAATTTTACAATGGGGATTGCTGAGGTAGGCACAAAAAGTCAGGCATAAAGCACAAGGCAGACTGTTTGAGTGGATTGGTTGCTGCTCACTAAAGTTCTTCCCTTGATCTCTTAAGTATGGAGGTCATTTCCAAGAAATGGCTTAGCATGAGTGAGAGCTGAATCCCAATGGCTCCACCATATGAGCTAGTGAATTATGGCTAATTCGGCTGTTACAGCCACTGGCTGGCTGCATTTTAAACCTTAAAACTTGACTATCTGCAAAAAAGGAACCGTGTGGCTACAAGCCTGAGCTTTAATGAAATATACATCTCACAGAGAAGTTGGAAATAACCAGAACTGAAGTCTTAATTTACCTTCAGTTTAATCTGTGGATTTATTGAAACACTGACGATCCTCAGGTCCAGAATTCCAGCGTCATTTATTCTTTTAAAATAAATTTTTAAGAACTTGATCCATCGTATTCAGTACCTCACAATCAAAGTTGGCAAATGATGGATGAATGATTCAAGCATTGCACCCGGTGGAAGCTGAATCCATCTGTGAATGGAACTGAAGTGAACACGAATGCTGACTCTATCCTGGAAGCATTTTTATACCATCTTGAAATTTCAACAAACTGGCATTTGCCGGTTTATCCAGCTGTCTTTCAAGAATAAAAGTTGGGGTTTTCAAGGATCGCCTCTTCTATATTTTAAATGGATTTTCAGTATAAATGATGTTTCTAATCAAGTTAATCCCACCCCATCAAAAGGTATTCCTAGAAATGTCATAGACCTAGGCAACTTCGAATTGAATGGGAGCTAATGTTCTTTCCAAAGTTTTTCAGGTATTTGTGTGACACCTTCTCAAGAACCAGGAGGCAAGTAACCCCACCTCCACTGTCTTAGTATTTTTTTTAACTGCATGCTTGCCCTTTATCTGAGCTGCCTTTTTAATTTATTGCATATCCTTTTTATTATCTTATTTTGGTATTATTCAATCTATACAATCTTTTTGTATTTATTGGGAAATAAGTAATATACAAAAAGGTCATTTTTGTGTCTGTGGCTGAGAGGGAGGGAAATATTTGTGTATATAAAATTAGGCTTTGAAAAAAAATAGACTGATTCAGAATATTGTTGATCTTAGACTTAAAAATGGAAGAGCCACAAACATTGGTGCCCTTACAGACTATTTCTCTACTCTCATCATCCACAGTAGAATTTTTAAACAGATTTTTTTAAAGCTTTTCTTTTAAATTTTTCTCCGTTGCAAAGAATGTTTCCTAAATTGTATGGGAGCAATAGTATTTTTGATGTTCTAATGACATCTGTATACTTGTACTGTATTTTGTACTACAAGGCAGCTGTTTTTCAATAATGTCCTGCTGTATTTACCTATGTGTTTTGAGTGTTTTTTTCTTTGCTGCGGAGAACAAATTCCTACTTTTAGTAAAGGAGCTGAGAAGCTAGCATTACGTTTACTCTGAGGCAGCAATGAAAATTAAGGTTGCAGCTATTTGTTGATTGCTGTAACGTTTTCATTTTGAAATCATGTACTATTCCTGTATAGACCAACTTGTTTTCTTGCTTCAGTGGTGGTTCTGTTGCTCAGCTGCAGTGAGCCAGTTCAATTTTGCAAAGGTGCAGTACCTCTCCTTTTCAAGGGGTTGGTTTGTTTTTTGTTTTTCTTTTTATTTGGCTGAATTGCAGTAACTAGCCTTGCCTTTCTATTCTGTAGAAATGACAGGGTCTTCACAATCCTTCACCAGTGGCTACTAAGCTATAATTAGCTGAATAGAAAGAATGTGGAAGTGGTCTGAGGCATATAGAGTATATGCCAAGAACACTACCATATATGGCATCAGCTTTGGTTACCAGAGAAATTTTCTTAGTCATTAGACCATATAACAGTAATATATCATATGTAAATCTTTAGATTTCAATTTGAGAATCCTCCAAAAAAAGGAGCAAAGAATGCATAAGCTATGTGTTGGCAAAAGTAATTTATATTAAAATTTTGACCTGCCTTTGTAAGATTAAGTGGTAAATGTCATAGTGGTGGGTTTTTACGTCTTAACCAATCTCTGAGGTTTATTTCTCCTGCAGGGGATGGTTCATGGCCTCTCTTCCCACTGTAGGAAGATAGCAGAAGGATGGGGATTAATTGTAGCATTTCACTGATCCTCATCCCAGGGACTAGGGACAATAGAAATCTGCAAACATGGAGAGTCGGTCATAAATATTAGCTTTTTGAAGGCGTTGGTCTTTGTTGATTTCTGTCAGAAAATGGTATTGTACAAATTATGGGAAGCAACCAACTTTTCTGTTCTGTTTTTGAAAGTGCTACTATGAACGATTCAGAGTTGTATTTTTTTTTTTTTTTTAATTTAAATTTGGCAGATATCCCAGCTAATGAAAATAGTCACATTCCTGAGAAGTTGGAGCTAAAACTCCAGTTCAAATGATTGTTGAAATGTTTGTTTCTCAGGCTACTGTATATAGAAATGTGTTTTTAAGAAAATCAAAGAGGAGAAAAAAAATCTATGCAGAGACCCTACTACTTTGTGGTTTCTATTGTCCCTACACATCATTTCAGCAAGTCTAATGGCAGTTCTTGTCAGCAAGTCCTTCAGTGCATATGCTGCACAAAACAAAACAAGTCTGCATGGCACCAAAAACCAAACAAAAGCAAACCAAAAACCCAGACACCCTATGTATCTGTTGGAGGCATGTAGGTGGTACAAATGACTGCAGCCATGAGCACACATGGCTGCTTGTCATGTCACTTTCCATAATTATTTACTGCAAAATGATTGAGAGGCTTTTGGTGCAGGCAGCCATTAGCCTCCTGCTTCCTTTGTTACCTCTGGATCACTTTGCAGTAAATTGCAGGTCTTTTAAAAGATTCAAGCTTCGGTTTTCTCAAAACAAAACAATTATCCTGTCTTACCTGAAAATGCAGGGTTGTGGGCAAAAGAGGCTGGTTATAATAATGCCCTCATATTGAGTGGTCTGTAAATGGCTGCACACTTCAGGCACTAGAGTTGCTGAGGATGCTTTGTTAATGTGACCTTGACTGGCTTTACAGGGGTGTAGAACAGTCTATGTGGGCAACTATTTGCATCCATCTTGCTCTTGAGGTGGATGGAAATAAGAAAAGGCTGGAGTGTGTAAGTCATGCACATAAGTATTCTTCACTGTAAAGTTTAATTTCATTTTTAACCCAATTATGGTACTTTGTCCAATGCACAACTGATCTCTCAGTAGATATTCATTTGAAAATAGTGTGGCCTTGACCAGTGAGAAGGGGAAGAAGTGACTTACGCTTGTATTAAGATGACCTGTTTGCTGAGAGTGGTCTTTCTGCAGCACTCTTAATGTCATGTTTTGATTAGGGAGAGTTAATGTTTTTGACCCTGAATTGAATTTTCTTCTATTTTTAGGAAGTATCAGAATTGCTCTGATGAGTAGCAAAGTTGACTGCTTTGATGTCCAATCTCAGGTTTTAAAATATAGTGGTATAAAAGCCCACTGTTACTAATTCTTAAGACAATTTTAATTTAGTATACCCTAAAAGTCACATGCATAGTAAGGCCTGTTCAGAGAGCAGAGCCTCCATCTTTTTGCTCCTTTTCCAGGTTGTGTTTCACTTGAAAAGGTGTCAAGTGACTTTGCATTGTATATTTCCATTTTAACCCTGACATAGTTCTCAAAGATAAAGCACTTTTTGAACATGAAATACATGGATAATGTGTGATGTGGATCATGGTTTCTCAGGCCCCTAGATAATCCACTTCTGAGTATTGTTCTATGTAAGGAGAATAGAGACCTTTGCTAAGGTTAGAAAGTTTGTATTCTTGATTAGAATGCATTTGCTAGTTTCCAATGGATGGGAGAGTAATCAATGCTGCATTCACAATTTACTAAGTTGCTTTCCCTTGAGCCTTAAGGTAACTTTTCTTTTCTCTCAACAACAGCACTGAAGTTACAGTGAGTGAGTGAGATTATCTGTTTTCAGGGTTGTTTAGAGTACTGTAAATTACTTAGCTGTCTTCCTAAAGAGTCAGAACTCCCTCCAATAGATTGAATGGTGGGTGTGGGGAGGGGGGCCTAGGGGATGGAGGGAGGTAGTTTGTAGAAAAGAAAAAAGAAAAAAAGAGCTACATTTACCTTAAAATACAGAGAAAAAAGGAAAAAAAGTTCATGTCCTGTCCTGTTGGAAATTTCAGATGTAAGGTGGAAATGGCAAAGTATAAATTCATTTCCTCTGCTTTTAATTTAGAAAACCTAAGTTATTTTAAAATATTAGCGCCCCCTCCCAATTTTAAGAGGTAACTAGACTCATAAATGGTGAATTTTATAGATATCTCAGACTTTGCCATTTAAAGTTACCTTTTTCAGTCCTCAATTTTCAAACCTAGTTTCATTACTGAAATATTTAATAAACTTGTATGTGAACAAATGGGATCCAGTCATCAGTTTTTAAAATTAAATTTGGAAAATGGAAAAAATAATAAAATTGCACCATAAAGATTTATTACCCTAGTGATTCCCATTTGCTGTGTGTACTCCTGACCCAAATTAAGGCCCTTTATGAATGTATTTTATATTTCCTAATGAAATAGGAAATAGCCACCAATGTAATCACGTAACCACTTTTTCATTTGAAAAGCAAATGCCTCTTAAATTAGACATTCCAATTGGAATAGGTAGAGCCATTTAAACAATAGTAAATGCCATATTTGTAGTTTCAGTAAAACTTCTAATAAACAGATCTTTGTTAGAAGTTAAAGCCTTTTTGTAATTTTAACACTTTGGAGCAAGATTTTTAACCATAAACATAAGATTCTGTGATCAAATTTTATGCCCACTACATTACTATCCACTGACATGGATAAGAGGGGTCATTTTTGTCCTCTGGTAAATGGGTCTCGAGTTCTAGAGAGAGCAGTAGTAGACCTGCTCAGTGTCCACCGTGGAGTGCAGAAGGCACAGGTGTGACCTTTCCCCACCTTCAAGAACTCTTCACTGGCTAACATTTTCAACACAATTTTTATTTCTTAAAGGCAAAATATTTTGTGTCCTGTGTTGTAAGATCACGATGGTTAGTAAAATCTTAAGTGTTTGGAAATAAAATAAGAAGTTTGTTTCTTCCCTTTTAAAATGTCTGTCTCAGAGAAATGTAAGTCCAGGAAAATTCAAGAAAGTGAGCAAGAGTGTTCTCTGAGCACAGTGTGTGGGTGGAGTATGGAGGTTTTGTAAAAACCCTTTCTCCAAGCCCACGCCGCTATCTGCTGAACCAAAGTCCTCAGGAGTTTGGAAAGTCAGGAGGTTGGGCAAAAAGTCTAGAAACTTGGCTGTAGGTCAGCGTGACATACTTTTTTACAAAGAGTCTGTGGTTTTGCATATTTTGGTGGCAGGCAAGTGTATTTTAGTTATTCTTCTGTGACCTTGATATTTGAAAATAAGATTGTCAGTGTATTTGAACGTTTTTTTCTGCAGTTAGAACAGTTGTATTAGGCATTTACTCTTGTGAATCTTTATGCAGATGTCTTACTAGTCTTGTGAATCAAGTGCAGGTGACACACTTTGTATTGTAAGAATCTCACTGCCCATCCTGTCTGCCGGTGGCTCTGTTAGGCTAGGTTCTTCACTCCAAAGCTGGGACTTAAGGTCCTTCTAGTTGGGAATCTACAGAAGTAATTTGAATGAGTTAAAACCAAATCTTGATAGCAGGAGACAGCTTCCTGGTCTAGATGTACAATTAGCTTAGGTTGGAATTAAAGAGGGTTTAGGAGTGTCTTTAGTCTCTGTGTAAATACCAACATGCTTATTATGCATTGTAAACCAGTGTGTATGCCTGTGTATGGATTTGTAGAGCTGGTTTCTGCTTCAAGTGAAGCTGCACCTTTGATTTTATAAGGTCCCCTCTACCCGGAACCCTATAAACGTTTGTAAATAGAACACTAAAATTTGTAGTGGTAGGATCAATTTGGGAAATATCTGCTGAGAGACCAAAAAGTTCATTTTTTTAAGTACCTTGGTTAAAGAGTAAAGATTATTCCTCTTATTTTTTAAAAGAAGTATGCACTTTAACAAACACAGCTGCATGGGCAATTCAAACAAATCCATGAAGTGCAGTACCCATCCAGAAACCACACTTCCTGAAAACCGTTTAAAGCAGAGTCCAGAAGGGCTGGTGATCTCACTGCCTGTAGGTTGAAGCTCAGATTCTGATGAATTGTGAGACAAGCAGGGCTGCTTCAAAGAGCAATGTGAATACAGCCAGAAGCTTCAGACAGGTCTGTAAAATGGCGGGTCCCGTATTTACCACTAACTAGCAAAACTGACAGAAAAACTCATAGAAATAAAAAGTTTAAGAATCCTTCCTGCTGGTGTGCACTCCTTCCAATAGCAGACTTTTGCAAATGGAGTTTTACAGTCTATATTTAAAAAATTGTATGTTTGTAACAAATAAAGTATGCGGAAAAGTGAATGACAGTCTTGTGTCCTTGCCTCTTATTTAAAGGATTGCATGGTGATTGGGGAAGGAAGTGTTACCATCCTTTGTGATTCACAAATGGCTGTGGGTTTGAGGAAGTCCCCCCTTGAAGTGACCTGAGATCTAACCACTTTCAGATCATCTGGGGTTCTGTTGAATAAGTCAGAGCAGATTAGAAGGGCTCACAAAAGCTTGCTGCCCCAGATGTTCTCCCTCATTTACATTGAACTGACTAAGCAGCAAATTAGGCCAATCTTCTCTTTCCCAAATGATAGAGTGAAAACAAGAAGATGGTGCCCAGTGGTCCTGGCCAGAGATTTTAAGATAGGCATACATGTGATCCACTCTCAGAGCAATGACACCATTCCATTTGGCTTCAGGAGCACACTATAGCCTTACGAGAGAGTAAGTGAACACATGCTATACCGAGTTTTGTCTACTGGACTCCTGGAGAAGGTCTCATTCTGATCACCTTGGAGAACTTGCAGCAGGCATCAGTCTGTGTGACATTTCTGAAAATGAAGGATAGAACTGGGGAAGATGGAAGTTTAGCCAGGAGTAGTGGCACAGACTTAATCTGAGCAAGTGGATCTCGGGTAATTCAAGACCAGCCTGTCTACATACCTATTCCCAAAAAAACCGTTTAATAATCCTATACATACAGACAACACTTAAGTGTATACACGTAGTTTTCCTGTGATTATGCCTTTGTGCAGTCTGGCGTTGTGCTGGGACAGAATAGTTTGGAGAGTTCTGGGTTCTCTCCAGGTCAACTGGTCATCTCAAGACAGGAGATCTGGTGTGTGGACCTTTTTAATCTTCCCCAGGGTGGTTTTATTGTGTAATGATAGCTAAGAAGCACTGGCTTGTGGGATCTGAAGATACAAGGAAGGGGAGATGATTGATGTCTTAAGATCTTTGCCAAAGCAGTCCTCAATGTACTGCTTTCCTGAACCTCCAGCCTACTGTGGTGCTTGCAGGATGCTGAGAAAGATAGGAACAGAAAATCATCCAGCATTGTCTTCAGTCCCTTGGCTAAAAAAAACCTGGGGTGGGCTTACAGAGACTGCTTTACATTGGAGTCACCCAGAACCTTGAAGCATGGATTCTTGAGTTTGAACCTAGGAAAGGTGTGCTAAGAAGCCTTCAGTTGATGCGATTGACTTGAGGACTGCACGTAAAAGATGAGCCACAGGGCCAATGGGATGATTCAGCAGGTAAAGGTACTTGATCCCAAGGGCCCACATTGTGGGAAGAGAACTGACTTCGAGGGCTGTCCTTACTTCCACCCTCGTACCATGGTATATACCCACACATATACACAGAAAGTAAAAACTGTAAAGCACGGTGTGGTGGAATACCTCTTAAGTCCAGCACTCTGGTAGGCTGAAGCAGGAAGATCAATGAAATTTTGAGGTAAGCCTGGGCTACATAGCAAGACCATGCATAAAAAAGGTGGGAGGAGGGGCTGGAGAGATGGCTCTGTGGTTAAGTGCACTTAACCTTTTGGAGAGGATCTGGATTTGATTTCCAGCACCAACTCAATAGCTCACAACTATCTGTCACTCCAGTTTCAGGGGATTTATTTCCTGCTCCCAGCCTTTATGGATATTGCACACATGTACCATACAGACATATGCAGGCAAAACACCTATACACATAAAAATCTTTTTTTTTTTTTTTAAGCAGAAATCACAACTTCCTGGTTTAATGCACACCTGGAATCGTAGCATTTGGGAAGCAAAGGAAGGTGGATCTTTCTGAGATCGAGGCCAGATTAGTCACACTAGTCTAGTAGTGAGTTCCATAGCCAGGACTATGTAGAGAGACCCTATCAAAGACAAAAAACAAACAAAAAGCAACAAAAGACTCTAGTGTTTATCCAGAGGAGGATCTTTAGTTGTTTGGCACACTGAAGCTTCTAAGGGTTACCAAGCCAATCTAGCTTCCCAGGAAGCACTGAGACTTGGAAATGAGAGCCACCTGGTGGTCATGGCCAAAATCTCAGTAACGTTATTTATCTTTATGTATATAAGCACACTGTCACTTCTTCAGACACACCAGAAGAGGGCATTGGATCCCATTACAGATGGTTGTGAGCCACCAATGTGGCTGGGAGTTGAACTCAGAAACTCTGGAGGAGCAGTCAGTGCTCTTAACTGCTGAGTCATCTCTCCAGCCCCTCAGTAATTGTTCTTAGGTTAAATCATTCATAAATTTGGCTATTTATTGGGTAGCTACTATATGTTATACTAGATGTAAAAAAACATGGTCCACGGTTTGGGTGGAATTCACAAGTTAGCCAGTAGAAAGCATTTATGAAGCATTAAAACGGCAATAGATGATGTCATCAGCAGCAGCATTCCTAACTCAAGCTTTTGCTCCTTACAAGACACAGCTGCAGAGGAACTGGAAGAAAGACATGATCTCAATACCCGTAACCCCAGCACTTGGAAGGATTTAGATCTCATAGTGTGAGAGCCAGGCTACGTGAGACTTTCTCAAATAAAATCAAACTAATCACACTAATAACAAATGAATATGCTGCTTTTCTCCAAACCTCTGTGTAAAACTGGTGAAGGTAGCAGTTATCAAAGAGTTTAGCATACATCCATCTGCACATTTTGATAGGGTGCTACTAAGTCACAACATTTGAGAAATGGGCATTGCATTTGTATGTGCATTTATTTATTTAGCATTTTGAGTGCTGGGATTGTGTCACCACTGCATGGCTAAATGCACTAATTTTTATCAAGAAAATATGGGCTGAAGAGATACTAAACACATGTGAGTGGTTACTGTTCTAGCAGAGGGCGTGAATGCACTTCCCAGTACCAAACAGGGATACCTCTGACCTGCATTCATGTGCTTATACCCACACATACACAGAATTTTTAAATAAAAGCTTTGTGTGCCTTTAATCCCAGCACTTGGGAGGCAAGGCTGATCTCTGTAAGTTCAAAACCAGCCTGGTGTCTACATAGTGAGTTTCAGGATAGCTAGAGTTACATAGTGAAAGCCTGCCTTAAAAAACAAAACAAACAGCCTGCATGGAAGGTTCAAAGGCTTGCGTGCCATCTCATGTTTTATCATTACACTGTGCCACAAGACACAAAACTCTTATGCAGAAATTAAGTTGAAAAATAATTTAATACTTTCTTGTGTTAAATTCCACTTAGACGCAAATGCAATGACATTTCTTGTGTCTGTAGAGTTGACAGAAAATGTGTTTATTACTCTGGCTCTGATAGAACGCATTAGATGTTTGCATGTCAGGTCTCTGTTCTACTCTGGAGGCAGACATTCCCCTTTCAGCAAACACATTCATTTAAAATGAGTAAGTTGGGGCTGGAGAGATGACTCTGTGGCTAAGAACACTAGTTGCTCTGTCAGAAGACCTGAGTTGGATTCCCAGCACCCACATGACAGCTCACAAACTACAGGTAACTCCCAGTCCAGGGGATCTAATGCCCTCTTCTGGTCTATTCAGGCATCAGATACACATGCAGGCAAAACATCCACATACATAAAACAATAGTAAAATAAACAGTAAAAAAACAAATTGAACAGTCCAAGACAGAGATGTAGTTTGTTTGACAGAGTACTTACAGAACAGGAATGAAGCCTTGGGTCCAATCCCTAGTACCATGTAAACTGAACATGGTCATGTATGACTATATATGGAGTTCAAGGGCGGCCTGGAATCTGCAATACACTTAAAAACAAATAAAAGGAAGAAATTATTAAATTTCTTAAAAACAAATAAAAGGAAGAAATTATTAAATAACTATGAGATGACATAGTTAGTCACTATGTGGGTACCGGGAATTGAACCCATGTACGCTGGCCTAGCAGCCAGTGCTCTTAGAAACTCTTTGCTGCTGGGCAATGGTGGTGCATGCCTTTAATCCCAGCACTTGGGAGGCCGAGGCAGGTGGATTTTTGAGTTCGAGGCCAGCCTGGTCTACAGAGTGAGTTCCAGGACAGCCAGGGCTACAGAGAAACCCTGTCTCGAAAAAACCAAAGAAAAAAAAAAAAAGAAAGAAAGAAAGAAACTCTTTGCCATGTCTCCAACCCTCTTCTTTTTGTTTTCTCCAAGTTTATGTGATATAATTGAGTGAGTATAAAGTACTGGCTAGAAATTAAGCAGATATATATATTGCATATATACAATGTCACAGAACCTGAGAACTTAACTTCAGCATTTGCCAAACTCATCATGAGACTCATCAGGAAATTAAACAGCATGTGAGTACTTTAGCTGAATGTCAAATTAATAATTTATGACATAGTTTCTTCTCTAATGCAATTATGAAGGACCTTCCAGAAACTGGTTTGGCATGTAGAAAAGTTAGTCAAACTACTCAACACAATGTAAAATATGAAACAGTTCTGATTGTCTGTGGAGAGAGGCCTCTTGCTCACCATTTTTAACTACAGTTAAAATAAGTTAACATAAGAAAAAATAAATAGGGCTGGAGAAATGTCTTGGCAGTTAAGAGCACAGACTGCTCTTCCAGAGATCCTGAGTTCAATTCCCAGCAATCTCATGGTGGCTCATAACCGTCTGTAATGGGATCTGATGCCCTCTTCTGGTGTGTCTGAAGACAACAACAGTGTACTCATAAATAAAATTAAATTTAAAAAAAGAAAAAAAATAGCTGGGCAGTGGTGGCGCACACCTTTAGTCCCAGCACTTGGGAGGCAGAGTATTTCTGAGTTCGAGGCCAGCCTGATCTACAGAGTGAGTTCCAGGATAGCCAGGGCTACACAGAGAAACCCTGTCTCAAAAAACCAAAACGAAAAAAAAAAAAAAAAAAAAAAAGAAAAAAGAAAAAAGAAAAAAGCCTAATGGGTGAAACATTACGTCTTTACCAGAACCAGGTGTACCTTTAATCCTTCTTACATTTAGATGTAAAGTATTCTTACATTAGTTGTAAGAAAAATTAGAGAAGTTTCTTTGCAATCACAACTATGAAGTCACGTGGTTACACAAATCCTAGTGCATTGCTGCAGAAAACTTAAAACACACTAACTTTTCTTGTCAGTCACCTAGGGGGACTTATCAGACACCCGAGAAATAGAGACTAGATGTGTTTCTGGGCCATCAGAAGCCTCAGCAGTACAGTAACAGGAGATGATGCAGTGTCCTTTCCTTATGGTTCCAGGCAGCAAGGAAGAACGCCGTGGGAAGAGAACCATAACTGTCACAGTGAGAACCTTGGTGTCACCCTCATTCTCACATAGGCATGATGGCCCAGTTAAAGCTCAGTAAGTCAGAAGTCTTTTTGGTTGGATGGTTGGTTGGTTGTTGTTGTTTTTTTTTTTATGGTGTGTGAAAGAATGTTGTTGTTGTTGTTGTTGTTGTTTTGTGTCTTAGTTTGTTTTTTAAGACAGGGTACACTTGCTGCCCTGGAACTCACTCTGTAGACCATGCTAGTCTTGAACTCACAGAGATCTGTCTGCCTCTGGCATCTAAGTACTGGGGTTAAAGGCATGCACCACTGCTGACTGGCAAATCAGAAATATTAATATTTAAATTTCATCTCTTCTTTTAGTTAGCACAATATTAACAGCCGAAACAATATGATAAAATACAAATGGAAAGGGCTAGCAAGCCTACTCTGTTAAAATTTCATGTAGTCATGCTTGTCCTAGAACTCGTGATGTAAAAAACAGGCTGGCCTGAAACTCACAGAAATTCACCTGTCTCTACCTCTCGAGTGCTGGGATCGAGGCACCTTGTTTAGCAAAAAAATCTTTTAACAGAACTTTTCTTCTATTTGTTGAGACTACGCATAATGTCCTTGTGTAGCTTCTGCTGGCTCTGGACTCTGGAGCCTCAGGCTGCGGTGTTGGGATCACATGTGCCATCATGCTTAAGTATAACGCTTCCATTTTCAACTGGAATTTACATTCTTCACTGGAATTAAACACAATCATAAGGGCTTACATTATGGAATGTTTACATTTGGTGAAACTATGGAGACAACTTTTAAATTTTTTCAAAGACAGATGCTCTTGACTAGAAGTCAAAAGGTAGTAACTGAAAAAGTATTTGCACTGAAATGTCTATATTCTTCAAAACAAAATCCACTGGGAATCGAGTCTTTCCTTTATGTAGCAGAACTTCCTCTGCTAAGGCACTTCTGGATGGAGATTTTTCTCTATAAAAAGTATTATATTCTGGGAATTATGGAAATAGCTCAAACAGTAAGGTACTTGCTATGAAACCATGGGAAGTTTGATTCTCGATGCCCTATAAAGAGCCAGGTATAGTGCCTTTTGTGTGATCCCAACAGTGGATAGGTGCATTTCCTCAGCTAGATGATCTAGCTAAATCAGTGAGTGTCATGTCCCAGTGAGACTCTGTCACAAAATATGAGGTGGATAGCCTCTGAGAAACATCCAATGTTGACATTTGACCTCCACACATAAACACATTTATGTACATGTGCACCCAACCTCCAATATAAATATATGCACACATGCATACATACATACATACATACATACATACATACAAATATAATATAATATAATATAATATAATATAATATAATATAATATAATATAATATAATATGTAGCTCAGCTGATAGCATGCTTACCTAGTATGCATGATGCCTGGAGTTTAATTCCCTGTATCACAAAAACTGGTCATGGTAGCATATGACTATAATATCGGCACTTGGGGAACAGAGGCAGGAAGATTAGAAATTTAGGGTCATCTTCAACTATTACACAGAGCATTCAAGGCCAGCCTGGTTTACAGGAGACCCATCTTTAAAAAGTAAATTTTGTATATATGTACACACACACATGTATATATGTATGTGTACCACATGCATGCCAGATGCCCAGAGGCCACATGTCAGATCCCCTGAACTGGAGTTCCGTTGATATGAGCCACCACTTGGGTGCTAGGAATCAAACCTGGGTTCCTTGTAAAAGCAGCAAGTGCTCTTTATAGCTGAGCCATATGTAAATGAATATTAATATTCTGTATATATTAATACAGGAAATCATTTGGGTAGCAGTTATTCGTTAACCTGCTGTTTTCCAAATAAAAGACACACAGACCTTTTAGATTTATAACAGGCCTTATAGCACTACAGCTGGGCAGATATCAACCCTGGAAGCTAACTTGTCTGCTTCCCCTGCCAAAATCCCCACTAATATTTGTGTCTCTTCCATTTGTGTTGCTCCAGCTTCATCAGACAGCCCCCACGGCCACATGCTCACAATCCACACTACCTTATGAAGACTTGCTTCCTCCTCTCCTTGCTCTCTTCGTGGTCCCTACCTGAAACCCCCAGCCCGGGAAACACTGCTCTGACTACTCTTCTGCCCAGCCCAGGCTGTAGGCATCTGTATTAACCAATCATGGATAACTTGGGGGCGGGGGGGGGGGGGGGGGCAAGGTTTACATAGCAAAGCTGCTCTATGTGGGAATTCTCTGTCTTGGGACAACCAGACCTTAGGATGCAGGATTTAGCATTTGAATACATAGCAACACCAGACCAACTAACATTTCTCCTTTTTTGTCTCAATAAAAAGGCTCTTTCTCTTACAATAACAAATTATATACAGTAAGAACAGTTATATAGCAACTATGAAATCTATAGTGTAATAATTATATTGATAATGTCCAGTCCATTTGTATTTGGTAACTTAGGAGAAAGTATGCTATTATCTAACGTTTTATGATAAGTTTAGAGTTCTGTATTTAAATCATTTTCTCATTACCACATTAAGCATTTAAATCCTTTAACTTTCATAATTTGCAGTTACCAACCTTAAAACACCTGTTTACAATTTCTTCCAACCGTCATTCAAACACCTTCTAGACTCTCTAACCTTCGTTTCCCAACCTTAAAACATCTCCTTATGCCCTAAAACATGTTCTTAGATCCTTTATAACTCAAGGTTAACTGTGAGACTATGACTATCTAGTCTTCAACGCCATCAGAGACTAGAAGAAATAAATATTACCTGAGTAGGCAGGAAGTACAGGGATGCGGCTTCTGAAGCTAGAGATGACAGAGAAATGGCTGCCTGAACAGTTCCTCAGAATTGTCGCTATAACACTGGAGCATCTGTCTTCAGCTTTTCTGGCCCAGTGTCTCTCTCTCTCTCTCTCTCTCTTTTTTTTTTTTTTTTTTTTTTTTGGTTTTTCGAGACAGGGTTTCTCTGTGTAGCCCTGGCTGTCCTGGAACTCACTCTGTAGACCAGGCTGGCCTCGAACTCAGAAATCCACCTGCCTCTGCCTCCCAAGTGCTGGGATTAAAGGCATGCGCCACCACCGCCCGGCCTGTATGTGATATTCCTATACTCATTCCTTTTCTTTTCAACCCCCTTCCTTTTATCTAAAAAAGGATAAAGAAAATGAAAGGAAAGAGAAAAATTCTTGAGTCTAAGCTCCTATGCCTTCCTTGTTTTTTTTTTTTTTTTCCTAATCAAGACCATTAACAACTGGCAACCATCCCCCTAAATGACAATGAACATCCATAACTCATAAAATGACCAAAACCATCCACCCTATCATAAGGGAATGGGACAATGGTCTCTTTGAAATTGCTTCCTGCTGCTTAGGAGCAATCTTTTGGGAACCCTAAGAAAATTGGGAACCCTAAGACAATTGGGATATTGGCCAAGTCCTGGAAGAAATAGATGTGTTGTCCAGTCTCTGTGGGATAAATAAGTGCAGGGCTCAACTGAAGTTCTGGATAGATCAGTCCATAAGGCTGGATGAATTAAGGTCATCTGGGGTCACAGTCCTCTCCCCCAAGACATTTCAGAAGCAAGTCTCCCGAGGAAACATCATCAAAGCAGTCTGAGGCTAGAGCAGACATCCCAGCATCCCCAAGGGTGGATCCTGTTCGGGCTGCTTTCTCGGTTGATATTTTCTGTGAACCTATAAGTTCTCACAAGAAACACAGTTATGTACCAGGTGCACAGCTCAGTCAATAAAGGTTTTTTTTTACTCTTTGTTTGAGCAGGTGAAAGACATATGCCTTTCTTAAGGCAGTTTGGATTATAACCAAAACTGTAATATACATTTTTTATCTACGCCAATTGAAAGGATGATATGCATTAATGAGTCATGAGGATGCCGTAGCTAATAAGATGTATTGGCTGTACATAGACATTTACATCTCAGCAAGTCCCAGATCTGTTCTCATGTAGAGGAATTAGCTCATATATTACCTTTTCAGTCCTTTTGACTTTTCTTTTCCTCCCATGTGTAGCCAAGATCTCCAGGAGGTCTTCCTTTATTAAGTCTGATCCTTATTGTTTTGGATGGAATCCAAAGCCTTTTTGCCTTTCCTATTAACACAAGCACAAAGCGTCTCTCCCAGCATAAAATATCTGGCAGTTTGAAGTCACGATAAGTATAGATTGATCCAATCTAGCAGCCCCTTTTCTATCCAGGTCTGCTCCCTTTTGACCTCTCTCAAAGACGATGCACAATACCACCATTACCATTGAACATAAAACCATTTTAACGTTGATAAATCAAAACCAGACTGTATGGATTCCAAATATTCTCCTCTATAGTGATTTATTATTATTTATTGAGACATGGTTTTTGTGTGTAACCAGGCTGTCCTGGACTTGCTTTGTAGATTAGGTCGGCCTCGAACTTGCTGTTTCTGATGCAGTCCTGAATATTAATGGTTTCTACTCTCCAAACAAAAGCACAGACTACCAGTTCGTATGAAAACAATCAAACAAATAAAAGCTGCGATCCGTCTGTTTGCTGCCTCCAAGAAGTACACCTCGCCAACAAAAGTAGGGACACACTACCTTAGGGTGAAATACAGAATGAGAAAAGGTATTCTAAGCAGGCGTCACTACTCTAGACTCTGGGAAAATAGATATCAACACAAAGCTAATCAAAGGAGATAAAGGAGGTCACTTCGTATTGATTAAGAGCACAACCCATCAAGGAAACCTGACAGTCCTAAACATATACAAACATGGGTACAAACAATTAAATGAAACAAATACTATTAGGCACAAAGTCACCAATTAACTCTAACCTAGCAGAAGTGGGTAACTTCAATACCATATCCTCAACAATAGCTAGGTTAGCCTACAAAAAAAAAGAAAAAAAAAGCTGTGTTGGGACTGTAAAACAAACAAACAAACAAAACTATGGGAATCTTTGCAGTTTGATTAAATACATTATGCATTATGATGTGGCTCCAAGCTTTTGGGGGGCAGGAAATGGACTGTGGTGGTTTGAATGAGAACAGCCCTTCTAGGCTCATATATTTGAAAGTTTGGTTCCCAGTTGGTGGACTGTTTAGAAAAGACAATGAGGTGTGGCCTCAGAGGAGGTTTTCCAAGGGTGAACTTTGACGTTTCAAAGGCCAGTGCCAGGCCCAGTCTCTTTCTCTTTGTCTCCTGCTTCTGGATCAGACGTAAACTCTCAGCTACTCCTCTAGCACCATGCCTGCCTGCTGCCATGCTCTCTGCCATGGTGGTCATGAACTCATCCCCTGAAATAAATGCTTTCTTTTATAAGTTGCCTTGGTCATGGTTTGTAAGACCGTGAGAGGACAGCATGGTTTCTGGTTGAGCACCAGCTGGAAATCTCTGGAGACCCCGGGTGATCCTAAGGGACCGCATACATTTCACCACGCTCCCAGACTCCAGGCTCCTGACAGAAGGCCAGAGACCTCCATAGAGTGGGGTCCTCCAGTCAGGACAACGCGCCCCCTAGCCCCTCCACAGGTAGAGGCAGGACTACAGGCCACAGAGCCTCAACACAGATCTTCGAATTAATGGGGTACCTAAAGGCCAGAGGGGCGTAGCCAATCAAACATTCCTTCCCAGACCCTCCTCCTTGCAAAAGGTATTTAACCTCAGGCCCGCCCTGAGAATACCAGGGTATAGTTTTCACCCATTTTCTGCCATGAAAATAAATATCTTAAGACCATGGACTGTTTCTCTTCTTAAAAACCCACCGTGGGGAACAGTGGAGCAGGTCTTCATCCACAGAGCTGCTGCGTAATCTCCAGCAGAAGAACTCTCTGTTCCCAGCCACGGAGACCACCAACCCAGCCACCCAAGCTAAGAGCAGCCACCACACAGACAATCAAGCCGCGGTGACCAAGCCAAGGACGCTCATCCTCCCTGACACAGCCGGAGCTCATCCCTCCCCCTGTCTCTTCAACTGCGGGCCAATGTAGCCCGTATGCCCCCACTTCATTCTCGGCCCTACCTTGGCCCCCCAGCGGCGTCTGAGCCAGGACCCAAAAGCCGGAGAACCAGTGGGTTCCCGGCTGACTTTTGGCTCCGGGGACCCCCAAGCCAAGAGCTCCGGCTCCTTGCAAGACCTCAGACTGTGTTCCCTCAATCCCTGAGCAGAGTCCTGCGGCTTCACATAGCCTGGTGTCTGCCCAGCTCCAGCGCAGCGTGGAGTGAGCATTGTGAAATTCCCCGCGCATCTGTCCCCAGCTAGAGGCCCTAGCCATGGGGCAAGACAGATGCGGGTCCCAGCAACAGGTCCCACGAACTCTACAGCCCAACAGTGGTGCTTTATGTTTGTGTTTTGTTCTGTTTTGTTTGAGACAGAGTTTCTCTATGTAGCAATGGCTGGCCTGGAACTGACTCTGTAGACCAGCCTGGCCTCGAGAAATGCCTGCCTCTGCCTCCCAAGTGCTGGGATTAAAGATGTGTACCACCACTGCCAGCAATTGAAAAGTAACTAAGAGAAATTGTAACCTCAAACTGTGAACCAAAACAATGCCTTTCCCACTTAAGTTGCTTTTTTCATGGTATTTTTTTTATCACAGGAACAACAAAATAGTACGACACATTCTTTTTTTTTTTTTTGGTTTTTGGTTTTTGGTTTTTTCGAGACAGGGTTTCTCTGTATAGCCCTGGCTGTCCTGGAACTCACTCTGTAAACCAGGCTGGCTTCGAACTCAGAAATCCGCCTGCCTCTGCCTCCCAAGTGCTGGGATTAAAGGCGTGCACCACCACTGCCCGGCAATACCACACATGCTTAAGTAGCCTTTGTCAAATATTTTGTTCCAGTAATGATTTTTTTTTTAAAGACTAACTAAATATTCAAAAATAAAAACAGCCAGGCTGGAGAGATGGCTCAGTGCTCTTCCAAAGGTCCTGAGTTCAATTCCCAGAAACCACATGGTGGCTCGAAACCATCTGTAATGTGATCTGACGCCCTCTTTTGGTGTGTCTGAAGACAGCTACAGTGTACTTACATAAAAAAAATAAATAAATCTTTAAAAAACATAATAAAAACAATAAAAACAGCCATATTGTACTAGAAATTAAACTTTTATACTTTTGAACACAAGCTTCACATAAATACACTTAACGTAAAATATTCAGTCAAGAACATAGAGCAGAGTAAGAAAACATCCTTTTTGTTTTGGTTTTTTGAGACAAGATTTCTCTGTGGTGCAGTTCCGGCTGTCCTGGAACTTGCTCTGTATACCAGGCTGGTCTTGACTCACAGAGATATGCCTGCCTCTGCTTCCTGAGTGCTAGGATTAAAGGAATACGCCACTATTGCCTGGCAGAACACATTCTTTATTCTCACCCCTTTACTTCAAAGCCATTAGTCAGAAGCATGACTTAGAGTCTGTGAGCCTTTCTTTGTGTGTTTACATGTGTTCCATCTGGATTCTATATGCTTAATCATAATGAAAAAGAGAGGCATGACAGCACTCACACATTTAATCACAACCCTCCAGAAAGTACAATAGGACTGTGAGGTCCAGCCTGGGCCATGGAAGCATGATGGGGTCTCAGTGTAGGCATGATGGTTCTGTGCACTCTCTAAAGATTATTCTCATGTTACTCAAAAGCTGATTTCTCTGCCCATGGTTACAGTCCAGACACGGCATTGTAACGCTCAGTCTAAGTATCTTCTGTTTCAAATTTGTGTGAACATTGCTTTCCCATTTATTGTCTGTCTTGTCAATAAAAGATGATGAGCCAATGGCTAGGCAAAAAAGAGAATAAGGCTGGGCTTCTGCCAGCCAGGGGAGGAGATGGGGAGGAGAAAAGGGGGAAGGGGAAAGGGGAGAGAGGATTCACCACAAAGAAGGAGTCTGGAGAGACATCATGTAAAAAACACCTGAAGCCCAGAGAGCCAGGCCAATACTAAAATGCAGATATCTTAGGGTTTTGGCTGGGAAGTGGGCAGATTAGTATAGAGGGTTAGAATGGATTATTAACTGCCCAGTTATTGTGTAATAAAGCTAATTAAATAAATCTTATAGTGTCTGTCTCATTTATTTGGGAGCTAGTTGGAGATAGAGAAAAATTGCCACTTTAAAAAATATACATATTATTCTGAAACCTGGTTTCCTTTCTCATTAAACAATTCATCTTGGAGATCTATAGCATATGAGCAATTTGAGTATATTTATTGAGTGTGTGTGTGTGCACATGTGTGTGCATGCATGTGCACGTGTGTGCATATGAGTGTGCACAAGTGGAAGCCAAAGGTTGATATTGTGAGTCTAACTCTATTGCTCTCCATTTTTTTGTCCTGTAGAACTTACACTTTGAGATTATAGTTAGATCATTTCCCCCTCCCCATCCTCCAACCCCTTCCAGGTACTGTCGTCCCCTTACTCTCTGTCAAATCTATGACCTTTTTATTGTTACATCCAAATATGTGTGTATCTACTTCAGTGTTTAGGCGAGGGTCTGCCACTGAGCCTGAAGCTCACCCATTAGTCAGACTGACTGGCTAGAGATGCCCTGGAATCCTTCTGCCTCTGCTTCCCAGTGTTTAGATTACAGATATGTGCTTCTGTGCGTGACTTTTTATGTGAGTACTAGGAATCTAAACCCAGGACATCATGTTCACAAAGGCATCTCCCCAGCCACTGTGTATTCATTTTTTATAAGTTGTTTAATGGTCCATAATATAGATATGCCAAAATTTACCCCATTGCCCTTTAGAGTTAACCTGAAGCTCATGAATAAATTTAAATAGATTGTATCTATTTCATATATTCATAATGTATTGTATATATTACATATTTCACGTAGTCATAATATATCACATGTATTTCATATATATATGTATGAATGTTTTGCCTGCATGTATGTATGTGCACTCTGTACATGCAGTGTCTGTGGAAGACAGAAGAGGGCGTGAGAGCCCCTGGAACTGGAGTTATAGATGGCTGTGAGCCCTCATATGGGTGCTGGGGATCTGGGAAGAAGGGAAAGAGAATGCACATTTTATTTAGAGATCCAGTATTGCCTGTCGAAGACCGCCCTCTCCTCTGTTGAATTGTATGGCCAGTCTTGTCAAATCATCAGCTGACATTAAACATGTGGTTCATTTCCATGCTCTGAACCTGCCGATGGTTTAGTGTTTTGCTAGAATGTTCCATTACTGTAGCTTTGTAGTCTATTTTGGAATTAAGAAGTGTGTTCTTCTAACTTGTCTCTTTTTCAAGATAATTTTGGTTATTCTAATTCTCTTGCATTTGTGTATGAATTTTAAGATTTCCTTGCCAGTTGCTTCAATAAAATAAGTGATGGTTTTGATGTTATTTTACTAATTCCCCGCCCACCACACACACACATTTTGTATGATTTCTATAACTTTGTGGTCAAGTAGGGCTATACAGTGAGTTCTCGGCCAGCCTGAGTAATAGCTTGAAAGATCTTATCTCAAGAAAGAGAGGAGAGAAGGGGGGAGGGGAGCAGAGCAGTGCAGCAGGGAGAAGCAGTGAATCTAAACAAGTAAGGAGGCTGCCGGCTGCTTGTCAGCTGAAGAGGCAGCCAAACAATTCATGGCAGGAAAGACAGAGGAGAGGGCAGAGAGCTGAGACTGAACAGGGTATAAAAGACCGTCAGGAAGCAGGGCGGTGGTGGCGCACGCCTCTAATCCCAGCACTTGGGAGGCAGAGGCAGGCAGATTTCGGAGTTCGAGGCCAGCCTGGTCTACGGAGTGAGTTCCAGGACAGCCAGGGCTACCCAGAGAAACCCTGTCTCGAAAAACCAAAAAAAAAAAAAAAAAAAAAAAAACAACAAAAAAAAGACCGGAGAGCTCGGGAGGCAAGTCTGTAGAGCCAAGGATCTCAGTTCTGAAGCCAAGAGGGATAATAATGTTTACATATGCCTGTAACCCCCAAATTGGATACCTTTATTGGATGAGTCCTGGGAGTTTGCTGGCTAACCAGCCTGGCCAAAATCACAAGCTTCAGCTTTAGCAAGAGACCTGTTCAAGGCAGTCAGGTGGAGAGAGAGCAAGACACCTGACACCGGGTGGTGGGGGAATGGGGTAAGGGGATAAAATTTGAAATGTAAATATAATATCCAATTTAAAAAAGGGAAAACAAAGACACCTGACACCTTTATCTGACCTCCGTGTGAAGAGGTCAGCTCAGGAACTTCGGAACACTTGTCCCTCTGGAAGAGAGAGGCTAATTAACATTCCTCAGACCACAGGGGTAGGGGGACCCTCGGGTGGGGAAGGCCCAGAGCACATGGACACATTCCACAGGACATACCTTTGGCTACCCGAAGACAAGAGAAATTCCTGCCACCTCATTCTCTAATGACCAATCAGTTTAAAAGCCACACTGTCCTGCCAGTCGATGTTTCTCTAGTCCACCCCTAAAAACTGTATAAAGATTGACCAGAGAGTTGCCCGGGGGTCGCCCCTCACCTTTTGGATTTAGGATGATCCCAGCATGCTGCAACAATAAAACTCTTCTTGCTTTTGCATTGATTCCTGGCTCCGTGTTGTTCGCTCAGGGGGTTCCCAGTAAGCCAAGGCTTGTCAGAGTCTTACACACGGTTGCACATATGCACAGATAGTCATACGTGTTCCCCTCACACTTTTAGAACAGGTAGTTTTGTTTTCAGTTTTATTAACAACAAAAATAGGCTTAGTGGTATGAAGTACTTCATCAAATCACATAACTATTGAGTAAAGGAGTCTGGTTCCAGTCAGGTCTTTCCATAGGTGATTTAAAATGTTATTTTTTTTCCCTTTGTCAACTGATATTTCTAGAACACTAGGCAAAAAAATAACCCAAGAAGGAATTCTATACACTAGGGGAAACCTTTACAATATATAATGTGTTCTACAGGCACACAGAAGGGCACGTTTACTGGGATGTCAACGACAGATGTTCTGAAAAATGTCTGCAGTAAGCTCTTTCCTTTTTTCAGGAGACAGAGTCTCTATTTGTAGCCCAGGCTGGCCTTGAACTTGTGATATAAGTGCTGGGATTACAGGTGTGTCCCACCATATCTGTCTGTGTTTACTTTCAAAAAATGCTTAAGGGAGGCAAGGCAGAGGATTGTTTTAAGAAAACGCAAAAAGGTGTGCAAAGGGAGGGTGGAGTTTAGGTTGTTGGGGGAAGTGATAAAACAAGGTGAACGGGGTCTGAAAATATAGGCACTTCAATACTGAGCTAATGATGTGGGTTCTGTCTTAGTAGAACTATAATGAAGGTTGTGTGAGGGCCCTGAAGTGGCTGAGACCCACACTCAGGAACTGGCGCTCACCCAAAATGACCACAGAAGTCCAGTACTTGATGCAATCAAAGCAAGAGGCTTTTACTAGGAACCAGCGCGCAGGGACTCCATCTCACTCCTCCGCAAGAAGGAAGGAGAGAGAGAGCCCGAGTCCTGAGCCCCAACTGCCTAATTACACAGGTTTATAAAGACAAAAGCCACAGGCTGGGAGGAGGAATGAGGACTTCTTAGGCAGGAAACTGAGGAGTCTGGATGTGCCAGGCAGGAGTGCTCCTCTTATCACACATACATAGCTGGGAAACTGAAGAGTCAGGATGTGTCAGCCTTGGGGCTCTTCCCTGAGATTTCATGAGGTCAGGGTCCCATGTTATTTGTAGATACTGGCTAATTAAAAATTTCTTTCTAACAGTTGGTACCCTGGTAAGACCAGTCACTGGTAGACCAGTATTATATATCATTCGATTATGGTATGGAACCCAAAGGAGTAGAAATCAGAGTATTGCCTAGTGAACTAATTCCAAACCGGGTTCTGTTATCTGAGCACATTGTTCCATTCATTTCTATTCTCTTGGTCCCTCCTCCCCTCACGCTTGTCCATATCTTGTTTGTTTTCGAGAAAGTGTTTCTCTGTGTCGTCCTGGATGTCTTGGAGTTTGCTTTGTAGACCAAGCTAGCCTGGAACACAAAAATCCATCTGCCTCTGTCTCCCAAGTGCTGGGATCAAAGACGTGCCCCCCACTCAAGTCCTTGTCCATATGCCTAAATGAATAATTCATTTAGACGCTCATCCCTTTCTTATTTATAATTCCAATTAATTTTTTGTAAAGACTCATTTTCTCCAAGTTGCTTCTTTGGATGGAGGTTGATCTCAGAGCTACAGTCCCTGTCAAAAGATACACAATTCAAATTTTGAGACAGGTATTGTCTAGCTGGAGGTTAATTTCTAAAACATTGGCTTGGAAAAACCCTACCTCAAGAACGAAGTCTCAAAACAGAAAAAAAAAAAAAAAAAAAAGCAGAAATCTGTTTTGCTCACAACTCTTAGAACTAGTCTGTGCTTCTTACTGGGAAAAGAATAAAGCTTTGAAGCTGGAACCAGAACAAAGTCTAAGACTTCTGATGAAGGCTGTATGCAAACGACTACGTTCGCCTAATTTCGTTTCTCCAACTGAAAAATAGACGTGGCTCTCCCAAATCTCCGGGGCTCAATGATGATCATAAAAATAATAAAGTCTTTTAAGTCTTTTAAAATTGTGTGAACCGGTCGGTGATAGCTAGACGATTTTACTACGTGCCGACTATGATTTACACATACTCCTAAATTTTCACAATAGCTTTCGCACGAAGGTAATTCCACTTTAGACCTTTGACTCTGCTAGCTGCACGTTCCCCTTAATCTTGTAGCAATTGAAGAAAAACAAAGCAAAGAAGGCATGGCGGGCTCTTAAATGGGCGGGAAAGACACAGCTGTGCCCAACCACTCCAGTCCATTGGTTCACGAACTGTTGTTCCCAGCCTCCCGCCTCCGGTGCGGCCGGCAATGTTTTCATTGACTTTCCTCCTCTCTTATAGGTTCGTTCTTCTGTTCATCAGAACTCCGCGCAAGGAGAGAGGCGGAGAGCTTGTCAATGTGGGGTCCGAGGCCCCACCTCCAGGGGCCGTGTGCAAAACACAAACAGCCGTTAGGGAGGCGGCACCGGGGAGGGCGGAGTTATGGCTAGAAGGAGGCGTACAATTGGCCCGCCGCCGAGGTTCAAACGAACAACGTGAGCGGTTATTGGTGGCGGCGGCGCGAGGCGGGCCCCGGGCTTTGTCCGGCTCTGGCTGCGGCGGTCCGACTGCGAGAGCTGCGGCGGCGGCGCGGGGCTTCTGTGGGCGTCGCTTGGCCGAGACCATGGTGAGTGCGGGGTCGCGCGGGGAGTGGACGCGCAGAAGCTCCGGACGGCGTCTCCACCTGTAGAGCGGGAAGTGGGCGGTGTCGCGCGGCCGAGCGGGAGTGCCCGCTGTTCCGGACTCCGCCTGGGGGGGCCGCGCCCGACGCGGGAGGCAGAAGCAGGGGGGCGGGTTCTGCGTTGCACGGAGGAGGTCCGGCTGCAGCGGTGCGAGTTCCGAGTCTTCGGCTCAGGGGTTACGTAATCCCCCTGCTGAGGATCCGAGGAGTTCTGATCCTTTCCACCAGAAACGCACGGTCCGTCTGCGGTTTGCCGGTTATTCCCCGACTTCTTTGCCATAGAAGTTTATTTACCTGACTTCATCTTAAAGTACCTTTTCATTCTGTAGTTTAGATCTAGTTGAAAGCGGCTTCTAAAGAAAAAAGGTGAATGAAACTTTAACCCCATTCTAAAATTCAGGGAAAGGAGAACGTGCTTTTTAAAAGCAACCGAGACCTATGTGTTTCACCAAGATTGTTAAGGGGAGTGACGCTCTCATTTTGGAATTGTATTTGTGTCCGTATCCTGCTTGAAATACGCTTTCACTGTTATAGAAATAATATGCCTTCCCAATAAGGACTCTCTCCACTCGCTTAGAGATTAGTTAAGGAAAAACTCTTTAACGACGCTTGTCTGGCTGGGCTAAGACCTAAGCAAGAACCTGCCTCCAACCGAAGATCCTACTAATTTATGTACATTTTAGGTGTGTGCATTCCACAGACACTGTTATCCTGACATCTCTTTTCGGGTCCCAGGTTACACTTTGAGTAATTTAAGCAGAAACAGGAGATGGCAAGTCTGGCCACTTAAGTGAATAGATTTACATATATTTACTCATATGGCCAGGAGTATTTTTAAGTATGCCATTGTTGTTCTTTTTCAGAGTTATTACCGAGGGTCATCTTACCCACCTTGTAGAATTACAAGCTGCCAACTTGGGTTTGTCTTGGGGTATGGCAATGTGGGCCTAACTGCTGGTCATAGATCAGTTCTGTCTTCTTTGTCATGAGAATGGAGTCTAATTGAGTGGTCCATCCTGGTGAACTTCCAAGCATCCTAAATGTCACTAATTTAACAGGCCTGGTTAGCATACTACATATCTTTGGGGGATTTGGGAGGCAGTCCTTCTTTAGCTAAATTTCACTTGTGCCAATGTCTCCTGAGCAAATCTATTAGTAAATCCATTGTAACATCAGTTTTATTACTTTTAAGTTTCATCTACATTTTCACAAGACAGGTATTTTCAACAGGTGCTTCTTTCTTAAAAGTTAAAAATCAACCCCAGGCTATCATTTCTCATACTGCAGATAATAGTAGTTTGTCTCATGCTGATAATGACATCTGAGGCATTAATAGATGACTATAAACAGATTGGCTAATGGAAAGTCTCCAAGTTTGAACTGTAAGATTCTCAAACTTTGAACTGGAAAAGTTCTGTCATTTGCAGTTGTTCTGAGGTGATTATGGGGAAGGACTCTGACAAGCAGCATAGGTTATGTTTTTGTAAATTAATTTGCTCAAGCAGTTGATTTTCATGATCCTTGTTTTTTTTCTTTCTCAAAAATTCTAGTGATAGGTTTTCAAATATCCATTTAAAAGTACATAAACATTAACATAAAAAATCCTGCATGCATTGGTTGTCCTTGGTAAAGATGTTTTGTTGTTTTTGTTTTTGTTTTGCTTTTTTGTTTGAGACAGTTCCTCTGTGTAGCCCTGGCTGTCCTGGAACTCACTCTGTAGACCAGGCTGGCCTCGAACTCAGAAATCCGCCTTTCACTGCCTCCCAAGCGCTGGGATTAGAGGCGTGCGCCACCACCGCCTGGTGGTAGAGATGTTTTAAATTGACAAGTAAAAGTGTGTCTGTTAGAGTAATGGGAAGTTTTTCAGATCATTAGAAGTAGTGCGTAGTAGCCAGGCAGTAGTGGCGCAGGCCTTTAATCCCAGCACTTGGGAGGCAGAGGCAGGTGGATTTCTGAGTTCAAGGCCAGCCTGGTCTACCAAGTGAGTTCCAGGACAGCCAGGGATACAAAGAGAAACCCTGTCTTGAAAAACAAAACAAAACAAAGCAAAAAAAAAAAAAAAAAAAAGGAGTGAAACTACAGTACAGTGTCCTCCTTTCCCCATGTATAAATTTTTTTAACCAAGAAGCTTAGCTCAGTCTAACACAATTTTTAGGATAAGAAATTTGGTGTTGTTTCACTATTTTAATTATGTATTTATTGTATGTACATATGGGTGGGTTTATGGAGATTAAAGGACAACTTTCCAGAGTCTGTTCTCTCTTTCCACCTGTGAGTGTCAGGGATCGAGCTGAGATGGCCAGGTTAGTGCCAGTCACATCTACGGGCCATCTCCATGTTCTATTTGCATTTCTCAGTCATCAGCCATTCTAAAGGTAAAGTTAAAAGAATTATATATGGTTTGAGATGTAAGGTTAAGTAGCAGTTTTTTTGTTTTGTAAGGGTTGCTTTTGTTGGTGTATTTTAAAAAGATATTCAGAGTCTGTGTATTGAAAGTAGTCCTTTAACATACTGTGCTCTCCTAGACCCAACAACAACAACCACCACCACAGGGGCCTAACTTAACTGTGTAGCCCAAGTTGGCCTTCTACAAAAGTCCTGTCTTACACTCTGGAATGGTAGGAACACAGGCTGTGTCACCCACGTGGGCTTTGGCCTATCTTTAATATCTCTTAAACAAGCACATTCTCCATTCCAACAACTTAACTCATTTCTTTTGTAGCTAACAGTGGTTTTTATAATCCTACTGAACTGGACAGGTAGCTCAGTGGTTAGGAGCACTGCTCTTCACAGGATCCAGGTTCAATTCCCAGCACTCGACCAGTCCTGAAGAATCCACTGCCCTCTTCTGATTTCCATGGATGCCAGGCATATACATGCAAGCATAACACACACACATAAAAGGATAAAATGAGTATGTTTTTACATTTTTATTTTAAAGAAATGTTGAGCTCTTTGCTCCTGATCTTTGTTCATAGCAGCTAGCAACAGCAAAACCAAAGCCTGGGTGCTGTGCAGTCCTGAAATTCCCTCCCCACATTCACAAATGTGACACCTTTAAATTCAGTTTTCCACAAAGTTTCAGGACATATACAAATATAAACAGTTGTAATGACTAAGACATTGAGTATGTTTATAGTATGCAATGCCTTATTTTGTTTTCCAGTAGCATTTTTGTTCCCATCTGATCCCTGTATCAACTTTGTTGTGTATTTCTAAATGTGCTCTATTCTAAGCCCCTACCAAAATTGTTGGTTGAGTTCTGCTTATAACATCCCAGGGCTTCTATAGCCCACATCTCCAGACTCCTGCACATTCCTCTTGTCAATCAGCTCCACAAGCCTAAGAGCCACAGATCAAGTTTGGTCGTAGCAGCAAACCTATTCCTGGTACCAATTTTCTCTATTATTTACTTTTCTCATTACCATGACCAAGTACTTGACAGAAAGGTTAAGAAACAGGAATGGTTTTGGCTCATAGTTTGAGATGATTCAGTCTGTGTTCACTTGGCCCCGTATTTTTGGGCAAAGCATTATGGTAGCAAGTGTGTGTTTACTTCATGGCTGGCCAGGAAGCCACCAGGATAATATACTCTATAAGGTCATACCCTGCTGACCTGCATCAGCATCTTTCATTTCTGTCTCACCACATAAAGAGTGCTACCATTGAGGGAGCAAGGCTTCCCTTGAGCCCATTACACTATTGCTTCTGTTTCCTTGGCTGTTGTAAATAATGCATCTGTGAACATAGCTGTGCACGTGCCCATCAGAGGCTTGGCTTGCTTGGGGTATAATAGCTAGAAACGGGATTGCTGGGTCCCGAGGCAGCACATCATTCACTTTTTTTCAGTATTGGTTTTGGTTAACCTAATTTTTTGATGATGTGTTTGTTTTTCCTCTCAGGAGAGCCAAATTCTCAAATTTCTGTGGAAATGTTATGCTGACATTCTAAAAAGTTAAATGTCATGATGGCACTCACATTTAATCCCAGCACTCAGGAGGCAGAGGTGGGCAAATCTCTGTGAGTTCAAGGCCAGCCTGGGCTATAGAGTGAGTTCCAGGACAGCCAGGGCTACACAGAGAAACCCTGTCTCAAAAAAACAATTTACATGACCAGTCAGTAATTTGCAAGATATGTATAAATTTTATAGATATCTTAAATTTTAAATAAGTGTTTAATGTTTTATTTTTAATATATTAATAAAAGGAAATATGTATATCTACAGTGAGGCAGGAGAAGACCTAGATATCTTAGGTATTTAATTTTCTACTAGATATTTTTACCCAAAGTAAAGCTAGAATTTGTTTCATGACAGTCTTTTTTTTTTGGTTTTTTTTGTTTGTTTGTTTGTTTTCGAGACAAGGTTTCTCTGTGTAGTCTTGGCTGTCCTGGAACTCACTCTGTAGACCAGGCTGGCCTCAACTCAGAAATCCGTCTGCCTCTGCCTCCCAAGTGCTGGGATTAAAGGCATGCACCACCACCGCCCGGCTCTTACCCATTTCTTTTTTCTTTTCTTTTCTTTTTTTTTTTTGGTTTTTTTTTTTGGTTTTTTTTTTTTGGTTTTTTTTTTTTTCGAGACAGGGTTTCTCTGTGTAGTCCTGGCTGTCCTGGAACTCACTCGTAGCTCGGTAGACCAGGCTGGCCTCAAACTCAGAAATCCACTTGCCTCTGCCTCCCAAGTGCTGGGATTAAAGATAAAGCTACCACTGCCCGCCATGACAGTCTTTTAAGGTAACATTTTCAACTCCAAATTTTTTTTCTTCAAGGCTGGAGGCAAAGCTGGAAAAGACAGTGGGAAGGCCAAGGCTAAGGCAGTCTCTCGCTCCCAGAGAGCTGGGCTCCAGGTAAGGCATGACCCATCGTGTCACATGACCCACCCTGTCATGTCACAGTTCGTCATTCTCTTTACCTTTATAAGTTATGACTCGGAGATGGTTCACTAATTACAGAAATGCCCTTTACTATGACAGACCTTGAGTTTGAGATGAACTGGTTAAGACTTAAATCATAAAGTAAGCCATTTATTTGTATTTTATAAGTGAACAGGATGTCTTAATACGTTTGGTGATTTTTTTTTCCCCTATTAGTATCTCTCTTGGGCCTGGAATGCTGAATTAGCAGTTAAGATATGTACTGCTCTTGTAGCCTGGTGGTGGTGGCGCGCCACTTGGGAGGTAAAGGCAAGCAGATCTCTCTGTGAGTTCAAGGCCAGCCTTAGTGCACAGAACAAGTTCCAGGACAGCCAGGGCTGCACAGAGAAACCCTCTCTTGAGCCCACCCCTCACCCCAAAAAAATGTTTAAAAAAATATGTACTGCTCTTGTAGAACACCTGAGTTCAGCTCTCAGCACCCGTATGGGAAGGGTCACAGCCTTGTAAACACTTGCTCCATGTGACTTTGACAGATCTCTCACACACAGACACACATATACTTTAAATATTCTTTTTAAAATACCTGTTTTTGGGCTGGAGAGATGGCTCAGTAGTTAAGAGCACTGACTGTTCTTCTAGAGGTCCTGAGTTCAATTCCCAGCAACCACAGGGTGGCTCACAACCATCTGTAATGGGATCTGATGCCCTCTTCTGGTGTGTCTGAAGACAGTGATGGTGTACTCACATACAAAATAAATAAATAAATCTTAAGGAAAAAAAAAAAAACCCTGTTCTTTCAAGATTATGACTTTTTCATTCTTATAAACTTAAACTGAGTGTGTTCTGGTTTTCCTTTGAGAATATTTCTAGTGGTTCATTGACTTTCAGGATAGACTAGAATTGGAGGCCAGTATTGGGTTGTTACACTGGTCTCTGAATATTTATTTCCCAAATGACTTCCATTGTACACTGAGAGGTGTGCTGTAGACTCCTTATTACAACTTTAACCTACAGACTCAAATTTTTCCAGGTGAGTAAAAATTAAATTATTCCCTACACATAAGGAATACTTAAAAGGGGCTGAAGAGTTGGCTTAGTGGTTAAGAGCACTTCTTATTCTACTAGAGAACCTGGGTTTGATTCCCAGAACCCACATGGCCTATAGGTCATAACTGTCTGTAGCTCCATTTTCAGGAGATCCAACATACTCTTCTGACCTCTTTAGGCATAAATGTAGGCAAAACTGTAAAATAAAAAAGTCCCTTTTTTTTTGAGACGGGTTTTATAAAGATTTACTTATTTTTGTTTTATGTATGCAGGTGTTTGCCCTGCATGTATGTCTGTGTAGCATGTACATACAGTACCAGAGGAGGCCAGACGGGAGTCAGGTAGCCTGGAACTGGAGTTACACATATGCCGTGCAGGTGCTAGGAACTGAACTCAGGTCCTCTGCAAGAGCAGCAAGTGCTCTTAGCCATGAACCACTCCTCCAGCCCGTGAAGCCCTTTACAGGGGATTTAGGGTGGCTCAATTGGAAGAGCACTTGTTGCCATCAAGCCTGATGACCTGACCTGAGTTTGTTTCTCAGGACCCAGAGAGTGGAAGGAGATAACCAGCTCTAACAAGTTATCTTCTCACCTTCATGTGTGTTATGGCAAGCATATCCACACACATAAACAAAGAATCATTTTTTAAGAGACAAATTGGAAGTTCATACTGTGTGATGCTCTGTGTGTGTGTGTGTGTGTTTGCACAATGCTTCTCTTTGAGCCCATCTTAGCCTCCTGCCTCAGGTATGCACCACCACACAGCAAAACCAGCTTTTCTATGGCAGTGGGGAAAATTTCAGCAAGTGGATGGATGACATTATCTATGTGACATGGAAGGAAAAGAGATAGGAACTTAAGTTTTTTTTTTTCTTTTTTTCTTTAATTTTATGTGTATGATTGTTTTGCCTGCATGTGTTTACACTGTGCAGAGGCCCAAAGAAGGCACTGGGACCCCTGGAAGTAGAGTGAGCTGCCATGTGTGAATTGGAAACCAAACCCAGATCCTCTGCAAAGGCAGTGTGTGCTCTTAACCAGAGTCATTTTCCAGAGTCTGGGAGCTTAGCTTAAAAGCATATATTATATATCTTATGTCACTATTCAAATTCTCAGAATTTATTCCAAGTGTAAGTAAACTGTCAAGTGCAGATTGTTGCCTTTTTTTACGAAATAAACAAAATGGGAAAGAAGGGCTGGTGAGAGGGACTAAGGTGTAAAGGCTTTCCCTCCAGTTGCCTTAGACCCAGGACCCAGGAGGTGGAAGGAGACCCAGTCAGAGAAGGTTATCCTGACTGACATAAGTAGGACATAGAGAGATAGCTCAGCAATTGAGAACACTCTCTGCTCTCTCTTCTAGGTGACTAGAGGAGTTCCCCACATTCGTGTGAGCATCCTTCTTTCTTTTTTTTGGTGTGTGGGGGGGCACAGTTTTTAAGACAGTTTCTCTGTGTAGCCTTGGCTATCCTAGGACTCACCTTATAAACCTGGCTAGCCTCAAACTCAGAGATCCCTCTGCTTCTGCCTCCTGAGTATTAGGATTAAGGGCATGTGCCGACACCCTAAGTATTACAACCAAAAACAACGCCTTCGCACCACCATCACCCTGCAAAAGTGGTCATCTCTTAACAGATGGTAGCTCCAGCTCCTGGGGATTCAGCGCCCTCTTCTGGCCACCCTGAATACATACGTACACATGGATGGAGCCATTATGTGCTTGGCCAAGGTGGCACATGACTTTGATCCTAGCACTTGAGAGGGAGGAAGCAGAGGCAGGCAGATCTCTAAGCTCAAAGTCAGCCTAGTCTATAGAACATATTTGAGGACAGCAAGGGCTAAGCAAAGAAACCTTGCCTCAAGAAACAAAAAAGAAAATATAAACTGTTCATGTAGAGGCTGGAAACATAGCTCAGGTATTAAGAGTATTGATCATTAAGAGCATTGAGAGCATGTGTTCGAGTCTTGGCACCCAGATGGCAGCTACAAATTTGTGTAACTCTGGTTTCAGGGTGTCAGGCATGCAAGTAGTATGCAGACATACATATAGGGAAAATACCCATATACATACAATTTAAAAGATAAAATGAGCCTGGCTTTGTTTTTAAAAAAAAAAATTGATGTAACTGAGGGAATGTTGCCTGTGATACCAGCTGCTTAAGAGGCTGAGGCAGTAGGGGCACAAGTTCAAGGCCAGCCTGGCCTACATAGTGTGTTTAAAACTAGCCTGGGCAGCTTAGCAGTACTCTGCCTCAATAGAAAGGAAGTCTGACCTGACGTGTAGTTCAGGCCTGTAATCTCAGCACTCTGGAAGAAGAGGCAGGAAGAGTTCTGCAAGCTGGAGGTCAGCCCATACTCTTAGCAAACGAAACTACAGAGACAGGGATCTCACGTGTGCAAGCATGCTCACACCAACCATGCTGTGAGACCCTCTTGTAGGCTCAGTCCCTAGCACTACTGGCGGCATAGAATTGAAAGGAAGCCCTGCCCCTCTCCCTCCCTCAAGTTTCTCTAAGACTTAGAACTTAAAAGATACTTGCCACCACCCAGCTGGCAATTGTAGCACGAGTGCTCTCTAAGACGAATGTAATGCTGGTCACTGAGAAGCTCACCGAATTGCATGTTAAAATGTCGACAAGTGGAAACAAGACCAGCTTTCTAAGGATGGTAGTGCACAGAGTTAGCCAGTCTGAAATCACTTATGTAAAATTAATACTCAAGCCGTGGATGAGTTTTCTAATCTAAGAGAGTTAGTAAGAAATAAAGGAACATTGGTGATCCCTTTCAAAATACTTTTTTCCTTGTTTTGTTGAGGAGGCCAGTGTTTTATAGACAGAGTCTTGTAACCCAGGTTGTCTTCAAGCTTGTGATCCTAATGCCTTCTCTCCCCAGTGCTAGAGTCCAGTTGTATGCCACTAAGCTGTTCTAACAGTTTGCTATAATGGATGCAGATTTGTACGTATAAACAAAGCAAAGCACATGCCTCAGCAGTCTGAGGCAACAGAGGCTGTCTGAGGCTGTCCAGGGCAGCCCGAGAACTTAACAAGACCCTGTCTTTATTTGTTTGCTTCCTTGTTTTTTGTTTCAAGAAGGGTTTCTTTCCTCTGTGTGCCTTGGAACTTGCATTGTAGACCAGGCTGGCCTTGAACTCAGAGATCTGCCTCCTGACTACTGACTGAGATTAAAAGTGTACACTGCACTGTCAAGCTAGCAGGACTCTGACTTAATGACCTCGTCATCATAGGACAGGAAAGAGGCTCAGCTGTTAAGAGAACTGGCTATCCTTCCAGAAGATCCTCGCTGGATTCCCAGTACCTAGATGGCAAATTACAACTGTACTCTAGTTTTAGGGGATCCATTGGCCTCTACAGGAACTAGCCTCACATGTTGTATATCATACATATGAATGAATGGATGGATGAATGAATAAATTTAAAACAAAATTTTTTGGAGTCTCTGAAGCTTAGTAAGAGATGATTTGGGGTCTTATAATGCGCCAGACAACATATCTTATTAAAAATACAAAACCTGGACTAAACCATTGATAGTGCTCGTAAGAAAATTATAACTAATTCTGGAGATGCTCCTTCTCCTTGAGAATGAGATCTACAGGTGACTGCTAGATTTGGTAACTAAAATATGGACATCAAAAATAGTATTTCTCAGAAGCCAAGTTGTGTTGGGAGACTCGATAACAGAAAACTGAATTGCAGGTAGCTAGGCATTATAGCACATAACCAGAAAGCCAGTGCTACATATCTGTGGCAAGAAGACTGAGAATTTGAAGCCAGCCTTGAGATGCAACCCTATTTTAGATAAGTAAATACAGTGCCAGACAGTGGTGGCACACGCCTTTAATGTCAGCAGAGGCAGAGACAAGCAGATCTCTAGTTAGAAGCGAGCCTGGTCTGGAGAGTGAAATCCAGGACAAATGGTGCTTCAGAAAGAAACCTTGTCCCAAGAAACAAAAACAAACAAAAAATACAAACCTAAAAAACAAGATTTGTTAGTGAATTTTGCCTTTGAAAGACAGGTACCTAGAGAGCTGTCAGAGAGGAAGTAATTGGGTTTCTGAAGTGATGAGGCAGAGAGTGGCGACAGGACGATGCTAGAGCGACTTAGCGTGTGCCAGGCCCTGGGTTGTATTACCAACACCCCAAACTAGAACAGATTACGTGTAACTAAGCAAACCAGATGGTACACGGAAGTCAGTAGGATTGGATTACTTTAGAATGGACATTACTTTCTCAGAAGGAAAGCATCACAGTGAAAGCGTGGGATTGAGTTTCCTTACCGATCAGGCGACCTTTTGAAAGTGAGGAAAGAATAGTTAGGGTCAGAGGACAAGAGTGCAGGTTCAAAGGCATGTGGCTTTTAGGTGAAAGGATTGATTAGGTGTGGTTGTGATTATTGACATGTTGAACATGGAGTTGATGAAAGTGTGGTATAATTATGATTTTACAGTGAAACTCTGTTGTCCAAAAATTCAAATTTGGAGTGATTACAGCACATGTAGGCTCTAGGATTGATCTTTGCCAAGTAAATTTGGCCTGTAATATGACCAAACCTTTAGTTACAATCAGCCATATGTTGTCAAAACTCTGCAGTACTTCCCAACAAGACATCTCTTTTTCAGTTTCCTGTGGGCCGCATCCACAGACACTTGAAGACACGCACCACAAGCCATGGACGGGTGGGCGCTACTGCTGCTGTGTACAGTGCTGCAATTCTGGAGTACCTCACAGCTGAGGTTTGTGAGAACGTCCTATGTGGGGGCCCAAAAGGTTGCTCTAAATTCAATGGCTGAGACTACCATGGAGAGCACTTCTAAAGAGACCACTGTGTTTTTGTTTTTGTTTCTTTTGGTTTTTTGAGACAGGGTCTCTGTATAGCCCTGGCTGTCCTGGAAGCACTCTGTAGACTGTACTGTCCTTGACCTCAGGTCCACCTGCCTCGCCTCCAAGTGCTGGGATTAAAGGTACACACCACCACTACCTGGCCACTTTTACTTGTTTTGAGCCTCGTATCATCTAGTCCAACCCCAGACTCCATCATACCAGAGGATGGCCTTGAACTTCGGATCTTGTTCCCACCTCCCAAGTGCTGGGGTTGCAGAAATATACCTCTACACAGGCTGCTCCTTTTTTCTTACTCTTTGCTTCTTTGAGACAGCAGCTCATGCTGGCTTGGAACTTGTTCTGTGTTCTGCTTAATTTGGAGAGGTTTTTGTTTGTTGATTTGGTTTAGTAGAGACAAGGTAACTCTAGCTAATTGGAAGTCTGTGTAGACCAGGCCATGTCATCGATTTTTTTTTTTGTTGTTTTTTGTTTTTTGTTTTTTGTTTTTTGTTTTTTGTTTTTTGTTTTTTTGAGACAGGGTTCCTCTGTGTAGTCCTGGCTGTCCTGGAACTCACTCTGTAGACCAGGCTGGCCTCGAACTCAGAAATCCACCTGCCTCTGCCTCCCAAGTGCTGGGATTAAAGGCATGCGCCACCACCGCCTGCTCATGTCATCAATTTTAAAGAGTCTTTGTGGAGTTGGAGTTTTGTTTGTTTGTTTGTTTGTTTACATTTAAGTGTGGACCAGCAAACCATCTTTTTAAGTAACATGATAAATAAATATTGTTCAATTAAGTTATGAGGTATATATGTTAGTCAGTTGGTAGTGAGTATTTCAGCCTTCTTGCCTAGCATACATGAAGCTCTGGTTCTATTTCCCAATCCCACATAGACTGTGGATGGTGTAATCCCAACACTTCAGAGATGGAGGCAGGTAGATAGGAACTCAAGTCATTTCAGCTACATAGTGAATTCAGAGCCATCCTTGGGTACATGAGACCCTTTCTCAAGAAAACAAAAAACAAAAACAAATCCCCAAAAACCTGGATATGGCATGGCTTCTTAGTTGGTAAAGAGTCGTAATAGAATGATATTGCCAGGCATGGTGCCAGATGCACTCAGGTAGCTGAGATGAGAAGATTGTGAGTTTGAGGCCATCCTGGGATATGTAGAGAGACCATGTTCCAAAAACAACAGACAGACTGTAAAAATCACACATTCTGATACAACGGCAGAAGGGTTAGCAGTCCTCTTGTGGTTACAAGTTAGCTTCACATTTCACTTAGCTGAGTTATTTTTTCTTTTCTATTTTGTTTTTAAAGACAAGGTCTCTCTGTGTAGCCCTGTCTTAGAACCCGATCTGTAGACCAGGATAGCCTCCAACTCAGAGATCCACTTGACTCTGCCTTTGCCTCCTGACTGCTGGGATCAAAGGCATTTGCCACCACCGACTAGCTGGCAAGACTTCCTAATATGAGGGTCCTAGACCACCACTTTCCCTATCTTTCTCCCTCCTGTGGAAAATAAATAAGAAGGTGTGAACTGCTGGTGCTACATTCCAACCCAGGGTAGTAATTGAGTATCAAGCCAGTCAGGTAGTAGACACAGCCAGGCAGGCAGAGCAGAAGATTCTTAGTTGGGGAAGATGTTATTGGGAAGAAAGCTGAGCAGTGTGGGTGTAATGTACGGCAGCTGTCATTGACTTCATTTCATATGCTGCTCAGGAGTTAACTTTGGATTATGGGTCATTTGAGCTTTGCTGTGGGATAGACAAAGGTTTCATAGGGGCATTTTGGTACTGGTTGAGATGCTTTCTTCTTTGTCCCATCCCAGACTTCATTCACTGCAGTCTCGAGAGGCCTTTCTTTTTTGTTTTTTTGAGACAGGGTTTCTCTGTGTAGCCCTGGCTGTCCTGGAACTCACTCGGTAGACCAGGCTGGCCTCGATCTCAGAAATCTTCCTGCCTCTGCCTCCCAAGTACTGGGATTAAAGGCGTGCGCCACCACCGCCCGGCTCTTGAGGCCTTTCTACATTCATATTTTCAGTTACATTTTCTTTGTGGTGCTTGGGATTGAACCCAAGACCTTATGAGTTAGGGAACCATCCACACTGATCTACATCTCAAGTCCTTTGAAGGTCTTGTTGTTATTGTGTTTTAGCTTTTTGTATGTTTGTATACAATTTGCATTCAGTGCCTACAGAAACCAGAAGAGGATGTCAGATACTCTGGGTCTGGAGTTAAGGATAGTTAATGGTCCACATGTAGGTTCTGGAAATTGAACCAGGACCCTCTGGAAGAACAGCCAGTGCTCATAACTACTGAGCCACCTTACCAAAAGTGGGACCATCCTCTGTTCCTTTGAGGCAGTCTTGTAGGCTGCCCTGGCCAGCATTAGAGTTGTTGTCCTATCTCAGTCAGTCACCCAGGTGACTGAGATAACATGTTTTTTTGTTCATGGTTGGCTAAAGTTTTTAGGGTAGCATTAGACTCCCTACAAATCAGCTCAGTGAAAGGGTAGGTACAAGATACTGTATGAGGCCCTGTTTTTATTTTTATGCTTTTAAAGTATTGATCACCCTTCATTCTTAGACCCAGTCTTGTTATCAGTACAGTGCCACTGTCACTCTGAGCCGCTGAAGTATCATGTCCTACATGATACTCATAATGAGTTCTAGATTGCAGAAGGGGATTTGGTTTTACACTTGTCTTTATGTCTTTGTCCACCAGTCCAGTAGAAACTCAGGTGCCACCAAATAGTTCTTTTTAAAAAGTCAACAAGTTCTAGGAATTTAAATTGGGAGTTTAGACCTGGCAGTGGTAGCACACACCTTTAATCCCAGCACTTGGAGATAGATGTAGGTAGATCTCGGAACTGAAGACCAGTCTAGCCTTCAGATGGAGTTCTAGGACAGCTAGGGCTATACAGAGAAACCCTGTCTCAAAAAATAAAATAAAATAAAATAAAATAAGATAAAATAAATAAATTGGAGTTTTGTTATTTGGTAGAGGTAAAGTTGCAAACCCTAATCCAAGAGTTTATGTCAGGGGGAATCATTTTTCCGTCTTGGTTTTCACTAGAACCTTTTGGAGAGTTTTCAAAGCATACTTGTTGCAGGTATGGGTCACGTATGGTCCGCTCACCCTAGACCAGCTTGATGCGCAAGCTGGGTGGTTTTGAAGCTTGCCCAATATTTGATTCAGATGTATGGCATTGTCTGTGCGCTCCTTAAATGAGCATTCTCTGAGATGTTATTTTTCTTGTTTCTATCAAAGATGTAACAGTGCCAGTAGAGCTGATGCATGTAAAGACACAAATGCAGTGGAGCTAATGCATGTAAAGACATACAACAAATGCAGTGGAGCTGATGCATGTAAAGACACAAATGCAGTG
>JANHMN010000007.1:55719578-55733912 GCA_030674055.1 Rhabdomys pumilio | reverse complement strand
GTGTGTGTGTGTGTGTGTGTGTGTGTGTGTGTGTGTGTGTGTGTGTGGTTTCATGTGTCGGGGGCTATTCTATATATGCTTGTCTGTCCTAGAACTCATGATGGAAAGTTGGCCTCAAACTCACAGACCCACCTGCCTCTGCTCCTGAATGCTGAGATCCAAGGCGCGCACCATCACAGCTGGCTGGGTTGGTTTTTGAAGCAGTATAACTGGAGTTACCTATCTGAGTAAACAGCATTTGCCAACTGTCCACTAGGGAATGGTGGGAACCAGGGTGGGAGTGGAGACTGCCGTAGGCCAGAGAAGTTGAGTGCACTGAAGGGCGGTGGAGCCAAGCTGGGGGCCTGTGGCTTTAGCGTGTCTTAACCTTCTGTTAAGACGAACTTCAGACAGATACATGTATTTCAGACAGAAATGCATGTAGTAAGCAATTGTTATGCCCACCACCTAGATTATACAGCAACATTTTACTTGAAGTCTTAAGTGACTCCGCTTTTATTTGATTTGTAGTTTTGTTCTCTGTTCTTTATTTCCTATTAGAGAAGAGAGTGCTCTTAGATGCCATGTTTGAATAGGTTCCAGTGGTCTAATGAGAAGACTCCTGAGCCATGTACTAAGTTGAATCAAGTAGGCTATGGACAAGCTTTTCAAGTTATGTTTGTATTTACACGTCCATGTGTGTGCCTGCCTGAGTTCATGTGTGCCACGTGTATGCAAGACCTGGAGATCCATACAAGTTACTGTGAGCTGGCTGATGTGAGTGCAGGCAACTAAACCAGGTCCTCTGGAAAAGCAGTAAGTGCTCTAAACCACAGAATCACCCCGCAGTCCTGTGAACGTGAGTAACATTATTTAACGAGATGGTGGTAGTACACCCCTTTAATCACAGCACTTTGGAGGCAGAGGCAAGTGGATTTGAGGATAGCCTGATCTACAATACAAAGCAAACTCCAGGACAGCCAAGGCTACACAGAGAAACTCTTATCTCAAAAAGGGAAAACAACAACAACAAAAACAGACTTCTTCAGCTAGACTCCGTGGTATATGCCTGTAATCCCAGTTCTTGGGCTATACCTGAACTACATAGTGAGTTCAAGGCCTGTGTGGCGTATATTACAAAAAAAGAACTTTTGGCCATTTGATTTGTATTCCTTTCTAATTTCAAATGTCTACATTTGCATTTTATAGACAAATAAGATGAGGGTTCCCGGCCTGGAAAAATACCTGTTCTCTCAGCATTTAGGAGGCAGAGGCAATTATTTCTCTAAGCCAGCCTGGTCTTCAAGAATGAGTTACAGGACAGTCAGGGATATACAAAAACCCTGTCTTAAAAAAACAAAAAACCAAAAACCAAAACAAACAAACAAACAAAAAAAACCAAACCAAATAGGGCTGGAGAGATGGCTCAGAGGTTAAGAGCACCGACTGCTCTTCCAGAGGTCCTGAGTTCAGTTCCCAGCAACCACATAGTGGCTCACAACCATCTGTAATGGGATCTGATGCCCTCTTCTGGTGTGTCTGAAGACAGCTGCAGTGTACTCATGTACATAAAATAAATTTAAAAAGAAACAAACAGATGAGGGTTCCCATTCTATCTTTTCACCTTAGATATGAGTATTGAGTATATATATATATATATTTTTTTTTTTTTTTTTTGTTTTTTTTTTTGGGGGGGGGGGTTGGTTTTTTCAAGACAGGGTTTCTCTGTGTAGCCCTGGCTGTCCTGGAACTCACTCTGTAGACCAGGATGGCCTCAAACTCAGAAATGTGCCTGCCTCTGCCTCCCAAGTGCTGGGATGAAAGGCGTGCGCCACCACCGCCCGGCAAGTATATTACTTAATAAAAGTAAAAAATAAAATTGTTTTTCAAATAAAAAAAATAGTTAGTTTTAGATTTTCCTTAAATTTTTCATGTGTAGTTTATAATAAACAAGGAAAAAAAAGAATTCGGACTGGGCGTGGTGGCACATGCCTTTAATCCTGCCACTTGGGAAGCAGAATAGGCAGATCTCAGTGAGTTTGAGGCCAGCCAGGGCTATATAGATAAACCCTATCTATAAAAAGAGAAAGAAGGGGGCTGGAGAGAGGACTCAGCAGTGTAAAAGTACCAGTTGCTCTTCCAGAAGTCCGGAGTTCAATTCCCAGCCACCACATGATGGCTCACACCCATCTGTAATGAGGTCTAGTGCCCTCATTATAATAAATATTAAATAAACCTTTAAAAGAAAAGAAAAAAATTGTTTAGTCGGCATGAGTGTTCCATGGATCTTCTGCTTGATTTGTGTCACACTGTCTGAAGCTTGTCACTTTTCTGTTGACAAAGTTGCTCTTAGTTTACATGATGGAATTAAATATATTCTGTGTAAAAAGGGGTCCAGCAGTCTGTATGGCTACCCTGGGCATCGGCTGGATTAGAAGGAGGAAGGCCAGCATGACCGGCCCTAGCCACCGAGGCCCATGGCATTCTGGGAACATAATCCTGTCATGAGTTTCCATCACTACAGTGGTGATGGTGGAGGTGACAGCTCCATGGGACACACAGCAAAGCAAGATGACAAACACCGGAGCAGCATGGCTGAGGTGAGAGACGCGAGACCCCATCTGTTAACTTTAGAATTGTTTTCTAGCTTTTTTCATGCTTCTGGAGATTGGACTCAGGGCTTTTTGCCACTGAACTACATCCTAAACTCTGAATTGTTTTTCTGCAGACAGGGAAGGCTACTCAGCATTTTCTTTGAAAACCAACCAGCAGCCAGGCATGGTAGTGCACATGACTTTACTCCTAGCACTCAGGAGGCAGAGGCAGGCTGACCTCTGAATAGAGGCCAGCATGGTCTACAGGGTGAGTTCTAGGACAACAGAGCTGTGTAGTGAGACCCTGCTGTCTCAAAAACAAAACAGTCATGCATAGCTTGTATGGCTTTTATCTACTTAATCCCATGAATAACTGGTAAATAAACTGGCCAGCCTACTACATTTTTTTTTATATTTTATGTATATGAGTGTTTTGCTCAAATGTATGTCTATGCACCATGCACATCCCTGCTGCTCGTGGAAGTCAGGAGAGGTATTGAATCCCTCAGAACTGGAGTTCTGGATGGTTGTGGGTACTGGGAATTAAACTCCAGTCCTCTGAAAAACAAGTGCTTTTAACTGCTGAGCTGTCTCTCCAGCCCCAGACAGTCCCATTCTATAGGCAAATTCAGATTCAAAAATGTTTGCTAAGATCATATACTTCCGGATCAATGTGACCTCAGGTATAGGGGCTGTTGGTGCAAAGAGCTTGACTATGCAAGGGGTCAGCCTTGGCTATGGGCATGCCGTGTCAGACTTCTCTGGTTTCCTGAAGATGTAGGTAGAAGCATCACAAAGCTCTTATTCTAGTCATGTGAAGAGTCACATGTTCCAGCTTTAGTGTTGCTGACAGTTCATAGAAGAGGCATGTCACCAGGCAGTGGTGGCGCACGCCTTTAATTCCAGCACTTGGGAGGCAGAGGCAGGCACATTTCTGAGTTCAAGGCCAGCCTGGTCTACAGAGTGAGTTCCAGGACAGCCAAGGCTACACAGAGAAACCCTGTCTCGGAAAAAAAAAACAAAAAAACAAAAAGAAGAGGCATGTCTACTAGATATATTCCTGAGACTTTATTCTTGGTATGGTGCCAAAAAATGTATGGCCTCATGAAGTGTCCATTGACTGTGCTCTACAGAACTGGGCACACTGGGCTGCATTACCCCAGCATTTCTAGGAATGGTCAGTAGAAGAGCAACGCATTGCAAACTGCCCAGAAACCTAAAGACTACCCACGTAAGTGTGGGTGTGGATATGGTTCATGAACTGCCTCAGCCATAGCCATTATGGAATTTAGCAACATCACCTTGGGACCCTGTCTTTACTCTAAGAAAAATGTCTGCTCTTCCAACCCAACTCCCAATGTCTCATTTCTTGAGTGGCTGGTATCAGTTTCTCAATCACAACATGTTCGCTTCCCTCTTTCTTCAGGCCATCTTGGATTATGAGCACAGATACCTAGTCGTAGATATTTTCAGGAGACTCCAGAAGGGCATTTACAGCCCGTCTACACAGTCTGCTCTCAGTTCTGACCATTATCAGGTTGTCTCAAACCCTGACATCCCAGGCTCTTCGCCAGTGTCCCAGTTCCACCTTGTTTGATATGAGTTGTAGAATCTCCCTGAAATGTTTCTCAGCTTCTGCAGCTTCACACCCATGCCAGTGGCCTTCTCCCCCAGGATGGGGAGCCTTGTGTGTCTGTAGCTGATGATATATGAATCTTCTTCCTCTGCTGGATCCCCTGTGAACAAGTTTGTTTTCCTCTATTGGTGGGGATGGTTTCCTTCCTGTCTTTCTTAATTCCATGTGTTTTGATTCTGCCATATGCTCTGCAGAAGGGTTGTTCTCTAAAAAGTGTGGGGAGGAGAAAGGTGCATGGAAGCCTTCCAGGAGCTGGAAACATGGCTCAGCCATAAAGAGCTCTTCCTGTTTTCACAGAGCACCTGAGTTGGGTTCCCAGACCTCACAGGCAGATATGCATATCTGAAAAGTATTCAAACAAGCAGTTTGTCATTCAGGTGTTACCGTACTGAAGTTGGTAGGTGTGCCCAGGCCTACTATTGGGCTGGACACAGGTCTTTGGTCTAAAACAAGTGCTGTTTTGTTAGTTTTTTGTCTTTTTGTGTTTTGCTTCACATGCTTGAAAGCGCAGAAAGCAGTGCTGAACTGAAGTGACTAGATGCAGCTTCTCTAGTCATTGATCATCCAGGTGAACAAAGCCCATGTGCCTCATTGATTTGCAAGAGCTCCTGGTTTGATGGCCTGCACATGACCTCCCCGCCATAGTGAGGCCTTCTTCACCTAGAAGGAGCCAAAAAATTGTCCAAGTCAGAAGAAGAGGCCTTACAGGGAAAAAAACAAACAACAAACAAACAACAACCTCCCAGAAGAAACAAAACCTATGGCACAAGAATAAACTCATTGTAAAAACAACTATGAAAAAACACACACGCCAGGCGGTGGTGGTGCACGCCTTTAATCCCAGCACTTGGGAGGCAAAGGCAGGCGGATTTCTGAGTTCAGGCCAGCCTGGTCTACAGAGTGAGTTCCAGGACAGCCAGGGCTACACAGAGAAACTCTGTCTCGAAAAACCAAAAAAAAAAAGAAAGAAAGAAAGAAAAAAGAAAAAACACACGTGCTTATTTTAGCTCAGGGTTCTGGCTTAAGATCAAGCGTCACAACTAGCAGTAACCTCCTTGTTGGCAAAAGATCAAGAGGGTACAAATTAGGAATATTCACGTGTACAGGTGACTCACCTGTTCTCCCTGTTACAAAGCCACCAGGACACAGCTATTCACCCACTTATCAACTATTGATCAAGCACTCATCAGCTCGGAAGATCCGACCCCTAGTGGCTGTGCATCCCTTTGGCTCCAGCACTCAGCTCTTGCGAGGGGAGGCTGTAGGTTCAACGTGAGTGAGTTCCAGGTCAGGGAAGACTACAGAAAAGGAAAACAACAACAACAAAAACAAATCATATGTTTAAACACCATAGTCAGGTTTTGTTTTTTTTTTTTTTTTTTTTTTTTTTTTTTTTTTTTTTTTTTTTTTTTCTTGGTTTTTCTGAAAGGGTTTACAGACGGGATTTCTCTGTATAGCCCTGACTGTCCTGGAATTTAGTCTGTAGACCAGGCTGGCCTCGAACTCAGAAATCCACCTGCCTCTGCCTCCCAAGTGCTGGGATTAAAGGCGTGCTTGTGCCACCGCTGCCTGGCTAAATTTTTAAGATGTATTTATTTTATATATGTGAGTACATTGTATCTGTTTTCAGACACACCAGAAGAGGGCATCTGATTCCATTACAGATGGTTGTGAGCCACCATGTGGTTGCTGGGAATTGAACTCAGGACCTCTGGAAGAGCAATCAGTGCTCCTAACCACTGAGCCATCTCTCCAGCCCCAGGTATTTTTTTTTTTTTTTTTCTGCCCTCTTAGTACTTCACAATGGGGATTAAATTTCAACACAAAGTTTTAGGGCACAAATTATGTAACATTTAAATAGCTGGATTCCTTTCATTTGGTCTGGGGTATTTGTTTTGAGACAGGGTCTCATTCTATGGTTCTGACTAGCTTAGAACTCACTATGTAGACCTGGCTCACCTCAAATTTGTAATGATCCTCTTGCCTCTGCCTCCCATTGAGACTATAGGTATAATTCACCCCAGTCGTGTTGAGATTGGGTCTCCCTCTATAACTCAGGCTACTCCGGTAGTGCTCTTCCTGTCATGACCTCTTAAATTTTTTAAATTTATATTTGCAAAATAAAACCAATTTAAAAAAACATACACAGGAGGACTAAGAAATCTGAAGTCACAATGATAGAAAGAGGAAAGGTTTGCAGTTACAAAGAGGAAATTACTGATTCAGGCCAACATTTTGAACATGTCAAAACCATCAGGTAAAAATTAGTTTTTACCCCTCAGACTACATGCTCTACAGAAAGAATAAATGGTAAGCTCTCCAAGCCAGACATAGGCTCATACTGGTAAACCCAGCACTTTGGAGAATGGCTAAGTCAGGGATGCTGCAAGCTTAAGGCCAGCCTGTTTTACCTAGTGAGTTCTAAACCAGGCTGTGCTAGAAATGAGAGCCTGCCCTGGACCCTTGTCTCTGTCTCTCCTAACCCGCTTCCCTCGAGCTCTCACAGGTGTGTGCGCTCTCTCTCTCTCTCTCTCTCTCTCTCTCTCTCTCTCTCTCTCACACACACACACACACACACACACACTCTCTCTCTCTCTCTTGCTCTCTCTCTCTCTCTGCCTTCCCCTCCCTCTCTCCCTCCCTCTCTCTCTCACACACATGCACACACACACAGGCACGCACGCACGTACTTCCAGTGAGTGATCTGCCAAACACTTTAACCTCATATTTGAATCTTGTTTCGGTGCTAAATCAGCTTTTGATTTTGTGACTCCTAATGTGGAAAAATATTCAGGTTCTGGGTCGTCCCACGTTAAGGCAGTTAGTGTTCTGTGAGTGGAACCTGGTGGTTGGAGGTCCTCGGGAGGGGCTGGGGCCATACATAGCTCAGTGGTATTCACCTTGTATGTGTGAGGCTCTGGGTTGTATGCATCAAAGCCTCATTTAGCTTAAGCTGGTGTGAAACTCTTTATATAGCTTAAGTTAGCCTTAAACTCCTGATACTTTGTCTCTACTTTCTCAAGTGGTGAAAAATAGGCCTTTACCACCCTAACTTGAGATTGTGTTTCCATCCTCAGGAAGTTATTTTGTTTCTGATTAGTTTTTAGATTGTATCAAGTACAAGACCAAGCATCCCTGGCTGTTACAGGTATGTTACAGGTGTATAGCAGACATTGTTAAGAAATGTTTGTTTTTTGAGACAGGGTTTCTCCGTGTAGCTCTGGTTTGTAGGCCTGGCTGGCCTTGAGCTCAAGAGATTTGCCTGCCTCCACCTCAGTGCTGGAATTAAAGGCACACACCACCACCACCACCCGGCTTAGTTTTTTTTTAAATTAAAAAACTTTATTTTGCCTGCCTGTATGTGGCTTTTTTTTTTTTTTTTTTTTTTTTTTAAATAGGACTGGAGAAACAGCTCAGTGGTTGTGTATTGCTTTTGCATTTTACAGAGGATTCCTAAACAAGCATATCAGGTGGCTCACAACCAACTCCAGCTCCAAAGGGACCTAACTTTAGCCTCTTCTGGCCTCCATGGGCGGCTGCATTCACAGGTGCATGTGCACTCATACACATAATGAAAAACAAATCAGACAAGACTTCTAGACTAAGAGGGAAATAACAATTCTAGTTTGTTCTTTTGTTTTGTTGTTGTTTTTGTTTTTGAGACAAGGTTTCTCTGTGTAGTCCTGGCTGTCCTGGAACTCACTCTGTAGACCAGGCTGGCCTTGAATCTAGTTTGTTTCCTATTGCTGTGAACACCATGACCTGAAGAAAGGGCCTATTATTTCATCTTACACTTTACTGACTGTCCCTCATGGAGGAAAGCTAGGGAACTCATCAGTGCAGGAGCTTCAAGTAGACATTCATGAAGGAGTCAGGCAGTGGCGAACACCTTTAATACCAGGACTTTGGAGGCAGACGCAGGCGGATTTCTTTGTTCTAGGACAGCCAGGGCTATACAGAGAAGCCAAACCCTATCTCAAAGGAAAAAAAAAGCGAGAACTCATGAAGGAACAGCATGTTGGCTCCATGCCTTGCTCCGCTCTGTTCTGTGGGGCTGACTCCACTCACACTGGACTGAGCTCTCTCCTCCATCAGTTGGCAATTGTAGAAAATGCCCCAGACTTGCCACAGGCCAATCTGATAGAGGCAATCCCTTTCCTAGGTCTATGTAGGTTTGTGAAAATCTGACAAAAACTGACGTTCTAGTAATGTGATTCTAGAGTTGTTTAAAGGGATATTTTAACATATTCTAGCCCCAGTTAGATATAAATTACATCTAGACTTTAAGAACAATGTAGTATACATGAAATATTAGGGCTGGCAAGATCAGTGGGTAAAAAAAATGTCACCAACCTGTAGTCCTGAGGTCAAATCCTGAGTTATCCTAATATTTCCACTTGTATCCCCATCCCCCAGAGTACAAACTGAAAGCATTTTAGGAGCTAGGAGGCTCAGCAATTAGGACCACTTACAAAGGCTGTTTGGTTCTCAATACCCACATTAAGTGGCTCATAGCCATCTCTAGACAACAGGCACCAAAATATAATCAAGAATTTGAGTGTTCTGCCTGTATGTATGCATGCTTGTGCACCAGGTACCCTTAAGAGACCAGAGGGCATTGGATGCCCTGAATTGCACTGTGCTGTTAAGCACAAATCTCCAGCCCAAACTTCATTGGCCAGATGTCCACTTGGGATTTCCACCTTCACATAGGTTAAGGATTAATTCAGGTCTGTCCCTCATTCTGCCACTTCTGGGAGAGTCAAATCTGAGGCTCAAAGATAGTTTACCTAGTAAAGATACATTTACCCCGATTCCTGTCCAGTGGCAGTCCCCACAAAAACTTTAGAGTTTCTTATTTGCCACTGGGTATCTTGGAGGGGGTGGGGATACCTCGGGTACTTCTCAGAGTACTGCTATAGTCATAGTCAAGTAACCTAACCAGTTGCTTAGAGACCTGTATCAATACTCCAATACAAACAAGGACAAACAGTTCTTACTTAGTTTTTATTCATAATCATAAACTTAACTTTGCAATCCAGCTAGACTTGAAGGGGAATGAGGAAAATATGGAACCCAAAGATTTCAGTGAGAGCAGAGATTACAGGGTATTTCGAGCAGATGGGGTGGGAGCGCTCTCCTGAGCTACAGAAGGAATGGTTTGATGGGTAAAATGCCCTCAAGTCAAAAGAAATTAGAGTTGTCCACAGTCGGAAATGGTGATCTTCTTGCTGGTCTTGCCATTCCTGGACCCAAAACGCTCCATGGCTTCCACAATGTTCATGCCTTCTTTCACCTTCCCAAAGACCACATGCTTGCCGTCAAGCCTGCAACAGAGTGATCACTACTGTCAGCAACTGGAGGCAGACCACACAGCTCCCAAATACAATCAGCATTCTTGCTGGCTCAACTTCTACTATTTTTAAAAAAAGATTTATTCATTTTATTATGAGTGCACACCAGAAAAGGGTATCAGATCCTATTATAGATGGTTGTAAACCACCATGTGGTTGATGAGAATTGAACTTTGGAAGAACAACCAGTGCTCTTAACTAATGGCTCTCCAGCCCCAACTTCCACTATCGTAAGAGATAGAATGAAAGGCTCACTGAAGCAAGAAACAAGTGTCCCTCAGCAGGGCACTATACTCTCTTACCATTCAGTCTTGGCAGTGCAAATAAAAAACTGGGAGCCGTTTGTGTTTGGTCCGGCATTTGCCATGGACAAGATGCCAGGACCTGTATGCTTCAGGATGAAGTTCTCATCCTCAAATTTCTCTCCGTAGATGGACTTGCCACCAGTGCCATTATGGCGTGTGAAGTCACCACCCTGTAAAAATCGGATAATAATGTCACTTTAACAATGTAACTGAAAAGTCTGCAAGGTACAGCTTTTATGCCATTTCTAATTTTGTTGTTGTATGCTCATATGCCACAGGATATCAGCATTGTTCTGCAATTCATTCACCCACCTTGTTTCCAATCTCAGCCTGAGGCTCAAAGCTTTAGCTAGGCTGGCTGACTGCATGTGCCACCACACCCAGCTTTTTTGGGATCCTTATGTAGCAGGCACTTCACAGGGCTCACACCCAATCCAAGGTACAGATTTTAGAAGGTTGGTATGTTAACACATCTGGAATCCCAGCACACAGGAAGAGGGGGCAAGTGGATAAGGAGTTGAAGGCCAGCCTAAATAATATAACACTGTCTCAAAACAACAAAACAAACTGTGCTGGGGCCAGTGTGATGTAAGAGGTCAGCCACCAGGCTCAGAACTGACATGTACATACACAGAAGAAAAAAGACCAGGCAACTGGGAATAAATGGTATATTAGCTCAAGTAAAGAACAACTGAAACATTCTGGCTCAATTAAAAATTTCAACTTCATACCTGGCACATGAATCCTGGAATAATTCTGTGAAAGGAGGAACCCTTATAGCCAAATCCTTTCTCTCCAGTGCTCAGAGCACGAAAGTTTTCTGTTAAAAACAAAAACATGTACACACATATACTTTCTCTTTATAATAGGCTTGTTTACTCATGAAACTTGTTAAATATAGAAAAATGAAACCAACCTGCTGTTTTTGGAACTTTGTCTGCAAACAGCTGTAACAACAACAAAAAAAAACCCAGCTAGTTAACAATATGTAAGTGAAGTCTCAAGCTTAATGCCCTTAGCTTTAGCGATTTGCAAATCATAAATTCATTCTCAGAACACTACTTTGGCAATAACTTTTAATTCCTAGTAAGAATCACTATCAGCTTTTAAGGTCCTACAGGGTTGTGTTGAGAAACATGAGAACCAACAAATATGAAGAAAATCTGGAACTAGTCATGACTTAAAATAGTGACAGACTCCTTAAGCATGACTCAAGAGCTTTTAATATATCACACCTACTTCTGAATAGACTTCAGGCTTCTCAAAAGTATACCACCCCGAACTTCATGTTGAAATCTAAAATCAAAAATTCTCAAAAGCACTGCCACACAAATGCATGATTAGGTAAATAAGTTGTTTAGTCACTGGCAATGAAAATGCTACCACCTTCAACCTGCCAGCATAGCTTTAAGCATCAGGTTAGTGGTCCCTAACCTAATTGTGGAGGACTTGACCACTTCCTCAGTGAAATCCACAGCTCCTCAGTTGCAGCGCCTACAACTTTTCTCTTGGAGGAATATATTTATGGTTTAAGTAATTAGGTATGGGATTCTTCCTGAGATGTTTCAACTCCTTTTCTCACACCTTTCCAAGTCCACATTTCTTATTCCAAGTATGACTACAAAGCCTTTCTTGGCAGCTCTACCTCTATCCTCACCTATGCACCTGTAGGTCTTGTCTCATTCCCATGAAGCTCTGGCTAACCTGATACTAACCTACCCAGCACTAAGGCCAAGTTTCCACAAGAGTCCTTGTCAATTATCAGCTCTTGACTACAGATAAATGCTGGCGTTAGAACCTAGTGCTCTTTAGGTGTCTACCTATTATGTACCCAGAGCACTGTGGTAGGTGGGCAACGGGGAGATCTAACTTTGGAGTTAAGAGCATCAAAAATCACTCAATAATAGCTTCTGGAGTTAACAGTTTAAAAAGGAGAGACACTAAGTAACATTTCACCATGGCCTAAGGGCACCGAGGTTAACGAGAATATTTAATTTTGTAAAAGAAACACAGCAATTGTTTAGGACACATTACTAACTGATCTTTAAGCGGCCACTTAACACCTCCAGAACTTAAGTAGGTAACCACTGGCAATCCACCCTGGTCAATGCAAAACTGCAGCGTGGCCAGTCATAACATGTCTGTTTTACAGAGGGTAATAGGGAGGGGTTCCAGAGCGCCTCCCCCGCTGCGCCATCACTGCGACAGGAGGCGGTCCTTGGGCACCAGCAAAAGCCAGGCCTTTCTCGTTTCCGCTCGGGGGTGGGGGATGCGGAGGGGTATTTTGGGCCTCCCTAACCAAATGTTGCTGCTTCAGACCAAATGGCCATACGATCAATTCGCACACAAGTCTGCTACAAAACTATATTCTTAATAGAAACCATTAGATTTAGGAGCCATTAGAATTAACCGGACTAATGTGCTCGTACCGGCTCCCCGAGCCTTCGTCCTTGAGACCTTAGGCAGAATTCCTGCCCAGATCGGACTAAAAGGCAGCGGCTCGGGGAAGGTAGTTGGGAAGAGGCCGCGGGGCTGCAGCGCCGCGGCTGAGCAGGGCGGGGCCCAACGGCTCGGAGATGGGAGAGGCGCGGAGCACGTGCGCCCGGCCTCGCAGGGCCCCACAGGACGCAGCCACGTGCGCCCGCGGGTAGGCCGAGACGGGCGGGGGCGGCCCCCTCCCCCCAACGGCCGCGCCCCGCCCGGCTTTGTCCGCCGCCCGCCCAGCCTCCCCGCGCCTCGCCGGCCTCCCAAAATGGCCCCTCGTCAGGAAATGGCGCCGCCGCCCGCGCTCGCTCCTCTGGAGGGTCGGCCCGCGACCGTGGAAGCCTCCCCCTCCACCGCCCAGGACTCCACCCTGTAGCACCACTGCCCACCCGACCTCGAAGCAGACGCGGCCCAAGGGCTCGTCATCGGCCGTAATGTCGAAGAACACGGTGGGGTTGACCATGGCTGCAGCAAGCGGCAAAAAGCGATAGCGGCGTCTGCAAAGCGGCACGAGCCTGGCCGCTGCTGCTTTTATACCCGGCTCGGGCCCCGCCCACTACCAAGTCGCGCGCCTGGACCTGGATCAATCACAACTGCTTCCCAGACGGAGTGACGGTGCGACAGACCTATGAGCGCACGCGGGCGCTGGTGGGGCGGGGAGAGAGGCGCGCGTGCGCTGTAGTGCACGGAGGCAGGTTCCCGCCCGCGGGCTCCTACAGGAATGGTTGCGGCGCGGGCGGTGGGAGAAGAGTCCGAGGGCAGTTATGGAGGGTAGCCTCGCAATCTGGCTGTCTATAGGAACGCGTCGGGGCCTCTGGCCTTCCCCAGTGATACTGGGTATCTTCCCATTGCACAGAGGTAGTAACTGAGGCAAACGTGGACCTCAAGGTCGAGCGGCCCTTCAAGGTCGGGCGGGGTCCTGCGGCGCGGCCCTCGCTGCGGAAACTCCAACAGGCATCCTTGGGCCGAGATCCAGGACCCACACCGGCATTGTGCAATGGCAACCGCTTCCTGATAGGTCCCTCTGAGCGCCTCCGTTTTCTTAAACTCTGGGGAACGGGCACAAGCAGCCCCCTCATTTTAAAGATTATGAAATACTTTTTAAATGTCCTACTTTCTAAATATATCTTGTGGTTTCTCCAGGAGGAAGCTATTTAAACAAGATCCTGGTCAGAGCCTACCTGTAATTTTTTATCTCCCCAATCCCCCAAGGTCTTCTCATTTCATCGTGAGGCCTAAAGTGTACTCTCAAATGCTTCCCAGGATGATGGCACACGCCTGTAAACCCCACCGCTAGATAGACTGAGACGAGGATAGTGAGTTCCAGACAACCTGAGCTGTGTGAGGCCCAGCCTCAAAACAAAGCCTAAGAATGGGAAAGTCAGTGCTGTGGAAGATCCTTCACCATAGCGTCTGCGGGAGTTGGCTCCAAGCTGTAAGACCTTAGACACGGAACCTCAGGAATGTGGGTCTGGCCATGCCTTATTTGGATGAATCAGACCAAAAGCACATTCAACTGAACTACAAAGAGTCTTGACCTGCCAAACTGGAAAATTCTGTACCAGTGCAGCTTTTATTCATATATAGCATCCTGTAAACCTGCTTTTCTCAAAAATAAATAAATAAATAAATGTCTCTGACGAGAAAGTGCTTGCAGCACAAGCTTAAGGACCTGCATTTGGATCCCCAGCACCTATGTAAAAGCCAGGCCATTGGGCGGAGTCTAAGCCCAGGCCTGGAGACAGTGGAGACTGATTGGTTAGACAGTCTAGGCAAGACTGAGTCAGTGTAATAGTTGCGGTAGAGACGGATGCGGAGATGGCCCCATGCTTAAGAGCACTTGCCTTCATTTTTAATTAACTGGTTAATTAACTGGTTGTTTTGGTTATAGTTGAGTTTTAGGAGTTCTTTACATATTCTGGGTTTAGTTTCTTCTCTCTCTCTCTCTCTCTCTCTCTCTCTCTCTCTCTCTCTCTCTCTCT
>JANHMN010000007.1:55707123-55719568 GCA_030674055.1 Rhabdomys pumilio | reverse complement strand
TCTCTCTCTCTCTCTCTCTCTCTCTCTCTCTCTCTCTCTCTCTCTCTTTTGGTTTTTCGAGAGAGACAAGGTTTCTTTGTGTAACTCTGGCTGTCCTGGAACTCACTCTGTAGACCAGGCTGGCCTCGAACTCAGAAATCCGCCTGCCTCTGCCTCCCAAGTGCTGGGATGAAAGCCGTGCGCCACCACTGCCTGGCAGGAGTTCTTTCCATATTCTGGGTTTAATTTCTTAGCAGACACATCAGTTGCTGATTTCTTCCCCTCTCACTCCATTAAGCCAGCAAGATGGCTCCGCAGGTAAACGTGCTTGAAGTACAAGTCCCTGGAACCCCGTCAAAGGCCAGATGAAGTGGCTCACATCTGTGATTCCAGCACTCTAAAGGTTGGGAATCAGACATAGGAGACTGACAAGTCACTAGAGAGTCCTTTCCTCAAAGCAAGGTGAATACCAGAGAGATGTTCAGAGGTGACAAGTCTGATGGCTTGAGCTGGACCTCTGGAATCTACATGGTAGAAGATGAGGACAAGTTGTCCTCTGACCTCCGCATGCGTGCGCCCGTGCGCATGCTCACATACACGCGCTCAGGCACACACATACACTAAATGTTAAAAAAAATCCGACTTGCAACAAAGTTTTTCTTTAAGCTGTACATGTGCCCACACTCACACACATACAAGTAAATAAATGTAAATACGTAAGTAGATAAAAGTGAACACAGATGTGCCTCCCACACGAACAAATACATATGTGTGCTAGAATTACAGAGATGAGCCACCATACCCAGTTTATAGAATGCTGGGGTGAGAATTTAGGACTCCAGGCATGCTAGGCCAACAGTCTACTGACTGAGTTGCATCCCCAGGCACCAAAACAAGGCACTTTGTACCGAGACCCTGGATCACAGGAGACACCATCATAACAGGCTCCCAACATTTCATAAGTGTTCTGATTTTTTCACATCTTGAGCAATACTCATTATTCTCTCTTGAAGGCATATGGAAGTCGGAGTATAGCTAGTTGTGCAGTACTTTCTTAGCCTCGAAAGGGGAGAGCTCTAACCACACCCAGCCAGGCATACCTCCAGCAGAGCAGTGAGTACTACTGGGAACTGGCCAACATGTCTAACCCTGCACAGGCTCACGTAAACCTGTAGCAGGGGATTTGATCCTTCCCCAAGGGCATAGGCACCAGGGTTATAAGAGCATAACAGGTTATGTGCTATGAGAGCAAGGGGACCAGGGAGAAGGCCCTGGGATTCCCCCAGAGGCTGTGCTGATACTCCAGACCAGCTATTGCCATGAGGAGGGGAGAAAGGCAAGCCAGAGATGTCAGCCTCAAATAACTGAAAGCTGGATTCCACAGCCTAGTCCAGATGTCCGTCCATGCAGACTGTATGGACTTGACCCCATACGCGAGCAGCCAGCAGCCTGCCAGACGAAACAGTACACAGTTCTCCAGACAGTGCTACCTTTTAGTTGCTAACCTCTACTTTTGGGGTGGAGGAGGGCAGGATCTTGCTATATAGTGGCCAGATTAGATCTCACTATGTAGCCCAGGCTGGCCTTCAGATCATGGTAATCCTCCTTCTGAACCTCCTGGGATTACAGGGAAGTGCTACCTCCTCTTCCAAAGGGCTCTTAGCCTGTTTCCGGTGGACAACAGCTAACCAGCATAGCATCATAGCTTGCTCCCAGGGAGTTCCTGTGACAAATACATTGCAGGTGGAGCTGGTCTCACTCCCAACCTCGGGACTGGGGAGCTCTGGCATGTAACATGATGGCATTTTCTTCAAGAAATGGGGGCCTTCCCTGGAACTTTTGCTTAAATTCTGGGAAAGAGATGCTCTCTCTTCTGGAGTGAGTGGGACATAGGGTCTCTCTAATGCACTCACAAAGCAGTAAGTAGGTTGGAGTGGCTCCAGCGCAGGGCAGCACCACCTCAGAAGTCCATTGCCTCCAGCATTTGTTTGTTTGTTTGTTTGTTTCATTTTGTTTTTCAGCTTCTTCTTTTTTTTTTTTTTTTTTTTTTTTTTTTGGTTTTTTTTTCGAGACAGGGTTTCTCTGTATAGTCCTGGCTGTCCTGGAACTCACTCTGTAGACCAGGCTGGCCTCGAACTCAGAAATCCACCTGCCTCTGCCTCCCAAGTGCTGGGATTAAAGGCATGCGCCACCACCGCCCGGCTGTTTTTCAGCTTCTTATTTCCCCAAGACAAAAACAAACTATAGAGGTCTCATTGTTCAAACATCTGGAGAATTTTTGGGACATTGACAGTAAAGCATTTATCTGGATGTGGCCCTTCCAAGGGCAGGATGCCTCTGGCTATGTTCTGTGTGGCTTGCAATGCTGTTTAAGCCCCTAGGGGGCAGCACCCAAGCACAGCGCTCCCCACTGTTTTTGGGGATCTTGTCCTCTAAGAACAGCCCTGATGTAGCTAGCTGCCCGTGTTTGAGGCTTGCACCGTCTAGATTCTGCCCATTTATCCACATTACTCAGCTGATTCCAGAAGAAATATTGGGGTAGACCTGGAACCTCACTTCTTCCAGAGAGTACAGCTAAAAGTTATGTTGCCATCATACAAGGGTTGACAGGAGGCAAATTTTATACCAACTATTCTGGGATGGCCAGAACTAAAATACATATATCCTTTTTCTTTTCTTTCCTGTTTCCTTTTTTGTTTTTGTTTGTTTGTTTGTTTTCCCAGAGATAGGGTTTCTCTCTGTATCCCTGGCCATCCTGGAACTCTCTCTATAAACCAGGTCAGCCTGTCTCTGCCTCCCAAGTGCTGGGATCAAAGGCATGGATCATAACATCCAGCCAAATGTCCTTTTTCAAAGTGAGGTTTCTCTATCCATTACAATCAATAGAACCAACTCTAGCTAAATGGATCAATGGATTTATTGGAAAGCTTGCTAATAACTCATGATGCATTGGAAAAACAAGAGACACGAGCTTAGAGAACAAACAAGGACTAGAGGCCTCACACCAGAGCACAGCCAGAGTCTGCCATCCTAATACACCTATTGAGGATGCAGCCTCCAGCCTTGGACACCTACAGTGTCCAAGCCCAGCCCACGTGCTTGCTAATGGCACAGGAACTCTGAGCCCCAGTCCTCAACACTGAGTTTTCTAGTTTTCTTTCTGCTACTGTCATAAAACACTGTGACCAAAAACAATTTAGGGGGAGGAAAGGGCTTATTTACACTACCAGGTCCATTATCTTAGGATTTTACTACTGTGAGCAGACACCATGACCAAGGCAACTCTTTTAAGGACAATATTTAATTAGGGCTGGCTTACAGGTTCAGAGGTTCAGTCCATTGTCATCAAGGCAGGAGCAGGGTAGCATCCAGGCAGGCATGGTGCAGGAGGATCGGAGTTTCACACCTTTATCTGAAGGTAGCTATGAGAAGACTGACTTTCAGGCTTTATCACCTAGGATGATAAAGCCCGCCCCCCCAACAGTGACATACTTCCTCCAACAAGGCCACATCTTCTACTAGTGCCACTCCCTGAGCCAAGCATATTCAAACTACCATACCCATGATTGAGGAAAATCAGGGCAGGAGCTTAAACAGGATTCACTGGGCGGGTATACTGCTTACTGGCCCATAGCCAAATAGCCTTCTTCTATAGCCCAAGGCCTCTTGCCCAGAGAGATGGCACAGCCCACAGTGGGCTGGGTCCTCCCACATCAGCATAAAGAGAATTCCATGTAGACGTAGCCACAAGGTTAATTTGATCTGGGCAATCCCCCGACTGAGACTCCGTGCTGAGTCTGGGTCCTAGTACTGCAGACAAGCAAACACTTCCTTCTCTGAACTTGCAAGAATTCACATCTGTGAGCATCCTAGCCTGGCCAGCAGGTCACCCCAACACGAGTGGAGTACACCCTCTCACCCCAACCCCCCCCCATGATGGCTGCACTAAGCTGGGACAACCAATCAGGAAGATGGTGACCCCAGAATTCACAATCTAGCAGGATCCCCAGGTTAAAACTTGGTTCCCTCTGTGTGACTGGGGATGGAAGCCAGGATTTTTTGCGTTAAGCAAGTGATCTGACACTGAGCAGCACAAAGTACCCCTAAGGGGTGTTTAGTCACACTCTTGACCTGCCTCCAGACAGGCGAGGGGGGAGATGATAAAGAATTTTTAAAGAGATTATTGTAGGTTAAAAAACACTAAAAGTCAGACTGTATCTGACAGCCAGATGTAAACCGGGAGGCTCGATTGGATTGCGGGCTGGAACAGGTAGTCACACTGCAGAGTCAATGCGGCTGGAGAGCTATTGGTAACGTCCTCTGGCAAATGTGCTGTGTGAGTGTGTCTGACTTGTGTGTCTGATGTGTGGGGTGTAAGTGCTACACATATGGAACACACATGTAGAGGTCAGAGGACAACTTGGTGAAACTGGTTCTCGCCTTTCACTGTGGGCTCAGGGCATCAAGCCTGTAAGCAAATGCTTTTCCTCAGTGAGCCATCTGGCTGGCTCACATGAGAACACTTATTATCTAGGATGCTTTCTGCATCCAAGATATCTGCAACCAACTTTCCTAGGTTGGTAACAGGTAAAGCACAAAAATACAGATACACTGAAAGAGGCCTGAGCTACACAGTCACAGGGTGACTGATTGTTGCCAAGTCTCAACGTCATGTAAGTACTTGTACTATTTTTTTTTTCTAGTTTTGTAAAAGTGATGCCTTTTTAAAATAAAGAATTTGGGGCTGGGCATGGTGGCACCACAGCCTTTAATCTCAGCACTCAGCACTCAAGAGGCAAAAACAGACAGGTCTCTGAGTTCACCACCAGCGTGGTCCTTACAAGTTCCAGGTGAGCCAGGGCTACATAGTGAGACCCTGACCTAAAAAAAAAAAAAAAAAAAAAGAAAGAAAAGAAAAAGAGAAGAAAAAGAAAAAGGGGATGAAAATTCGATTTACTTGGTCACCTGTGGTCAGGACTAGACAAGGCCCTTCACAGAGTGATCCAGGCTGCAGAAGGTCCCATTTGTTCTAGAGCTAGAAGCTCCCCTTCCCCCCTTCCCGGCCCCTGACCCTTCCTTCTGGGACCATGGGAAGAAGCCAGAGGAGGCTAGAATCTGAGAAAGCAGGGATGTGGCATGGAGAGCTCGTTGTGGGCAGGGCCCAGGAGTTAGACCTGAGGTCTGTGAGAGGATACTACCCTACAGGCTCTCCTCTGACTGTCCCTCTGGCTTTGGAGAGGGCTCTCCACCTCAGCCTAGTTGTAGGTGGGCCCACATGGGAGCCGACTGGAGCCATCCCTGGCATCAGAAGGCATAGCCATTAGGCCCTTTGTGTGGGGTGGCTGAGAACTGGGCTGAGGCTCTGCAGGACAGCTGCACAGAAGCAGCTGAGACCAAGCTCACAGAGAGCCACAGTCAGCCTCCCCACCCCCATCACCAGCACCAACCCCAACCTCTCAGCCCCCATCCCCACACAGCTGTGCCTGAGGCCCTGGTGGATCTTGGAATACTATTTTGAGTTCTTCCTTTCTTAAACTGGTTCAAATTCTTCCCCAAAAGTATCTGGCTAACCCACAATGAAAACTTTCATCAGGGAATGCCCAGCCTGGGAGGAGCTGGAGGTGTGGAAGGGGGAGGAAGGAGGCTCATTAATTCTCTTGAGCCCCATTCCTTTAGTCCCAGCACTTGGGAGGCAGAGGCAGGAGGATCTCTGTGAGTTCGAGGTCAGCCTTGTCTACAGAGTGAGTTTCAGGACAGCCAAGGTTATACAGAATCTGTTTCAAAAAAACAAAACAAACAAAGTCAATTAACAAAGAGGTCCAAACTCTAACATTCACTTACACAGAGTTCAAAGCTGGACAAATTTAGGGGTCATGGGCCTCTCTGTGGTCTGTACCAGTAGGCACACCACAGTTCACCCATCAACCCTCAAGAGCATATCACTTCTGTGTGTTCTTTATGACAGTTAAAACAAAAGCAAACCGCAGGGCAAGTGACCGATAACCATTGAGATAAAAGGTAAACCTTTGAGATTGGCGGCAGGGGTTGGGGGAAGATGGGACAGAAAATGGTGTTAACATTGTCTTGACTTCTTAGAACCAAGAAGACCTAGAGTGGTTGAGGGCAGAGGGTTGCATCAGGGAGGGAATGGGGGCAGTGGGAAGGTACCATACACATTGAAGAGTTCCCCCCTTTTTTTTTTTTTTTGGTTTTTCTTTTTTTTTGTTTTGTTTTGTTTTTTTGTTTTTTCGAGACAGGGTTTCTCTGTAGCCCTGGCTGTCCTGGAACTCACTCGGTAGACCAGGCTAGCCTCGAACTCAGAAATCCGCCTGCCTCTGCCTCCCAAGTGCTGGGATTAAAGAGAAATCCTGTCTTGAAAAACCAAAAAAAAAGCTGGGCAGTGGTGACGCATGCCTTTAATCCCAGCACTTGGGAGGCAGAGGCAGGTGGATTTCTGAGTTCGAGGCCAGCTTGGCCTACAGAGTGAGTTCCAGGACAGCCAGGGCTACACAGAGAAACCCTGTCTCGAAGAAAAAAAAAACAAAACAAAAAAAAAAAAACAAACAAAAAAAAGTAGGTTATTGGTTAGTTTGGGGATGCATGTTTTGAATCCAAGCATACAGGAGGCAGAAGCAGGTTGATCTCTGAGAGTTCAAGGCTAGCCTGTTCTATATACTGAGTTCCAGGACAGCCAAATTTCGTGAGATCCTGTCTTACAAGGTTATTCATGCCTTTCTTGCTCTGGTTCTTTTTAAGGTTGAGTAGACTGTGTTTTCATTTGCCTGCGCTTTTTTTTTTTTAACCTATCAGTTGTTAAAAGACGGTGTGATGGTGCACAGGTAATTCTAGTGCTCAGGCAAGGCGGGATGAGGAGGCTAGCCTGGGCTTCACGGGGAGCCTGTCTCATCTCAAAACCAAGTGTGATTTCCAAATTTGTTTCCTTCCTACCTGTCTGCTGGGACCCCACTGCAAAAAGACAGCAGGTTCCAATCTAACTGCCTGAGACATACTATACATCCTGGGGCATGAGACATGTTGTATTGACAACATGTATTCTGTATGTCAGGTCTAGCCAATTTTATTAAAGTTATGTAATATTTGGCACATATGTAAGATTATAGTGACAAAGCAAGTGTGATGAGGCAGAAAGCCCTGAAGCTGGCAGCTCACTGGGTCTCCACAGGGAACAAGTCCATGGCCCTGCTTTGTTAAAAAGGAATGCACTGAAGTTGCGTCCAGCTAGCTCATTAGCCTTGATCTCCCTAAAAACTTCGGACTGAGTTTCTACCTTTCCCGACTCTCATGCACAACGGTGCACAGCGACTCTGGCAGCTATTCCTCAATCACTTGTCCATCTTCTGAGGTTGGGCCTTCTGGATGGCTGTCGTCAGGTCCAAAAGAAGTTTAGGACAAACGGCTATGGTGCTGCTGGTCTCTAGGCTCTCAACATTCCAAGTACCTGTTACAGAGTCTATGCTGGCATCCTGGCCCTTCTAACCCAGCCCCCTACCCTAAACTTGTCCAGCTCTTCCTCCCCTTCCACAGCAGAGGCTGTAGCCAGCATTGCTGTGGTGTCCTTACATTCCTGGCCCTGGCCCACTCTGTTTTCTCCACTCCTGTCCCCCCCCACCTCAGTAAGACAGAAAAGCTGGAAACAGGCTCCTTAGGGTAAGGTAATGAGAGGGTCACCGGTGTGTTCTCAAATGTCAAAGACAGCTACTGAGCCTCTGGCGGCTCCTTCCTCTTCCCCTCAGCCTCCTCCAGTGCTGTAGGCAATGCTTTGGCAGCCAGCCGAGGATTCCCCTCACCCCTCCCTGGTTCTCACCTTTCCTGTTACACAGGAAATGCTGTCTGGGCAGGGCCCAGGCCAAAAGGGGCAGTGAGCACAAGCTCACACCCCACTGCGCCTGAGGCCCCTGGCAGTGCTGCAGTCACTTGACAGATAGCTGGCTCCCTGCCGTAAGGCACACCCAGGGAAGGTGACATGGTGGCAAATGTCTCCAGGGCAAGCCTGAGACACTTTACAAAATAGCTCTGCAGCTGAAGCCAACTTGGAAAATTCCAGGGTAAAGGAAATTTACCACAGCTCAGGGATAGCCTGAGCTTGGAAGAAAACATCTAGATTTTTATTTGGGGTGCTAAGAACAGGGAGGCCACAGCCCCTCAGCACAAAGGAAGGACTCAGCCAGGCCCACCAAGAGGGAGTCCTTTAATAGATTGCACAGACAAGACACACAACAGGCCAGCACCCTGCTTGCAGGCCCAGGCGCTTTGCCAGCAGATGCAATGGCCTCCCCCACCTGGGTGTGGGCCGCAGGGTGGAGATGAGGTGGTTTAAAAAACACAGCTGTACTAATTCTTCACTTTCACAGAAAAGAGAAACTTGGGGGAGCAGCTCACTGGAGAATTTACATAGAGCTGAGTCTGAAAGCCCACCCCTAGAGGAGTTGAACCTCCCCGTGAGCGAGCTGTCTGTGCTCGGTAAGGGGCAGACACCACATGGAAGGCGCAGGCCAGTCCACAGAGGAACATGCTGACTCGAGCAGCTGTCCCTCCCTTTCCCAGCTGTTAGCGTTTCTACACTATGTACACTGTTGTGCTTTATTGCTCCCACCCCAGCCTCTGCCTGAAGCTCAGGGTGGAGGGAGAAACCCCTGAACCAGATTCAGCTGGGTGGGAGCGCCAGGCCCCCAAAGACTGGTGCTCTGTATGGTTCTGAGACTGCCAGGCTCAGGCCACTGGAGCTGCAGACCAAGGGTACAGAGCCAGCCTCACCAGCCAGTGATTCTGAGGAGCAGCAGAAACAGAAGGATCGGTGCTGAACAATGCAGGCTGGGTGGGAGCAGGCAGGGTGGAAGGACAAGTGCAAGGCCATGAGTCTGGGGCAGAGGGTTGTGCACACGAGGCTGTCGGGGCCTGCAGGACACCTCACAAGAACCATTCTGTAGCAGGGAGCTTGATGGAGGGTGTGAGGACCACTGGCCTGGGGCCTCTTAGAACACAGGGCTGCTTCCAGTTTATCAGGAGCTGGCAGTGGCAGGCCCCAGCTCAGGGTGTGTGCAGTGGGAGACTCAGGGAGAACCGGCAGGCACCCTGTGGGGCTGGATGAGAAGGGAAGGCTGTGGTGATATCTTTGAGTGTGTCTTCGTCAGACCAGGGGTTAACACAGGATCAGTTGTTCTCAAAGAGCGAGAGCAGATCATCACTGCTGTTTGTGGGGAGGTCAGGTGGACCCAGGTAGGAGAGCAGTTCATCAGGATTGGTCAGTTCTGGGAGCAGCTGAGGACAAAACAAACACATTAGCTGCTTTGGTCTTAGACCCTTCATGTCCAGTGGCCACGCTGTCCTGGCCCTAGGCCCAGTGGGAATGCTAAACTGCCCTTCCCCTGCTAAATGCTGGGTGCCTGAGAGAAGCCATCTGGCTGTTGAAGCTGCCTGTATCTCCTCATGGAAGGCTGCTATAGGACAATAGCTTGAGACACAGTTCCCAGGAACCAGTCAGTACAACCGGAAGTGGACTGGAGATGCACAGGCCTGAGAAAGGATCTCCAGTGTAATTCTCAGGGCCCAGGGCAGGTGGTAGGATTCCATGCCTCTGGGGCTTTCTGCTCTGGCCTGCTCCTCATCTTCCTCATGGGGAACTTCAGTGAGTTTCTATTGTGGTCCAAGGACAGTGAACACACACACATGCTTCTGCTCATAAACTGCCTGTGTCATCAAGATGCACAACTGAATAAATGCCCAGGTCACGTTGGGCTCTGAGGACAGTGCTGTGAGCTTAACATACCCAGGCTCCAAAGCCTCTAAGGGTAGGTCACTCATTAACCACACACAGATACCTGGTACCCTATAGCTATTCCAGGTATAACCTGTGTGGGTAGCATTCCCTCCTGAAGGTTCGCTGTCATCCCTTCATGAAGCAAGGTGTGTAGACCCAGGGACCGATCCCCAGCACGGGACTGGTTACTTACATCCAGAGCTGGTTCTGAGGCCTCCCCTGCCCCAGTCATGCTGGGAGGCCCCATCATGCCCGTGGCAGGATTGAAGGCCAGTTCACTGATGGGCCCTGTGTTTGGTTGGCCCAGGGGCTGCCGGGATGCAGGGGAAGGGTTTGGATGGTGTAGCTGGGTGCCTGGGGTGGGCCCGAGGTTGGGAGTGTGCAGTCCTGGTGGACCAGGATTATGGGCTGGGTCCAGGTGGCCTGCTGGTGCCATCTGAGAATGGAGAAAAAACTTATAAGAATAGCTCAAGGCCTCCTTGGAGACTCCCGCCCATGGGCCTCTGTACACAGCACTAACCTGGCCTGGGAGACAAGGAGCAGACTTGTCTGGAGTCAGGAGACTACTGGGAATGTCAGACTGGTAGGAGATTGGGGGTGGCCCCTGGTTGAACTCAGTAAGGTTTGGGGTGGTGGGTGTAGCAGATGGGAAGGATTCTGGGAAGGTTCCAGGCCCCAGGAAGTTGGAACCTACAAGAGGAAAGTCAGACAGGAAGCTCAGAGAGGTAGACATGTCAGGTGGAAAGGTGGCTAGGGCATGGGGGGATGCAGCCATCCAGGCAGTAATTCTACCTGCCTTCCCATCAAGGCCAGGGGGCCGAACCCGGGGCAGTTGTAGCAGACAGACCTCAAGAGATGGAAAAGGACCCACCACAACCAAGTACAACACACATGCAGCCTGAGTCCTTGAGGGACACCCCAAATGGAAGTATTTCAGTGAAGAGCAGAGAAGGTGGAAGCCACACTACCCTGCTTCCTAGAGTCATGGTCCACCATGACTTCCCCACCATGCCAGAGATGGGACATGAAGGGCAGGCATCCTCAGCACGGTCCTTGTAACTGTGTGGCTGCAACACTGCCACAGGCAAGGAGACTGATCTGGAGAGGATGCGTCATTTGCCCAAGGTCACCTGAGGTTCAAGCCTGGGGATGCCATACTCACCCTGGCTGGGGTAGTCGCTGGGGGCAGGGGCCGAAGGGGGCTGCAATGGGGCAAAGGGGGCAGCGCCAGGGCCCAGGGCTGCAATCATCTCCATCACACTGGGCATGAGCACATGGGCAGGGCTCACAGTGCGGCAGCGCTTCAGCACTGGCCCGTCTGGCTCCTCCTTGATGTGTAGGTCAGGCTTCACAGGCACTGGCTTCCAGCTGCACGTGGGGTCGATGGTGATCTCCTCGTAGTCTGAGCTAAGCAGGGACAGATGGGTATGGTCATCTGCCACCCGCCCAGCACCTGCTGCCCTATTCAGCTTTCAGGAAGCTCCCAAGCAGGCCTTCTGCTCTAACACTCTTCTACCCAGAAACCTTCAGCACTTAGCAGATGTGCAGTAGGCACTGGCCGGGAGTGGAGCTGCTTCACTGTGGGAAGAGACTCCGAAGACCACACTCACTCCAGGACCGCCCTCTGGTGGCCACAGGGGTGGCAGGAAAAAGACACTTACTTCTGAATATAAATCAGGATGCCTAGCATATACTGATCCACCTCCAGGCCCTCCAGCAATGCCGTCTTGCTGTAGAAAGCAAAGGAGACTGTTTAGTCCAGCTCTTATCACCTATGTGAAATGACTCTGTAAGGGCCCTTGTGTTTGCAGCATGGCGTGTAACAGGTGACCCTATGTAAGGTGACCCCGGATAAACCACTATGGTAGCCCAGTGTGAGGAGATGCTGTGCAAGGCCACCTAGTAGGTGCTCTCTGCCCTGAGCTGGGCTGCTCTGGTCTGTGTTAGAGAGCCCTTCTTGATGCTATTTCGTGGTTCACCCTCTGAGGAAGCAACAGCTCTCCCCTCATCATAAACAAGATTGACTTACTTGCACACCGGGCATCTCCAGGTCCCCCGCTCACAGTTGAGCTGTAAGTATGATTCCAGGTCAAAGCACTGTGGAGAGACAGGGAGAGGTCATTCTCACCCCCTCGGTGGACAGGGTTGTGATGACAGTCTTTAGGAAAGTTGACTTATTTACGTGTATCTTTAAGGTATCAGGTTTCTACTGCAGCACTGTCTGTAAGAGACCCAGTTTGGGATGCCCCAAACAGCCTTTCCCAGCACTGTGATGCCCTAGAATCAAAGCAAGTATCCACAAGGAATCTCTTCACCCAAGACAGGCTGGGGTGTCGCATGCCTTTAACCCTAGTGTTTGGGGCCAGGGGGGAGGGGGGGAAAGGAGGTCAGGCCTCTTTGCTGGGTCTGTCTTTTTGGTCTGCTAGCTGAGATACTGGGTTCCCATCTGACAAGACAAAGAGGATGAGGCTGAAAAGATTGTTTTTCCAACACTTGAGTTAGGTGGTGTATGCCTGACATCTCAGTGCTTGGGAGCTTGAGGCAAGATGATTAGAAATTCAGGTTCATCCTGCTACATAGTGAGTCTGAGACCAGCCTGGGGTATCTGAGGTCCATAGTGAGTCTGAGGCCAGCCTGGGGCATCTGAGGTCCATAGTGAGTCTGAGGCCAGCCTGGGGTATCTGAGGT
>JANHMN010000007.1:55631155-55707113 GCA_030674055.1 Rhabdomys pumilio | reverse complement strand
CATAGTGAGTCTGAGGCCAGCCTGGGGTATCTGAGGTCCATAGTGAGTCTGAGGCCAGCCTGGGGTATCTGAGGTCCATAGTGAGTCTGAGGCCAGCCTGGGATATCTGAGGTCCATAGTGAGTCTGAGGGCAGCCTGAGGTATCTGAGGTCCTATCTCAAGGGGGAAAAACCTGAGACAGATTGTCATTATGTATCCCAGACTGGCTTTCCACTTAAGATCCTACTGCCTCAGATCCTGAGATCTGGGATTACAGGTATAGATCACCATACCAGGCTCAAAATATTTCTCTCAACTGCTGATAAACATGTCTTTATTTGAAGCTTTTACAGATTGCAGCTATGGACACTAGTGTGCATTTCAGTTGGGCAAATGCTGGAAGTAGAACCCTTTCCGAGGTTCCTGTGGTCTGTTCTTTTTTTTTTTTTTTTTTTTGGTTTTTCAAAACAGGGCTTCTCTGTGTAGCCGTGGCTGTCCTGGAACTCACTCTGTAGACCAGGCTGGCCTCGAACTCAGAAATCTGCCTGCCTCTGCCTCCCAAGTGCTGGGATTAAAGGCGTGCACCACCACCGCCCGGCGGTCTGTTCTTTCTTAACCATTTTATTCATTTACCTTTCAAATGATATTCCCTTCCTGGTTACCTCTCCACACACACCCCTGACTATTCTTTTTTTCTAATATTACTAAGCAGTTTCTCAGTTTCCACCTAAATTCCAGTCAATACTGAGGCAACTTTCTGGTTTCTCTACAAGCTCAAACTATTTTAAGGGCAACAAATTTCAACACATGTCTACAGGAACCACACACCTGTATGTGGCGACAGTCGTGACCCCGGGCTGGGAGCTGAATCCTGCGGAAGGTGATGGGGCACTTCAGGGACACCTTGATAGCCGTCTGTTCCACCCCGTCCTCTCCATTGGGCCCAGGGGTGCCAGGGATGGTGCCGCTACTGAAGTTCCGCTTTACTGACATTGACAGGGGAAAGGACTTGAGTAAAGGTCCCCAATACCATGAGCTAACCAGGGACCCAGTCCTGCTCAATCAAAGGCTCTCAGGAGGAGCCTGGAGGTAACCAGTGCCCCTGGGAAAGAACCACCAGTCTGAGAGGAAATGGCCTCTGGGCCACAGGGCAGGGTTCAGCCTCGACACAGCACAGATGGCTGAGGAGTAGAGAGCACTCACTCTTGGTGATGCAGTGCTCAGCTGGCAAGAGGCGCTTCTTGAGGAGGCCCTGCAGCACAGAGCGGACAGACGGACGGTGCACCAGCTGCAGCACGAAGAGGTGGGACTGCAACAGAGTGAGGGATGGTACATGGTGAGTGGGGCACAGAGAGAAGCAAGCCAAGCCAGTCTACTTCCCGGCAGCTAGGCCCTCCTGAGTGTTGACACACAGGCAGGGCTTTTTATTTTGATACCACACTGTCTTAGCCCTCTGCAGGGCACTCTGGTACTGCTCAACCACTGCCTAGTTTTCTGTCGAAACACAATCACCGCAAGTCCCTGGAACTCCTGACATGATGTGGCTTCTGAGCCACCCTATTTCTTTTTTTTTTTGTTTGTTTTGGTTTTTTTTTTTTTTTTTTTTTTTTTTGGTTTTTTCGAGACAGGGTTTCTCTGTGTAGCCCTGGAACTCACTCTGTAGACCAGGCTGGCCTCGAACTCAGAAATCCGCCTGCCTCTGCCTCCCAAGTGCTGGGATTAAAGGCGTGCGCCACCACCGCCCGGCCCCCCCGCCGGCTGAGCCACCCTATCTCTATGCCACCTCAATCAGCATGGCTTCTGGTGGCCTGTAGCTCAAGGTCTACTTGGGATCCTGCCCACTGGAACCTGGTGAGGCCCAGACCAGTGCAGAACATCTTCCATGAGCTTTCTGTACAGCTTGGTTTCTTTGACATAATTAAAATAAAAGAAAAAGAAACATCTTGTTTCTCAAGAATGAAGACCCTCACCCACAAGCTCTCAAATTATTATCATAGGGGGTGTGTCAGCTGGCCCCAGCGCAAACCCTGCCCACAGCCCCACAGGCTACCCACAGCCCCACAGGCTACCCACACAGCAGCAGGCGGTGACAGTGATCTGGATGGTGTTGCGACCTGGCTGGCACACATGCTTCAGGTAGAGGGGCTTGTGCGAGGTCTTGTTGTCTCCACGCTCGATGCTGAGGGGTGTGGCATTGACGCTGACCTGCACAGATGCTGGCCAGTTGGTGTTCATCTGCCGGTCCTCATGGTGGTAGCACTTGAACTGCAGCTCCAGGTCAGGCCTAGCAAGGAAGAAGATAATGGGCGGTCACACTGTGCAGCCAGGGCCCAGGGGCAGTATGATAGTGAGACTCACCTCAGCATCAGGGTCTTGTAGACAGAATCTCGGAGCTGGAAGACATGGTTGCTCACAGCCAGGTTGTGCTGCAGGCGGAAGGGCTCCAGGACCACCCCATCTCGAACCGGGAAGGTCAGACGCAACTCATCACAAGGGACACTTCCTGAGGGCAGAGGCATGCTGGCCATGAGCTGGTACCCTGCCAAGGGGTCCTGCCCCTCAAGAACACTTCTGCACCTAGAGCCCCAAACCCTAACGCAACCCTGGCCAGATACTCTGGAGAGGATGATGCTCCTGCAAATGGGGCTCCCATTAGTGTTTCTTCTTAAAACGTGGGCCCACAGCCTGCATGTTCTATCCTGCCTTGGTTATCAAGCACAGTCGAATCACATTCTCAACACAGTCACAGGACATGGTTCCAATCTAGAAAGCACACTCAGACTGGACCACCCTGTTGTTCATCTGAAGGTTTTAGGATGCTAGCTTCTTCCACAGAAGTCTCCCTGAAGTAAGGGTTCATAGCAGGACTGAGCTGCTGAGGGTTCATTTTGGGTCCACAGGCAGATCTTGACAGGGCCACACTGCGGAACAAGAGGATCGGATCGAAGCTTCTGGCTCTTATGAAGCTGGGACGTTGGACTTCTCTTGGGGTCTAGCAACTGTCCCTGGTTTTCTAAGCTCCCTCTAGGACTCTGCTGAGTCTTCACTACCCAAGCTACTGAAACCTCAGGTGGATGTTGTCCTTAAAATAAACACTCACCAGAGGGTGATGGGTGCAAGGAGGTGAGGCCTGGCTTGAGGTCAGGCAGGAAAGGAGACTTGACTTCCTGGCTTGGGGACATGTAGGGAACATTGCTGCTAGGCGTCATGGGTGGTGTGGGATTCCCCGGCAGTGGGGAGCTGGGGTAACCAGGGATGGAGCGGGAAGGCTGTAGAGGTGGAGTATAAACAGTCAAAGCCGAATGGCAGGGTGGGAGGGCAGTCTGTTCAGAGCACCCGTGGACACCATCAGAACACCGGTGGGCAGGAGGCAGCCCTGGAGTACTTGGCAGGGCGCCTACACTTCCTCCTGCCTGAGTGCCCTCTTTCCACCCAGTGAGCCTCCCAGCCCATCCACCCCTGCCAAGCCCCGTACCCCACTCAAGCCAGGCTGGCTGTAGCTGATGCTGCCCCCGTTGAAGCTGGCGCCCTGCCCGTTGAACTGCTCTGTGGGCTGTGGGAGAGAAAACTGAGTGTGCTTGGGGCTCTGGCCTGCCCTGCACTGACCCCTTAGGCTCAATCCTAGACCCTGTAGAGGTCTGACCTGTGCATTCTCTACACCTCCCATAATTCAGAAGAAACACTACTGATGTCATAATGAAAAAAGTTAACACTACATGAAACAGGAGTGACCTTCCAAGTTGGAAGGGCTGAAAGGTTAAGTGCACACAACACTTCCTAGCCTTCCTGCTTCTTAGCCCCATCATCCTGCCTACCCAGGCTCCAAGTGAGGTCTGCTCATCCTCATGCCCAGACAGAGTGTACTGCCCACAAGGGCCTGTCTTTTAAACAGAGGTCAGACAGGATGCAGGGTGGAGGAGGAAGGGAGTGAAATGCACAGCTTCACAAAGAATGGTCTTAAGAATGGCTTGGAAGCCTATTTACTGTTCACTACACCAATTATCTGCATGTGTGTGTGTGTGTGTGTGTGTGTGTGTGTGTGTGTGTGTATGTACATACGTACATACCACAGAACCAGACCAGTCAACCTGCGAGCCGTTCTTGTACTAACTAGGATTCCCTGGCCAACCTGCCTAAAGGCCCACTGAGTCCTGTGGCACTCAACCCAGCCCAGGCCCATGGAAGCCAGTCCTACCTTGTAATGCAGTCCCGTGGGGCCAGGGGCAGACAGGGACTGGGCCATACCCTGCTGCAGCGGTAGTCTGTGTCCTCCGTAGGAGGATGCAGGACCAGGAGGCTGCCCAGGGCCAGGAGCATACTGGGCAGTGCTGGCTGCATACTGGCCTCCTTGCAGATACTGCTGTCCAGGATACACCTGAGAAGTAGAAGCACAGGAAAAGAGAGGTATCGGGGGAGCAGTTTGCCATGCATGTACATACGTATATGTGAGGATACGTGCGTGTATGTGACCCTGCTGGGCAGAGGCAGTCCTCTTTCACTCCAGATGCCACTCTTGTCATAACTTGGGAGGGCACTTGGGTAGCTGAATCATCATCTAGGACCCAGCAAGATACTCACCTCTGAGTAGGCTCTCTTGACGCCCTGTCGAGGCAATGGCTGCCCCTGGGGAGGCCCAGGGTACCCATGCTGAGGCAGTCGCTGTCCTGCATACAAGGGTGTCATGCCTGCTGCCCGGGTAGGATTCATGGCCATGGAGGAAAGGCCAGAGGGGCCCATCATTCCTCCCATGCCTGAAGGGTTCATGCCAGGAGGTACACTGGGTCCTCGAGGACCTCCATGCTGTAGAAACTGGCTGTTAAAAGACTGCCCAGTCCCCATCTGAGAAGAGAAAAAAGAGGAATGGTCAGATCCCACTCACTCTCAGCTACTGCTATGAACCTCTCTCTCACTGGCCTCACAAAATCCCAGCACAGTCCACACTTGTCCCCAGAACCTGCTGCCTTGCCAAACCCACCATGCCCACCAATAATTGCCACCACATGGAAGGAGCTTGAGGGGGCCTTACCGCTCCATACTGGCTTAGCTCCTGGCTCTGCTTCTCTTGCAGGGCAGCCACAGTGGCTGTGGCTGTGGCTGTGGCCGTGGCTGCAGCAGCAGCCATGGCAGCTGCGGCAGCTGCTTGTGTGAAGTCAGTTGAGGGCCGTGCTGCATGTGTGGGGAGCCCCAGGCCTCCAGGGGCACCAGCATACCTGCAGGTGATATAGGACTGCCTTACTGTCTACAAAGGCTTGCTCTGGGACACATAGCACGCAGGAGAAGCCCATTCTTCCATTCTTAATAGAACTTCTACTGTAGCTACTAGAGACAGTAGAGGAGTAGGCAACATCCAACCCTTCTGCAAGACTGCCAGGCTGATGGCTTCAAGTCACTGGCCAGGTGAGGGGCCCTGCTTACCCAGTAGTGAAACTGGATCCCCCAGGGTAGCCCCCTCGGCCATACACGCCTTGCTGTACGTAGCCCTTGCTAGCACCGCCTTCAGCAAACGCCTGCTGTCCCAGGCACTGCGGGGAGGTCAAGGCAGAGCTGCCACCTGCCACACCAGGCATCATGGAGCCACCAGGGGGGCTTCCTGCAGGGCCCATGGGGTTCCCCAAAACCTACAAGGAAGTGGGAGTCACCAAAGAGGACCAGCCTGTCTTCAAGACACAGCGCTAAAGTGCTAGATCTCAAGAGATGCCCAGCAAATGGGGTAGGATCTGGGGTGGGAGGAGTGGTTGTCTACAGTTCTGACTGGAGGACTCTATGGAGCCAAGGGAAGGCATCCCAGGATAATACAGAAGAAAGGCACCTAGTGACTTGAGACCCTCAGGAAGCCCCATCCTTGTGCTTCAGCCAGTCTTCTCGGTCCCTTATTCTTGGAGCCCTAAGACAGTAGAGGCACCACCAAGGCTCTGGATCCTGAGGGCTAGGGGAGGATGGCCCTGGTGTACACTCACCTGGCTCTGAGTTGCGTTGCCAACTCCCCACACAGTAGTGACCACGGACAGTGACCCAGCTGGCTGAGTGGCACTTTGTTGCCAAGGCACAGACTCATATGCAAATGAACCATCACTATAGAGAGAGCAGCTGGTAAGGCAGGGTCAGAAGGCCCAGGGCTTGCTAGAGGCAGGCCACAGAAGCCCACACTCACCCGTGTGGTGCAGGGGGCAGGGCAGGTTTCATGGGGTTCATGGGGTTCATTGGTGATGGAGCAGCCTACAGGCCCAATGTGCTGGAACTTATCTGGGAGTTGCTGCTCCGGCTGCTGAACAGGAGGGAGAGGGCAGGAGCTTAGATGCTCATGGCAACATGGACAAAGCCAGGGCAGTAGTGTTGGCAGATATCAGCCCAGAATGCAGTGTGAAGGAATTCTAACAAGGGCCCTGTCATCTTAAGCTATTGGACCAACCCTGGAAAAGGGCTTTCTGATATCCAATACTTCCCACATACCCTTCCCCACACTATAACCATATAAAGCCAGGAACACTCAACAGGCCCTGGAGTGAAGGTCAGAGGGGTAGCCAGCAGGGGTAGCACCCACCCAGGGGAGCCCAGAGACCTGAAAAGGAGCAGAGCCTAAGTGTTCTTTGAGGCGGAGGCTGGGAAAGTCAGGAAGCAGATGTATAACAGCAGTCAATCCTCCAGCTTGGCCTTAGGGCGGCTGTACCAACACGGCTGACACAGGACACAGGCACCAACCCAGCCCCTGGCTGGCAGCTCTTTCCTATCAAAAGGGTGGCAGAAGGGCTTCAGACCATAGGACCTTCAAGCTGATCCAGACAACTTGAGGGGAGCAGGCATGTGTAGGGTCAAGTGGGCATCTTGCCTTGCCTCCCACAAACCCATCTGTGACACTTGTGAGTTCCCAACATGACAGTGACACACACAGCACAACAGGTGTGTATGGGGGTATCCACAAGTAAGAGCATGCTAAAAAGCACATCTATATGATGGTACCAACTGGGCTTCATTCTTAGAAAACTCTAGCTGTGGCTGGTAGGCAGGTGAGGCCACAGCAGGTAAGACCAGTGGCTGGTACCAGAAGACTATCGCTCACTACCCTTCTCAGTGCCTCATCTGCTCAGGTCCTAATATATCCTCAACCACATGCATGCCTACCTCTGCTTGGTTTTACCAGAGGGTCACAAAAGCCATGTGTTGGGTACTTCTCAGGGGAACCTTGGGAAGGCCTGGATGTTCTTGTCTGAAATCTTTTCATAGTAGGGATTGTGTGATTGCCATGTGTTTTTGAAACATGCTCAAAGCTGGTGGTTTCCATCTTGCCACTCAGTACTCATAAGCCTCTTGTTTAGAGAAGGGGTAACCCAGTACCCACTCAGTTCTGGAACAAATATTGCTTTGTGCTTATCATGCAGGGCTCAGTACAGACCTGGAAGCTCTGCAGGGCAGGGCTATACACACAAAGCCCCAGAACAGGTGAGAGAAAGAGAGAAAAGAGACTGTGACTTGGCCCTGCCTGGGCAGCCTTAGGCTCCCAGGGGTCCTTCCCACACCCAGCACCAGGCTCACAGGGAAGAGAACTAATCAGGGGCACAGAAACCCCACCCACAAGAATCTGTCCCCTAACCCTCAGAGGTAAACTAGACTTGATTCTAGCCCAGGTGAAATCTTGCCTAGGCAGCTGAAGACAGAATGTGCCAGCTTGGCAGCAGAGGCTGGCATCTATGTTGCTACTGCTGGATCCTGGCAGGGTGACCTGGTGGTAAGAACTTCTCTCAAGACCTGACATGTGGAGTTTGGAACAACCATGTGGATGTCAGGAAATAGGTAACAGGAATCAAGACAGAAGCATGACTTAATGGAAGAGAGAAGAGATGGGAAAATAGCTACACAAAAACTCCCAGAGACACCAAAGCAATTCAGCGGAGAAAGGACATCTCCAACAAACGGTGCAGGAGCAGTTAGAGTTCTATCAGTAAACAAAAAACTGCAGACACAAAATATGATGGGGTGGGAGCATCTCTAGATGTAGCTTGGTGGCAGGACACTTGTTCTGTGTTTGCACATGCTATGCTCTGGGTGTGAGTCTCACTACAACAACAACCAACTCACACATATACCAAAATGAACTAGGTTCTAGGTTTAAATGCAAAATCCAGGAGTGTAAAATGTTTAGAAAAAGGTAAAAAAAAACTCCACAGGATCTAGGCTAAGTAAAGTCTTTAGCTTTGATAGCAAATCTAAATTTGATCCATAAAATAAAATTAAAAACTTTTCTGTGCAAGATTTGATAAAAGGATTACAAGATACGATAAACACTGGAAGAAATGCTTACACCTGTGCCAAAAGAGGTGGCACTTAAAATACATAACAAATTAAATGATGATGATAATGATAATGATGATTATTTTTGTTTTGACATGGTTTCTCTGTGAAGCCCTGGCAGTTTTGGAACTTGCTCTGTAGACCAAGCTGGTCTTAAACTCACAAAGATCCATCTGACTCCCCAGTGCTGGGATTAAAGTTGTATGCCACAACTGCCCAGCTCAAATTATTATTAAAACAAAATCCAAATAGAAAATCAGCAAAACACATGAATAGACTTCTTTAAAGAAAACATAAATGGCAACTAACCAAAGGAAAAGTGCTTAGCATCTTGTCAGGAAAATAGAAATTAAAGAAGAACAGCTAAGATTAAAAAGTGACATCATAAAACGCTGGCAAGGAGAAACTAGACCTCACATGTGTTGCCCACGAGAATGTAAAACGAAAGGCACTACTCTGGAGAAGTCTGGCCATTTCTTATAAGTCCGAGCTTGCAGCTACAACAGGACAACCCAGTAACTCTACTCGGGGGATGTAGCTCAGAGATGTCAACTTATGTTTACAGACCAACCTACATATGAATGTCACAGCCAAAGATTGGAAACTGCCCAGGTGTCCTTTAATGAAAGAATAGTTACATCAGTGCAGGACACCCACAGTCCAGATGCCAGAAGGAACACACTACTGTTGACACACTACAGCCTATTCTAGATGAATCTCCCAGAAACTGTTGAGTGCAAAAGGCCAATTACTGGTGCTATATTGTATGATTCCATCATCTGCCAAAATTAGGAAAACTGTAAACAGGTTAATGGTGGCCAGGAATGAAATGATGGGTGGGGAGGGTGGTCTTTCCACGTGTATAACTTCAGCAGAAGGAAGATTGCTGTGAATATAAATCCACAACAGAAAGGCTCCTTCTGACTGTAGCAATGTACTGCTTTCAGAGTGATGTTTTACTACAGTTTTGCAAAATGTTACCATTTGGAGGAAACTGGGTAGAGATACAAGGAATCTTTCTGTGACATTTCTTACAACTGGATATAGCTACAATTATCTCACAATAAAATGTTTAGCCAAACCAGGGTATGGTGGCCCATGCCTATAATCCTAGCACTGGGGAGGTAGAGAAATGAGGATCAGGAGTTCAAGGCCAGCTTTGACTAGATGATGAGTTCTAGACTAGCCTAGTGGGGTAGTGCCTACATGAAATCACAACTGGGAGACAAAAGGGTCATGAGTTCAAGGCCTGCCTAGGTAACATAGTGAGACCCTGTCTCAAAACAAAACAAAACTACATAATCACAAAACCACATCACCAGTAGCAAACACCCTTCCCCTCAAAAAACCGCTGGGTTTTTGGGGTTGGTCAGGATCATTCTGCTGTCCCAAGCAGGGAGGGAACCAGGCTGGCTGAGAGGCAGCCAGTAAGCTCTTGCCTCATTTCAAGTCACCTAAGGTAGCAACACTCAATGTCAGAGCATTCCAGTCAGCTGGTGAGACAGGCTGCTAGCCCCACCCAGGGTCCTGAGCCTTGTATGTTTAATACACCTGACCACAGTTTGAGAGCCTCTGATCTAGGAAATACACAGAGTTGGGGAGAAGAGAGCAGGGCAGGTGTAGGGTAGAGAAGCACCCACAGGGGCCTTCTATATCACATGGGTCTGGGGAATTCCACCCACAATGCTTCTCTGCTGTGGACAGAGACCACAGACATTTCCAGTTCCCCCTAAGCATGCCTTTCTTTGTTGGGAGGTCTTCCTGCTAAACTCCTAAGTTCACCTCAACAAGTAGGTCTGGAGGGAAGGCCCCAAGCCTCCAGATGTGGTATCAAGTGGACCCCTACTCCAGACTATAGAAAGGCATTCTGAGTGTAGACCCACCTCCTACTTCCAAGGTAGAGCTGGGGAAGAGGCCTGGCCTCTCAGTGTGGCAACTGCAGCTAGAAGCCAGGACCCCTAACAGAGCTGCTCTGACTTGAAGGCCACCTAGGAGTCCAAGTCTTTCTGGGGGTCAGGTCATGTCTTCCCTCAGACACGGAGCTCCAGAGAACTTGCTTTCCAGGTGTCCAGAGCAGCTACACCCAAGTCTCCTGGCTCCATCCACTTCTACCTGTCTAAGCAGCTAAGAACAAGACCTAGTAATGGGCATCACACTCAGCCAACATTCCCGAGCCAGGCCAGCCGTTCTCAACAGCTCACAAAACAGGGTTCACTCCTCCAAAGTTCCAGGGTGAGGCTTCAACTTAAGAAAGTGCAATCAGTTGGGCAGTGGTGGCACACACCTTTAATCTCTGCACTCTAGAGGCAGAATGCAGACAGATCTCTGTCAAAGATGGCCTGGTCTACGGAGTGAGTTCCAGGATAGCTAGGGCTACACAGAGAATCCCTGTTTTGAAAGAAAGAAAGAAAGAGAAGGAAGGAAGCAAGCTAGCTAGCTAAGCCTAGGAGTTCAAGGCAACCCAGTAAAGTCACATGACAGGAGAGGGAGGATGAGGATATGACAGGTTTGAAGTGTGGCAGAGACAGAGTTCCAGTATCAGAGGAAGGGTAGTCAAGTGCCCAGAAGGCTAGAGGTCCTGCCTGCCCAGCATGTGAGGCAACAGGACTTCCTACTTCCTAGTCTCAGTGTGCAGACAACTGTTCATGAAGGACTCCAGGAATGAGCATCTGCCAATAGTCTAACCAAACCTGACTTCAATGTACAATGTTTAAAATGGGAATCTGGAGGTCACTCTATGCTATATGGCCTCCTTTAAGTCATCAGCCCTTACAGATCAACCCTAGCAATCAGGATGCTCCCTAAACATGTTGGGCCTGTCTCTTACCTGCTTACCCTCATTATACCTCCAGCCTGCTTCCACACCCTGGGAGCACATCAAGGGCCTTGAGGTCAGTTCTGGTTCTGGTGAGTAAGGTTAAGCTTCCCTCCCTAGTTACCAATCTCAAGTGTCAAGGGATGTCCTTAGTACTGGTTTTGCCAGGACTTGGTGGTGCGTCTGTGTTCACCCTACTTACATAGATCAGGTCACATGTGCTATTTATGTCCCTACAAAATTTCCTGCAATAACACAAATGAGTTAAAGACATCACCAAAGACTGTCTCTAACTACTAAAAGAAGGAACCCTGGAAGGATGAGCACAGGATAGGAGAGGCAAGCAGGAAAGGTGACGGGAGTAAGGTACTGGGTGCTGGCAAAATGATACCTTGAGGGAACGGGATACTTTGGGGGGCCGGAGGGGAAAACTGGGCACCTAGGAGTGGTGTTAAGGGTACCAAGGAGAACAAAAAATTTAGGAAGAGTAGGGCACCTTCGTGCCTGAGTTTCAGTTTGGAAAACGGTGTTCCTGTCAAAAACCCGGCCAGGGACTGACAGGTCGGCGTCCTCAGCCTAGGGGCAGCGCAGCTCCTCCTCAGGCCAGTAACGGCTCCCACCCCACCCCCCACCCCCGCCCCCGAATCAGCCAGATGGTGAGCACGTAAGTGGGAACCCAAGGGGTGCTTCGTGAAGGTGAGCCGGCCCCGCTCTAGAGCTGGAACGACAGGCTGGGGTGAGGGCCCAGCGGCCTCCTCGGCTCAGGAGGCCCCCGAAGGCCACTTGCACCCCTGAGCCAACCCCAACAAAGACTCAGCGGAGGGGTAAGAGAGTCGGATAGCACGGCGCAGGAGACAGGTACCCGAAGGTGGGCGGTAGAACCGGGCCAAGCCAAAACCGTCCGGCGCTCCGGGACCGGCCGCACCTGCCACCGCACCTGCCGCACCTGCGCGCCCCACCACCCGCGCTCGCCTACGGTGCCCCGCGCCACCTAGCCGCTCACCTCCGCCCGGCCCGGCCCGGCCCGTCGCCGCGGCCCCCGGCCTGCGCCGCTCCATGCGCTCAGCCCGCCCTCGGCGCCGCCCGCCGCCCCCGGGCCACCGCCGCCCGCGCCATCGCGCCGCCGCCCCTCGGAGGGCACAATGGAGCCGCCGCCGCGCTGCTCATGCATATGCATGACGCCGCGCCGCCGGCCCCGCCCCCCAGGCCAGAGCAGCAGAGCCCCGAGCGGTGCTCCAGAGGCTCGAGCAGGGGCGAATGCCAGCCTGCATGGCCGGGATGGGACCGGGCTGGGCCTGGGCGGCGACAGGCTGCTGTGCAGGAAGTTCAGTGCGCCCGGTCTGCACCCTGCGTCCCCTCCGCACCTTTGCGACCGCGGCGTCGGAGGAGCCCCGCGCGCTTCCTGCTGCTGTCCACCGGGGCGGGGCCGAACGGGGGTGGGGCTATGTAGGGGGCGGGGCCAGGGCAGGACAGGCAGGCCTGGGCCTGGGCCTGACCAAAGCCTGGTATAGTCAGTTCGTGACTGAACACTAGCTAGGGCCTTCTGGAACCTTCGAGTCGTTCATGGCGGACCGGCGCGTCTTTGGAGACAGGGACTGAGAAGACCATTGTCGAAAGTGGAAACAACATATTACTGCCCACGTAGCCTTCTACAACAGCCAAATAGTCCCTTCCTGGGGTGCTGCCTCCTTCACTACGATCTTTCCTAAGGGCTGGAGAGACGGCTCAGTGGTTAAAGGCATTGACTGGAGTCAGGGGTGGTGGCGCATACTTTAGTCCTAGCACTCGGAGGCAGAGATGGCAGTTGTCTGTTACACAGAGACCCTGTCTTGAAAAGCCAATAAATAAATAAATAAATAAATAAATAAATAAATAAATAGGGTTGACCTGTCTTGCATAGGCCCAGGTTTTACTTCTTGGCACCAACAGGTGGAATTTCCCAGAATTCCTTGCTCCCTTCTGACCTCTGCGGGCACCAGGCAGATAGTGTGAAGATGTAACAAGCTAGCAAAGTAATTATATTTTTAAAAATATTTTCTAGTCAAACAAAATGGACCTGTAGAAACTTTTGTCATTCTGCAACCCTGGCAGGCTGATCCAGGCCTTTGACATTGCAATATGAGGGTTGTCACCTACAAAGTTCGCACTAGAGAACCAGGCAATAGACTTAACAAGTATCTCACCTGTTAAGTAAGTTCATGATTTTGGGGGGAAGGGGCTGGACAAAATTTGTAGGAATCATCTTCCACTTGTATGCATGCAGGCCCCCAGGTTACAGATTAGACACCACCTGCAAGGTATCTACTTTTTCTACCTGAAGTTTCAAAAGAGTACATTCTCCTGATAACCCACAATTATTATTGCTATTGTTCTTGTGAAGTACACTGTACATTTTGATCACGCTTAAGTGTCCAGGTACATAGTATCAAACACATACTTTGTCATGCAACTACTATCTCCAGGATGGTTCTATCTTCTCCAACAGACACGCTGTTCATTAAATCAGCCTTCCTAATGCTGGGACCCTTTAATACAGTTCCTCAAGTCATGGTGACCACAACCATACAATTATTTTGTTTCTAACTGTAATTTTGCTACTGTTAGGAATCATAAATATCTGATATGCCGGATATCCATCTGATATGTAACCACCAAAGGGGTCGAGATTTATGGGTTGAGAGCCACTGCATTACATAATAACCCCTGTCCTCCCACTCACTCCGTTGTACTGTGTCCCTGCTTTTGACTTCCTTTAAGAACCTTATAAAAGGGCTGGAGAGATGGCTCAGCGGTTAAGAGCACTGACTGCCCTTCCAGAGGTCCTGAGTTCAATTCCCAGCAACCGCATGGTGGCTCACAACCATCTGTAATGGAATCTGATGCCCTCTTCTGGTGTGTCTGAAGAGAGTGCAGTATACTCACATATATAAAACAAACAAGAAACAAACAAACAAAAAAAAAACCTTCATATAAATTGAACCACAGTGTTTGCTGTTTTGAGGCCAGCTTACTTCACTAAGCTTTGTGACCTCAAGGTCCATCTGTGTGTCAGAACATCTTTGGTTGGGGAAAGGTTGAAACAGGTTCTCACACTTTAGCTCAGGCTAGCCTTGAACTTGCAGTCATTCTTTTTGCCTAAGCCCCTCAAGGACTGAGATTACAGGCACACACCTTGACATCCTGCTAGAATTTCCCTTTTTATAAGAGAAGACCATCTCATTGAATGGAGACAGCCCATTTTGTTTATCCATTAATGGACCCTGTAATTCGATTTAACATTGCTGAAGTTTCTTCCTTGAGTCTTGTGCCTTGTTTCTTAAGAGAAATCATTAAAGCACTAGACAAATGTGACAATCTTCTAACATGACAGCCTTGGATCTTGGCTCTTTGACTTGCATCGGAGGTATGGGCAGTGAGTCTCCACAGCCTTTGAAACAAGCGTATTATAGGGGCAAACAGAAAGCAGTGTCTCAACGGGGAGTAAGGCACTCCATCAGGGAGAATGTCAGGGATTAAAAACAGGATTAAATGGGGTGATTGGGATAAGAAGAGGGGAAATAGATCTCTGGGGAGCAGAGCTGATGATAAAGACACCCAGATTAATAGAAGGGTAAGAATGGAATCCTGACTCATCTGCCTCAGAGGTTTAGTGTTTCATGGTTGGAACAGGCAGATTCATGGACCAGGCCAGAAGAGCCTACCACAAGGCTCAGCCACCCTCAGCTCAGGCAGTTATCATCCTCCACCAGTTTTAGGAACTCGGGTCCTAGAAGGTCCACAAGGTGCTTCATCCGTTATAGATACTGTTTTTGTTTCTTTCTTTCTTTTTTTCTGTTTGGTTGGTTGGTTGGTTGGTTTTGTTTTTGAGCCAGTGTCCCATGTAATCCATACCAGCTTAGAACTTGCTATGTACTTGAAAGTAACTTTGAACTTCTGATCCTCCTGCCTCTACCCTGCATTTGGAGGTGCCACTCCTGCTTTTTATGTGGTGTTAGGGACACCCAACTGAAGGCTTCATGCTGTCTAGGCAAGCCTCATAACCCTCCCTACCAGGTAAGGAACACCCCAACCTCTAGACAATGTTTTTTATTATATATACAGTATATATAGTTAGGGGAGTTTTTATTTACTAGGAAGAATAAATAACAAAACAACTTCCTTCTTAAAATCTTCCTTGTAGCCGGGCCGGTGGTGGCGAACCGAACGCCTTTAGTCCCAGCACTTGGGAGGCAGAGGCAGGCAGATTTCTGAGTTTGAGGCCAGCCTGGTTTACAGAGTGAGTGCCAGGACAGCCAGGACTACACAGAGAAACCCTGTCTTGAAAAAACAAACAAACAAACAAACAAAAAAAACAACTGGGTGTGTGATGGCGCACACTTTTGATTCTCACACTATGGAGGCAGAGACAGGTGGATCTCTGAGTACAAGGCCAGCCTGGTCTACATAATGAGTTCCAGGATAGCCAGGGCTACACAGTGACAACATGTCAGGGGTTGGAGGGGGAGATACTAAAATATACTTGTGTTCTAGGAGAGGGTCTCACTATGTTTCAGGCTGTTCCATCTGTCTTCTCTTTACTTCTTTGGTTTTGTGAGACAAAATCTGATGCTATGGCTCAAGCTGACTTTAATACCCCAGTCTTCTTCAGTGACGAATGAGCGACTCATCCCAGGTGTGAATCACGAAGCCCAGCAGTACACTAGACTTAAGCTACCCTTCTTCCTCAGCCAGATTCTTAGCAGGTGCTAACATTGATGCCCTGCTCCCCTCCTCACAGAGCTCAGGATCTCATACGTGCCACCCACAGGCTCAATCGCCAAGGACACCTCAGCAGTATGCCATATACAAGTTATAACTGGTGACCTGTTGTTCAGCTGGTGGACCTAGACTGTCACACTGTGAGTGACATAGCACTATCAGGTCAGGTAGGTGTGTTCTCTGGTATTTGCACAACCGGGACATCTTAGAAGAACAGTTTTCAGAATGTATCTGTTTATTTTTTAAAGTATGTTTTTTAAAAATTGCATTTATTTAATCACTAATTGTGTGTGCATGACTACATGTGAGTGCATGTGCAGGGAGAAGCCTTGCAATGTTGTTGCACACACGTGGAGAACAGAGAAAAACTTGTGGAAGTTGTTTTTTCTGTCTACCATGAGTTTTGGCCATCAGACTTGGCAGCCTTTCCCCATGGAGCCATCCTGCTGGCCTGTATCTGGTACTTTTCAACTTTTATCTTATGTGTATAGGTGTATTGCCTGCATGCAGTCTGAGAACCATTAGCATGTAGTGCTCACAGAGAAAGAGACATGGAACTCCCTTAGAACTGGAGTTACAGAAGGATGGGAGCTGCCACTGTGGGTGCTGGGAATTGAACCCAGTCCTCTGGAAGAGTAGCCAGTGTTCTTAACCACTAAGCCACTTCTCCAGCCCCTGTATCTGGTTCTTAATCAACAGCAATCAAATTGTCATATATTTTCTTTCAACATTAACACAAGCATTTGTCTGCTTCTCCACATTAACTGTAACCCTCATGAAGTGAATACTTTAAAACCAGGCTCGATGGTCCCCATCCGTAACTTCAGTACCCAAATAGCAGGTGCAGAAAAATAAAAGCTTGGGGGTTGGAGGGGGGGGCAGTGCACGCCTTTAATCTCAGCACTTGGGAGGCAGAGGCAGGTGGATTTCTGAGTTCGAGGCCAGCCTGGTCTACAGAGTGATTTCCAGGACAATCGGGACTACACAGAGAAACCCTGTCTTGAAAAAACAAAAAACAAACAAACAAACAAACAAACAAAGCAACAACAGAAACAAAACAAACAATAAAGAAGCCTGGGCTGTGTTACGTAGTAAGAGCCTTCTTTTTTTATGCTCTTTTTTTCTTCTATCATTATTATTATTGTTGTTGTTGTTGTTAGTATCATCGTTATTATTATTATTGTTTTGAAAGACAGGATTTCTCTGGGTAACAGGTGTGGCTGTCCTGGAATTTACTTTGTAGACCAGGCTGGCCTTGAACTCAGAGATCCACCTGCCTCTGGAGTGCTGTGACTAAAGGCTTGTGACACACACACACACACACACACACACACACACACACACACACATCGTTTTGAGTGTAGTTTCCTGGCTATTCCCTTGGTGTTCACAGTGGGACACTCAATCAGCCCTGAACTCACTTCCTGTGTTTCAGCACCATCATGTGCTCCCTCCTCCCCCTAGAGAGTCCTCAATGTGCCTCTTACTTTGTTGTTTTCAGCTTGTCTGTGACCAGAAGGCCCCTCACTGTGGCCTCAGGTTATTACTGGTGAGGGGACGCAGCTCTGTGCTGTCGCTCTCACAGCCTGGGTAGGTAGTTCCTCTAGAATTTTAGGGACCTCAACCTCCATGGAGTCTGTGGCTTTGATGCTGAAAAGAGATTTGAGGACAGCTGGCGTTGCAGAGTTGGAGTTTTTTAATAAAGGCTTGAGCATGAGTGATAGAGGAGGTTCAGGGGGCACACCCAAGGGAGTGTGTAGAGAACATAGGGGGACATCATACTTAAGTGTGGGAATGGACAGTCAGTTATCTTAGCATTAGCCATACTGAACTTTTTGATGACTCTCAGTTGCATCTCAGACAGGTGATAAATCTTTTTGTCCTCCTTTTGATAAGATACACAAGATGACTCTAGACATGCCTTGGATGGAGAAAGTGAGACCAGAAACCACTAGAGTTATTCGAGGAGTTGAGTTCACATCTATTTCCTGTAAATGGAGTTTATAGTGAGTTCTAAACACTGCAGGTTTATGGCCAGGGTGAGGGAAAAGCCTTGAACAGTTGTTAACTGTACTGGAAGTCTTGGTCTACAGAGGTGGGAGGCTCCTTTTCCTCCTAAGGATGTCTCAGGATCTTCCTGTCTTTCTTTAACTGCCTCAAGCTGACAGAATCAAACAGTTGGCACAGCCATGATGCTCTCTAGAAACCCTTCAGGCAAGATGGCCATATCCGTAAGGCAAAATAAGCTAGCAATACCCCAAGCCCCGCTGAATGCTCCCAGAAAGAGTGAATGGTTGGATATTGAGGTATATGTCTGTAATTATAGTACTCTAGAGGCTGAGGCAGGAGGATTCTAAATTTGAAGCCAGTCTGGTCTGTATATATATAGTATGACTCTGTCCCAAAAAATCAGGTGTGATGTATACATCAGGAATTCTGGAAAAGTTGAAGCAGAAGGATTGTCATGAGTATGAGGTTAGCCTGAGCTATGTCCATGACCCTGTCTCAAAGGGCAATAACATAACAGTGACAAAGTGAAAAAAACCAGAAGATTGTGAACTGAGCTCCCAGCTGCCCTTAGCCCTCCTTCCAACTGGCATTCCACACCAATGGCCCTCATCCTTCCTGACTGAGGTACAGTGTACAGATGTGCAAGAGGAAGGAGAAGAGGCGGAGTCCTCACAGCCGAGCTCCTAAAGAACGCTTGGAACACATAGGGCAATGACAAGGTCATGGCCATGTTTGACATTTAGGGTTTGCTGCCCTAAATATCTGCCCTCAAGCCTTGTCAAGCCCTCCCTCCCCAAGCCAGACACCAGCAGCTCATGGAAATGCAGGGACAGACTCTTGGTCTTGCTGTCTAGCCTTGGCTTGACATTCTGGCCATTGCCTTAAGGGGAGTCCTCTGTTCTGGGGTGACAGACTGGGTCCTCCAGTTGATGCAGTCTTTCCAGAGACCAGCTTCAATGTACTCACAGCACAGGCCTCTGCTCCTGAGTCCACAGAGTTGTGGAAGTGAGATGAGATCTCTGAAGGTGTCACCATTTGGTCACCAAGTTGTCCTTGGATCTAGGTGTCCCCTGTCCATTCTTCTGAAGTTGTTTTGTGTAGTGTGCTTGAATGCTGTCCCTCCCCCTACACACATATCTCATCCTGATTTCCAGACCAGACCCTATCAATGTCATTTGCAGCCAAAGATGGGATTGAGGGAGGTGGAGGGGAGGGTAATTGGAGGCTGTTTGAAGGCAGGACAGAGGTGTAGCTATAATCAAGGGATAATGGAGCCACCAGCAGCTGAAAAGGCAGGAAGGCACCTCCCCCAGGGCCTACTCATACTCCATCTCAGTCTTTGGTGCTCTGGACCATTGGAGACTGACTGCTGTTAGAGCCCTTGATATATGGTCATTTGTTATGGTGGCCTCAGAATGCTGGAAAATTCCTACAGCTGTTGTGCTCGGTTCCTGTGGCATCAGATGCATCCTCTACAGACACCATCTGTTATCCACATCTCTTCCTGCTTGGCTACTTCCTCTTTTCTTTGACCCCCAGGGGCTGTCGTGTCCTTTCAGTATACCTGCCTCTCTTGGATGTGCCTCTAAGCTCATAGTTAAGGAGGAAGTCACCACAGGCTGTGGCCACCACACCAAGAAGAGATGTCATCTTCCTGAGAGCTGGGACTGGAGCTTTCTCTTATGTTCTTCCTCCTTCCCTTCTCCCTGGAGACTCCTAAGTGCTCAAGGTCTGGGCCTCAAAGCTTCCCTCTTCCCTCTTCCCCCTTCCCTCCAGGGATTTATGTCCTTGACACTTCAGGCACTTCATAGAAAGGACTCCCACACTCACATGGCCAGCTGTCCCCACACCTCTCCTGAAAGCTGATTTATTTAATTGCTTGCTGACCTGTCAACTTCTTCACCTGTGATGTGGTTCCTTTTTGTTTGTTTTTTTTTTTTTTTTTTTTTTCTTTTCATAGACAGGGCTTCTCTGTGTAATTCTGGCTGTTCTAGAACTCACTCTGTAGACCAGGCTGGCCTTGAACTCACAGAAATCTGCCTGCCCCTGCCTCCTGAGTGCTGGCATTAAAGATATGCACCACCACATCTGGCTTCATTCCTTCTTGTAGCTGAGGAACATTTCATCTTGTGACTATGACACATTTGCTGTCTCTGTCACTCTGTTGGTGGCTGGTGGCTATTGGGGCATTCTTCATATATACTAAGCATTTCTTTCTCTGTCTCTGTCTCTCTCTCTCTCTCTCTCTCTCTTCTCTCTCTCTCTCTCTCTCTCTCTCTCTTGTTGGAGCCAACTTTTAACAGAAAGCAGCTATCCATGCCTGTAAGGTGTACTGCTAGCCACGCCTCCAAGGCTTACGTCATATCCACGCCCCTACAAGGGGCGTGGCAAAAGTGTATAAATACCCCAGATATCCTTCAATAAAAGAGACTGGATCAGAACCTCTGTCTTGTCTTCATTCCTAGTGTCTCTTCCCCTTATCCCCATTCTCTTTCCCTCTAGACCCTGACCCGAAGACTGGAGCAAGCCTCAACATTTTTTGTTAAGTCTTTTGTCTCAAGCCAGGTAGAGAGGAGCCGGTTGCAACTCTCCCTCTCTCTCTCTCTCTCTCTCTCTCTCTCTCTCTCTCTCTCTCTGTCTCTGTCTCTGTCTCTCTCTCTCTCTCACACACACACACACACACACACAGAGAGAGAGAGAGAGAGAGAGAGAGAGAGAGAGAGAAAGAGAGAGAACTCTAGTTCTCCCTCTTCTGACATTGGCACCAGGCATACATGTGGAGCATATATATGCATACATACATACAGGCAAAACAGTCATACACATAAATATTTTAAAAGAAAGGATGAAGTCATGTTATTTGTAGGAATGGAGATAATCATAAGGGAGTTAAGACAGGTTCAGGAAGACAAATATTAAAGGTTTCAAGTATTTTCAGTTTCCAGATTTTCATGTCACATAAAATCATGTATACATATATAATATAATGAAATAACAGCAGAGATGGAATTGGCTAGAGAAACAAATAAGATTAAAGACAGGTGCTAAGGAAAGGCTCACAGGGAAGAATGAGGGAGGCATGTTCAACACTCAGTGTAATGTAGTGTAATAAATTGGTTTTGAGACAATATGTAGCCCTGGTTAGCTTAGAACTCACTATGTAGATCAGGCTGGCCTAGAACTCACTGAGATCCACTGTCTCTGCTTCTCAAATGCTAGGATTAAAGGCATGCACCACCACACCAGACCAAAAGAGATTGGTCTCTTTCTTTGCTGGTGGGGATGGAAAGGGATTACCCTCTATCTTTAATTCAAACACACCCACAGCTAGGGAGCTCTTCTCAGAAGCCCCTTTCTCTCAGTCAGACGAGGGGTCTGATTTGCTGGCTTCTGATTCCATATTCTGTCACATTGCACCATAGGCTTCCCCGTTACTTCTTTGGCAGCTCCCTCTACCCTAAAAAAAATAAATTCAATTTTTCCTCCTGGCCACTTAGTTCCCAACAATAATGACTCAGATTCATACTAATGATTTATTAATAGATGCCTCGGCCATAGGCTTCGGCTTGCTCTCACCTGGGTTCAGCTATGTGGGCTGGTTTTCTCTCCTTGTCTTCTCACATTCAGTTTGTCTCCTCAGAGTTCCTGGGTGAATCTTTTCCTTATTCTATCCTGAGTTCAGCTTCTTGCTTGTTTATGCTCCTCTCCTCAGCATTCCAAGGCAAACCTTCACACCCTTAACTATTTCCCAAAATTCTCTCTACCGGATGCCCCACCTTCTATTTCCTGGCTCAGCTCATTGGGCACAGACGTTTTTCTTTTCTTTTCTTTTTTTCTTCTTCTTTTTTCTGTTTGTTTTGTTTTGTTTTTGTTTTTGTTTTTTTCGAGACAGGGTTTCTCTGTATATAGCCTTGGCTGTCCTGGAACTCACTCTGTAGACCAGGCTGGCCTCGAACTCAGAAATCTGCCTGCCTCTGCCTCCCAAGTGCTGGGATTAAAGGAGTGTGCCACCACCTCCCAGCCAAGAAAAAATTTTAATGTTTTAGTTTTCTGGAAATCATAGGTGCTTTGGGCCATGCATGAGACAGATTCAGAAGTCAGAGGAAATGGCAGGCCCATCCCTTGACTGGGGTTTTACAGAGAAAGTGAGTCAGAGCAGGGCAGTAGCTGCAGTTGGCTACTTTGAACAGTTCTGGGGCTGTGGGTTACAGACTCGGGCTTTTGTTGTTTGGAACCTGACCCTTTGCTGGTTTAAAGGAGGGCATGTGTGTTTGGTGTGTTTGGTGTTTGAGAGGAAATGGTTGGGGATGGGGTCTAAGCTGGATGGTTTGCATGTGATGGCTATGTTCTTAAAAGTGAACTTTACTATCTGTTAGGGTTGGCAATCCTGGGAAGGGTTTTTCCAGACAGCAACACATGCATAGCAAAGCATCTAGAACACAAAGAGAGAGAAAATGCAGTTCATACAACTGACAGATGCCAACTGGACACACTCACAAACTAGGAAACAAAGCCCCTTCTTCCCTCTCGGGTCAGTGGTGTCTCCTCTCTCTCTCTCTCTCTCTCTCTCTCTCTCTCTCTCTCTCTCTCTCTCTCTCTCTTTCTGTCTGGACAACCTTGTACTTTTAGAAACTTTGAGGGAGCAAGGTGTGTATGTCTATAATCCTAAGAGGGAAACAGGAACAGGGGTGAGGGGAGGGGAGGAGTTTCGGATCATCCTCATCTAGAAAGCAAGTTTGGGGCTAGCACACAAAAACCTACTTGAAAAACCAAAATGATTAACTAGCATTCTACTTCCAGGAAGATAGAATAGGTAGAATTCTCTGATTTTCTTAATGAAAACAAAGACCCTACACATTGCTATTTAAAACAAAAAATACAAGAAAACTCTGATAAATAGAGGGATGAGAGAATGCTGAGCAGAAACACCAGAGCCCAAGGACAAGCTCTACGTTCCTTTCTCCCTCAGCTATCCCAAGCTAGGTGCTACAGAAGTTGGCAACTTGGAATAGAACAAGTGGAGCCGGGCGGTGGTGGTGCACGCCTTTAATCCCAGCACTTGGGAGGCAGAGGCAGGTGGATTTCTGAGTTCGAGGCCAGCCTGGTCTACAGAGTGAGTTCCAGGACAGCCAGAAGACCCGTCTTCTCTAGTCAGAGGATCCAGAAATGGCACCTTAGAAAAGATAGAAATATTAGTAAAAATTTCACCATCCCAGCCAAATAATACAGAAAAGGCTGTAGAGCCTGGACTCCTCTGCCAACTTCCGCTGTGGCAGAGCCAGCTTCTGCTGCTATGGTTTCAAAGGGGGCTTGGAAATCAAGGACAGTGACTGGCCCTGAGGTAAGGTAATCTCTCTCTCTCTCTCTCTCTCTCTCTCTCTCTCTCTCTCACACACACACACACACACACACACACACACACACACACACACACACAGACATGCCCTACAGCCCATGGATACCTGTACAGTACAATAGTAAAACGCTCAGGCACAGTTAGGGAGATGATGTGCCCTGAGCAGCAACCACCTGTTCCACCCAGGAGCAAAGAGACCCAGCCCTGAGCACTGGATGACACCAAATGCCCAGTAGGGAATAAGCCTGGCAGTACTGAGGAAGGCCTCCCCACCTCCCGATGAACTAGAGCCAAACACTTTTTTTTTTGTTTTTTTTTTTTTTTTTTTGGTTTTTTCGAGACAGGGTTTCTGGCTGTCCTGGAACTCACTCTGTAGACCAGGCTGGCCTCGAACTCAGAAATCCACCTGCCTCTGCCTCCCAAGTGCTGGGATTAAAGGCATGCACCACCACCTGCCGGCTGAGCCAAACACTTTAAAATCAAGGTTTAGGTGAGTTCCAGTTTCTTTTGCTTTTTAGATTTTTATGTGTATAATTTCCTTTCTACGTCTATGCACTGTGTATGTGTGTGTGTGTGTGTGTGTGTGTGTGTGTGTGTGTGTGTGTGTGTGTACTGCCTCAGGAAGTCAGAATCGGTATTGGATCCCTGGAGTGGAGCTGGAATTAAATGGTTGTGAGCTACAGTGTAGGTGCTGGGAATGGAACCCTGATCCTCCGCAAAGATCAGTCCATGCTTCTAACCAGCAAGAGATTTTTCCAGCCTCAGAATCCCATTAAACAAAAACATTTAGTTTTCTTCCTTCCCCTCACCCTCCTCTCTCTCTGGCACAGGGTCTTACTATATAGTCTTAGCTGACCTGGAAGTCCCTGTGTAAACCAGGATGGCCTTGAACTCACAAAGATCTGCCTGCCTCTGCTTCTTGAATGCTTCTATAAAAGCTGTGTGCTACCTGCCCAGCTTAAAAGAGTTTGTGTTTGTTTTGTTTTCTTTTTTTTTTTTTTTTTTTTGTTTATCTTTCAATACAGGGTTTCTCTATGTAGTTCTGGCTGTCCTTGAACCTTTTCTGCAGATCAGAGATCTGCTTGTGTCTGCCTCCAAATGGTTGTCTGTCTGTCTGTCTGTCCGAGACAGGGTTTCTCTGTTTGAGACAGGGTTTCTCTGTGTAGCTGTCCTGGTACTCACTTTGCAGACCAGGCTGGCGTCTAACTCACAGAGATTCATCTGATTCTGCCTCCCGAGTCCTGAGATTAAAGGCATTCACCACCACCCCTGGCTAATTTTCAACAAAAGATCATTTATCATACCAAGACTCAGGAAGATCTCAAATTTATGAAGACAATTAATAGATACCAACACCAATGTGACAGAGATTTTAGAACATCTGAGAAGATTTTAAAGTAGCCACTCTAAAACGGACTTAACAGTGGGGATGGTGAGACGGTTCAGCAGTTAAGAATGCTCACTGCTCCGCCAGGGGAGCTGAGTTGGGTTCACACCAGCACCTATGTTGGGTGGCTCACAACTACCTGTCAGTTCAGTTCCAGGAAGTGGTGGTTCACAACTTTAGTCCCAGCACTCAGGAGGCAGAGACAGGTGTATTTCTGGGTTCAAGACTAACCTGGTCTACAGAGTTAGTTCCAGGATAGCCAAGACTACACAAAGAAACTGGAAAAATATAAATAAATAGATAGGTAGGTCGGTAGATAGATAGATAGATAGAGCAAGCCTTGATATTTAAAAAGATCTAAAGCTGGGCAGTGTTGGCATGCGCCTTTAATCCCAGCACTTGGGAGGCAGAGGCAGGCAGATTTCTGAGTTCGAGGCCAGCTTGGTCTACAGAGTGAGTTCCAGGACAGCCAGGGCTATACAGAGAAATCCTGTCTCGAAAAACAAAACAACAACAACAAAAACAAAACCAAAAAGAAAAAAAAACAAAAACAAAAAAAGGGTAACCTGAGTTAAATAACATCTTATTTAACAAAACAGAACAAAGCAAAACAACATACACACACACACAGGGAGAGAGAAAGAGAGAGAGAGAGAAAGAGAGAGAGAGAGAAAGAGAGAGAGAGAGAACTAGAAGAGCCAAAGAACTAGATCAGACTAGCCTTGATCTTGTGATACTTTGACAGTTTAGCATTAAAAATCTTTAGAACCTGATACTTTAGAACTGACTTAAAACTCATGGACAGGTTCAAAGGCAGGATTGAAGGAACCTCAGACAGAGACAGGAAAGACAGAACAGAGAATAGCAGAAATTTCCCAACCTAAAAAAAGAGAGAAAATATCAGCAACTTGAGCCCATGGTTGCTGGTTTCATCCTTTCTGAGACTGTGGTAAGGGAGAAGAGCATGACAGAGCAAAGCTAATTCCTGGCCAGGAAACAGAGTCAAGATCCTTTGTTCAAAGTCAGGCCTGCAGAAACCCCCTTCTTCAAACTAGACCCTATCCTCTTCAGCTCTGCATCTCCCTGGTCTATCTGAATCTATGATTAAAGTCAACCTTTGATTAGGTCAGAATCTAATCAGCTCTAGGAAACCTCCTGAGACACCCTCAGAGGTGTGCTTCATTAATCTCCTAGGTGTTTCCTTTTCTTTTTTCTTTTTCTGTTTTTTTTTTTTGTTGTTGTTGTTGTTTTTCGAGATAGGGTTTCTCTGTGTAGCCCTGGCTGTCCTGGCACTCACTCTGTAGACCAGACTGGTTTTGAACTCAGAAATCCGCCTGCCTCTGCCTCCCAAGTGCTGGGATTAAAGGTTTTTGCCACCACTGCCCGGCTTCCTAGGTGTTTCTTAACCCAATCAAGCTAACAGCCAAGATTAACCATCATGGTAGAAGAGGAGAAAGAAGACAGCTGAAAAACACTCGAAGGAACCACCACTGAGCACCCTGGAAATATGACAAAAGGCGTATGTGTGTAGACTCAAAACACTGAACATAATTCCAGTGAGCATGGAGAAACCAAAACATGTTAGTGCCAAGAAACCCTTTCTCTGCTCAGAACTTCCACTCCCCACTTCCTGTCTAGCTATTGTCCATCAGATCTTTACTAAAGCCAATCAGCAAGTGAGGAAGGTGAATGTTTACAGAATAGAAAATCCAGTGATGGGCCAGAGCGCTACACTGGTACAGAATTAACAATGGAACACGCAGAGACACACACATTCACACAGTGCGCCCCAACGAGTAGTACTGTCTATACTTAACAAGTTAAAGGTTTTGAGTTGTTTTCAGCCCCAGGGACAAAGCAAAACAAGAAACAAATCAATCCAGAAGCCTTGGTCTTTTTGTCAAATGGTACTGGAACTGCTAGCACATGTGGCGGAAAAAAAACCCCTGACCTTAACTCCACTTCTTATACAATGACTCAAGATGAGTCACGGGCAGAATTAGAAACAAAACAAAACAAAAAGCCAGCCGCAAATGTGGGAGGGGGCTGGGCCAGTGTTGCAACCCAGCAGGTGAAGGGACAGCGTGAGCCTGACAACTTAAGGCTCAGAAGTGAATCCACAGAGCTGCCCTTTGATCTGCACGTGTGTGGTGTGTGCCGTGGCTTGTGCCCCCACGTATACATGGGGGGGGGAGTGCGCACACACACAGATACACACACACACACACACACACACACACACACACACACACTTTTTTTAAAAGTAGAGGAGCCTACTTGGTGGAGGTTGGACACTGGATGGATGTGAGAGAGCATAAAGAGGGGGGTCGCCTGGTGAAGAGAGATGGTTGAAGGGCATGCACATGTGAAAAGAGCTCAAGGGAACACATTCTTTATATAGGCCCAGTGGTGTGGGTCTACTGTGATAGTTAACATTGAGCATCAACAAAACCTAGAATCATCCAGGAGACAACCTTGGGGTATTCCTATTGCTGGAGCTTTGTATAGTTTAAAGCTTGGAGCCAGGCAGTGGTAGCCCACTCCTTTAATCCCAGCACATGGGAGGCAGAAGCAAGCAGATTTCTGAGTTCAAGGCCAGCCTGGTCTACAGAGTGAGTTCCAGGACAGCCAGGGCTATACAGAGAAACCCTGTCTCGAAAAACCAAAAAAAAAAAAAAAAAAAAAGCTTGGAGCTTGGGCCTTTTGCTTGGGCAGTCTCCCAGCTAATGTTTAAACTTAACCCCACTATTTTAACCTACTACTCAACACCTAGTTCTGTACCTCCCTGCTCTGGTCCGGTCCAAGTCTAGGCCCTTGCATCTCTACTCTCTGTCCTCTTGTGACTCCCTGTATCACTCTCTCTGCTTGGAAGTTCTGTCCCAGTACTTTCTGCCCCAGCTATTGGCCATCAAATCTGTATTACAACCTATCAGCAGTAAGACAGCATCTGATACATCACTTAGGTTGCCTTTAGGCAGGTAAGGAAGGACAAGCATTTACAAAATGGAAAACCTGGAGATGGAGATGAGCATAGAAATGACAATACCAGAATCCTGTCAGCACTTAGCTCTCTGCGGTGCAGGATCAACAACTGAAAATTCAGAGACACACTTTCACATGCTGTAAGAACAGTCACCCCAACATTCACTGTAAGGGAGTTTCTAGATTGAGCCGCTTCACACTCCTGCCACCATGATATCCTCAAACTGTGAGCCAAAATAAACCTCCCTTCTTTAAGGTGTTTTCGTAACAGTGATGAGAAAAGGGGTGATACTCTTACAATCCTAGTAACTCAAGACCTCGAGGTGCACTTAAGACCAGTCTGGGAAACTTACTATGTCTCAAAGCTAAAAAAAAAAAAAGGAAAGTTTTGCTGAGCTTGGTGGCTTTAATTCCAGCACTCCAGAGGCAGAGATAGGTAGACCTCTGAGTTCAAGGCCAGCCAGGTTACAGAGTGAGTTTAAGACCAACCAGAGCTACAGAGGAAGACTAAACTCAAAAACAAAAACAAAAAACAAAAAATAACAAACAATAAATTTAAAATTAGGAAAGGTATCTTAAAGAAATGTCAGATACAAATATACTTTTTTTTTTTGGTCAAACACTGTAAAACTTACGTTAACAAGGAAGGTACATCCTTTTATTTTTTTATTTTTCTTTTTTGCTTTATTTGAGACAGGGTCTCTCTATACAGTCCAGCTGTCCTGGAACTCACTGTATAGACCAGGTTGCCCTCAAATTCACAGAGGTGCAACTCCTCAGTCTCCTGAATGCTAGGATTAAAAGTGTTCGTCACCATGCTTGGTGTCAGAGCCTCTTGTACTGGAGTTACAGGCGGTGGTGAGCTGCCAGAGGGTGCTAGAAATCAAGCCCTGGTCCTCTGGAGGAGCAGTCAGTGCAGTTAACTATGGGATCATCTCTCCTGCCCTACACTCAAATTTTTTATCTTTCTACCTAGTAAAACTTTTATGCAAATATTTTAATCTTTCCTCTCTCAGCCAGTAAAACTTTTGTTTATACAAAGGCCTGATGGATTAAAGGGGTTGACCCCACCCCTTCTTTCTTTTTTCACTGATCTTTTTAAAACTAGCCAATCTCAAGATACTGTGAGGTTGGATCATAGCCAATGGGGAAAAGACAGTCAATACCAGAGCAGAAAAAAAAAAGTGCACTTCCTGTCTGTGTGTTTGCTTTTCTCGGCACACCCTCTTGATCAGGAGCAAAGTTTTGTCTCATTGAGACACTTTAAACTATGTCAGTTGAGCTGGGGAATCAGAAAGCACTCAGGGAATACTTTATAATTATATTAACAGCCACTGCCTGCCTTACATTTTAAACAGATCTACAGATGCATGATTTTGTGCACTGGCCATCTGTGCGTTGCTTTGTTAAGTTATAGTAATCTTCCAATTTTAACATATTTTAAGACATGGTGTTAAAAATTATATAGAAGGGCTGGAGAGATGGTTCAGCTCACAGGCTGCTCTATCAGAGGTCCTGAGTTCAAGTTCCAGCAACCATATGGTGGCTTACAATAATTTATGTGATCTGATGCCCTCTTCTGGCATGCAAGTATACATGCAGAGAGAGCACTCAGACATAAATAAATAAATGAATAAATCTTTATAACTATATATGCATTATAAATCTTTAAACACATAATATATATTATCATGAAGCTCATCAAAGAAAGCATTGCAACCATAGCAGTAGATACAACTTTCCCCAAATTTCCATATTTTTATTTTCTCACAAACTTTGAATCTGCATGATAGGAACTCCTAGTTGTTTTCCTTGAAGCAGAAACTTCACCACTTCTTCTTCCTCTTGTTCTTCTTCCTCTTCCTCCTCCTCCTCTTCTTCCAGACAGGTGTAACCCTGGCTGTCCTGGAACTTGCTCTGTAGATTAGGCTGGTTTCGAATTCACAGAGATCCCCCTGCCTCTGCCTCCCGAGTGCTGGAATTAAAGGTGCACACCATCACAGCCAGGCCCATCACTTCCTTTTAAATGTTTGCCAGACATTTGTGTTTGTAAGCCAGTTGTCTTTTCACAGAGAAATGACTTGGTGTGACACAAGAACTGCACAAGTGTATTTCATGTTTCTCGAAATATTTGGCTTGACTACCTGGGTTTCCCTTTCCCTCTTATACATGCATTCAGGCGTTAACAAATTAAGTCATGTTGCTTTGTCAAGGGTGTCCTGAAGTGAACTTGGAGCCTTGTCCCACATGCCCATGAGAACCGTCTGAGGAAGCATGGGGTTACACCGAGATGGAAAGGCTGTATGGCTCCCAGCAAATAGTTCACATACAAAATACAAGCAAAGTCTTTTGTTCGGAAAACTGACTTGACCTTACTGACCCCAGACCTGACCTCAGAGACTGAAAGGGTCTAACAGGTTGTTAGAATGCTCCTGACCACTCCATGAATATGGACTGTGTTAATGTGGCTAACCCCAGGACTCCCATGCAGCCCACCACAGCCTGAATCTTTGTACTGAGGTTAGGCTGATTCCACGACAGACTTCAAATTGGCAGGTAAGGAGACTAGGCCTAACAATCGGGCAAGCCTAGGCAAGTCAGTTACTAATAGAAAAGACTCTTGGCCTTCATGCCCAGGTAATGGAATGTCCCAGCCACATGGGTAGGAATGGCCTGAGGCAAGGACAGTGGGTCAGCAGCAGTTTCCAGACTTCTTCAGTTACTTCCTCAGTAAGAGTTCCAGACCTCCCTAGCAAGTTTTCAGCCCCCACACCCAGGTAATGGAATGTCTGTAGAGATGGACCCAACAGATTAACACAAAGGTCACCTACCAAGGAATTCCCTAATGTGCTTTAAATCAGGCCTGAAGGTTCACTCGGGTCTCTCTCTCTATCTTGGTAATGGAAGACCCAGTATGCTGGACTTCTGCAGAATAAAACACTCTTTGCATTGAGTCCGGGTGTCATTCTTCAGCGAGCAAATCATGGACCCTTAAGATACCAGTCTCCTCACCTTCCCAGAACCTGGCCAGTCACTATTTCTCCAAGCCTGTCATTAACTGCCTCCCTTATTTCCTCAGGAGCTGTGGGTAAGGCTGAGTGAGAGCTCAGTCCTGGCCTGCATCCTTCCTGACTGCTGTGGTGGAGGGCTCGACATGTGCAACAGATGTCACCTGTTTTCTACTTCCTTTCTTCAGGAAAGGACTGTGTTCCTTCTATCATGTTAACCTTTAATATTTATTGACCTTAATGATTTATTATTTTATAGGTGCATGTCATTGTGCCTGAGTTTATGTGTACTCTGTCGTGTGTGCTGTGCTCATGGAGCACAGGCTAGAGGGCACGGGATTCCTGGGACTGGTCTTAAACGAAATTGTGAGCTACCATGTGGATAAATTGAACCCAGCCTGGGCTGTCTGGAGAACACTTAGTATTCTTAATCACTAAGCCATTTCTTTACTTCACTGTTTTCCTCTTTCACGCTGATTTTCCTGGCTTCAATTACCTTCGGGGGCCATGTGTCTAAACACAAACTGCTAATGCCCTGAATTTTCTTATTCAACCGATTGTCTGGATACCTGTTAACTCCTCGGCCACACACTTTCCCCGCTGCATTGCTCTCTGTGCTGCCCTCTGCTGCTGAAAACGATGCATGAAAACTCACTTTATTAGGAGAGTCTGACACCTCGCCCAGGCTGTTCACTATTTCCGGTCTTAACCGGAAGCCTGTGCTGGAAACCCCAGGGCTTTCCCCTGTGTCAGGCTGCTCAGCAAGCAGTATACATGCATGTCTATGTAGTACACATGCAGTGTTTTGTCTGACGTCACTGTAAGGCTCTCTCTCTCTCTCTCTCTCTTTTTTTTTTTTTTTTGGTTTTTCGAGACAGGGTTTCTCTGTGTAGCCCTGGCTGTCCTGGAATTCACTCTGTAGACCAGGCTGGCCTTGAACTCAGAAATCGCTTGCCTCTGCCTCCCAAGTGCTGGGATTAAAGGCGTGCGCCACCACTGCCTGGCTGCTTTTTTTTTTTTTTTTTTTTTTTTAAAGAATTAGTCACTTATTTTTATTTTATGTGTGTGGTTCTTTTGCCTGCTCCCATGTCTGTGTAGCATGTGTATGCAGGTATCCAGATCCCCAAAAACTGAAGTTACAGGCAGTTGTTAGCTGCTATGTGGGTGCTGGGAATTGAACCAGGGTCCTCTAAAAGACCAACCAGTGCTCTTAACCACTGAGCCATCTCTCCAAGTAATTTCAGGGTGTTTCTAAGTTTCAGGGTGTTTCAGAGCTAGGGAGGTGGAGCCAGGTAGACTTGATGACCAGCTACCAGGCAAAAGATTCCACAGAAAAGGAGAAAATCTTTACATTTGAGAGGATTAGTGTCTAGAATATATAATGAACTAAAAAAATTAAACACTAAGAACACATACAATTTAAAAATGAGTTACAGCTGGGCGTTGGTGGCACACGCCTTTAATCCCAGCACTTGGGAGGCAGAGGCAGGCGGATTTCTGAGTTTGAGGCCAGCCTGGTCTACAGAGTGAGTGCCAGGACAGCCAGGGCTACACAGAGAAACCCTGTCTTGAAAAAAACAAAAACAAAAACAAACAAAAAAGAGTTACAGAATGAAATATAATGCTCTCAAAAGAAGAAAGAAAAAGGCTAGAGAACATTTTTTAAATGTCGAATATCCTTAGGCATTATGGAATGCATAATTAAAATCACTTTATAATCCTGTCTGGGGCTGGAGAGATGGCTCAGTGGTTAAGAACACTTGTTGCTCTTACACAGAGGGTCTGGGTTCAATTCCCACACAGTAGCTCACAACCATCTGTAACTTCCATTCCCGGGCCCCTATACTTCTGATTCCTACAGGCAGCAGGCACACACATGGTACACAGACATACATCCAGCCAAACACTCCTAAACATAAAATCTAATTAGCTGGGCAGTGTTGGTGCACACCTTTAATACCAGCACTTGAGTGAGGCAGAGGCTGGTGGATCTCTAAGTTTGAGGTCTACATAATAAGTTCAGGATAGCCAGGGCTATACAGAGAAACCCTGACTTGAAAAACAAAATAGAAAACTAAAAATTCCACCTGACCTCAGTCTGAATGGTTTCCAATGACCCCTTTGCCCCCAAGTTGTTTCTATACGCTCTCTAGTTGGCTTTAGCTCCTGAGGAATGGCACAGAGACTTTTATTTTCTATTAATAAGCTGTTGGCACTATTCGCTGTTAGAACTGTTGGCTGGGCAAGTTCCAAGCTATTCGAAGCCGTTAAGGCTGCTAATACCCAGACAAATGCCCCATTACTTGCCAATCTGACCTTGCCCTGGCTTGCTCTGATCCATGTGTGTCCTCATGGCGACTCATTCATTGCAACCTCATGGCAATTCTTCTGTTCTCACCACACAGTCTCTCCACATCTTCTCTCCCCGTGGTCCTTCTCTACTTCCTCTCCACTTGGGACCCCTGGCTAGGACCAGAAGGCCATTTCTTTTTTTCTTTTTTTGTTGTTTGTTTTTTCCAGACAGGGTTTCTCTGTGTAGCCCTGGCTGTCCTGGAACTCACTCTGTAGACCAGGCTGGCCTCGAACTCAGAAATCCGCCTGCCTCTGCCTCAAGTGCTGGGATTTAAAGGCGTGCACCACCACCCGGCTAAGGCCAGTCTTTCTATCTCCTCTTTCCACCTAATTGGCTGATCAGCTCTTTATTGAGCAACCTGAAGATGATGGAGGAGAATGTTTACAAAACACCAAGCCTGGTGATGCTTCATAAAAATAACAGTACCAAAGTCCAGTCCAGACAGTACTCAACTCTCTGCTGCTATAGAAATCAGCATTTGAATAGTACAAAGACAACCCTTACACAGTGCACAAGGAGATAGTCCCAACAGTGTCTATCACCAAAATCACCAATAACAGAAAATACTGCCATGCATGCGGGGATTGAGAACCCTTATATATAGTTGATTGGAACATAATTTAGTACAGTTACTCTGGAAACCAATTTGGAGGTTTCCCAAAGTTAAAAATAACTGGCCCTGAGAAGATGGCTCTGCAGGGAAGAACACTGTCTGCTCTTCCAGAAGACCTGAGTACAATTCCCAGCAACTACAGGGTGACTTACAATCACCTATAAAGGGATTTGATGTCCTTTTCTGGCATGCAGATGTACATGCAGATAGAGCACTCCTGCAGTTAAAATAAACAAACAAATAATTGAATCTATCATATGACCCATACATTCTAGTCCTGGGCATATGCACAAAGGACATTCTATCCTACAAGGATACCTGCACGACCATATTCCTTGCTGCCCTATCTGCAAAGGCTAGAAGTGGAGGCAGTGGGTTTTTTTTTTTTTTCTCGAGACAGGGTTTCTCTGTGTAGTCCTGGCTATCCTGGAACTTACTCTGTAGACCAGGTTGGCCTCGAACTCAGAAATCTGCCTGCCTCTGCCTCCCAAGTGCTGGGATCAAAGGCGTGCGCCACTACCGCCCAGCTTGTGAAGGCAGTCTTGATGCCCAACAGCTGATGGGTAATGGAGAGGTGGCACATATGCGTAATACAATATTACTGTGCCCTACTTAGCAAATTGTCAACATGACAGTATAGAATCTCAGGTGTAGAGGGGGTTCGGTCTTCTCTGTCGCTAGGAAGTGGGCAATGGGAGGGAAGATGGTTCACATCTTGAAGGGTCAAGTGTTGGACAGCCGGAATCAGTCCTCATGGACACTGTCTTTCATAACAGATTTCTTCTGGGGAATAGCAGAATTTGTATGTGTGTGTATGTGTGTGTGTTTCAAAACTCTTGCTTCAGCAAGATGTAAAGAAAAGAAGAGGCTATGGGAGCTCCTCTGATTCCAGATACGATGATGGAAGAGGGCCACCAGGAAACCTCCATGAAGAATGGGTCGGATCAGTCACCTTCGTGGTCCCAGCCCTCCTCCAATGGCTGGTGGATGAAGAAAGTAAATGTTTGCTCTGAGAAGCAGACAACCAGACACACACAAGCATAGAAGGAAGTCATCAGGAGGTGAAGAGTGGCTCATGCAGAAGATGGTGTATGTCCAAACAAGAATTGCTCTGTGTCCTCACAGATGAATGAGGTCATGCTGGGAATTCCCTCTGCAGGATCTGACCTGACTGATATGCAATTCTATAAATGTACATGTTTGTCTCCTTATCCTTTTTGTATAGTTTGCTAAAATAGTAATATAGATTTAAGAAGTAAATATTTTTAGTAAATAATTTTACTAGATTTTTCATCTTTATATGATTATACCCAAAATCTTTGATCTGGAATAAATAAAGGCCATGTATTTTTTTTTTTAAAGAATCTTAGGTGTGGAACTGTCATTTTTAGATTGGTAAGCTGGATACTTTTATGTCAGCTTGACACAAGCTAGTCATTTGGGAGGAGAGAACCTCAGTGAGGTAAATGTCTCCAAATAGGCAATCTTGCAGGCATTTTCTTAACGACTAATTGATGATGGTGGGCCATCATCACATTGTGGGTGGTATCATCCCTGGGCTGATGGGCCTGAGTTCTGTAAGCAAACATGCTATGAGAAGCAAGCCAGTGAGCAGCATTCCTCCATGGTCTCTGCCTGGAGACCTCCTGCCTCCAGGTTCCAGCCATGTTCAAGTTCTTGTCCTGACTTTGATGATGAACAGTGGGTAGCAATATGGAAGTATAAGCCCTTTTCCTCCTACGTTGCTTTGGTCATGGTGTCTCATAACAGCAATAGAAACCCTAAGATGGTTTGTGACATGTCTGAAAGGGATTATCTTGATCATTACTTGATACAGGAGGACCCAGTCCACTGTAGGCAGCACCGCCCTCACCCAGGCAGATGGTCTTGGTCTAGTGGCAGTGAGTGCAGAACACCAGTGAGCCAGCAAGCAGTATTCCTCCATGGTTTCTGCTTCAAATTATTATTTTTTTAAGGGTTTAAGTATGAGTGCTTTGTCTGCACATTTGCACACCGGAAGAGGTGCCAAGGAGGTTACAAGGTAGTGTTAGATCCTCTGGACTTGAAGTTACAGATGGCTGTGAACCACTGTATGGATGCTGGGGATTGAACCTGGAGCCTCTATAAGGACAACACATGTTCTAAACTGCTAAGCCATCTATTTCTCCAGGCCCCTGCTTCAAATTCTTTTTTTTTTTTTAAATTAATTTATTCCCTTTACATCCCAATATCAGCCCTTCCTCTCCTCCCAGAATCCCCTCACACAGTCCTCCTCCCATTCCCCCTTCCTCTTCTCTTTTGTTCTGAGGTAACTGAGGCCCCAAAGGACAAACTGCAAGCTTTCTCTCTCATATCTCTTAGGATGGAGTGTCTAACATGGAGTATCTATGCAAGACGGGCATCAGGGAAGGGCATTCCCGATAGGAGATGAGATAGAGGACACAGGCAAAAAGGAAGGAAGGGGAGAATGCAGTAGGTGGGAAGTGTAGGCAGGGGAGATGGAGTATTAGCCAGGATAAAAGGAGTACAAGGAAACAAACTGGAACACCAAGATATGTCCATGTGTGTAAGTGTCTTGACGTGTGTGTGTGTGTGTGTGTGTGTGTGTGTGTGTGTGTAGGGGACCTTGGGGGCACAACTGCCCTTTAAATGGATTCAAGGCTCTTCCATGGGGGTGTGGAGGGCCAGTGCCTGGTATTGTAAGCTTGGCTAACAAGCCAGGTCTGTGGAGGTAGCTGCCCCTGTGGATTAACTAAGCTAGTGCAGCAGCATGTTGTTTTCTAAATACCTGTTTAAACCGTTAGACAAAAGAGGTGCCCAACTTTCATCAGAGAAGCATCTTCTTACATTGAACGATGGTGAATGAACACGGAAGGCAGATGTTTAGCTGCCCAAGATGCAGAAAATGAGTACGGGATGTGGGCCCAACCCTGAAAAACTTACTCATGCCATTGTCTTGAAGGCTCAGAATACTGCAGGAGGGGACAGGAAATATGTAATAGCTGCAAGACAGGGTGAAGGTTTCAAAATGCCCTTTCTTAGACTTGACACCTTCATTACAATCATCCATAGTTACCTGGCCCACACAAGACCAGTCAAGGAAGAGATTGGTTCCAAGGACCCTACCCTTCATAAAGTTCTACCCTGTTCATTAAATCCCCCTTTCTACAAAGTATATTATAATAAAAGCCAATTTGAATCTAAAAAACAAAACTCAAAAACAAGTGTAGGTCCGTGATGACCCAGGGGATGGGATACCTCAAACATGAGGACTACACAAATTGGCTCCCTCCCCACTCCGAGCCTGGTACCATGAATCCGGCTCCCCACCATCAACCCCAGTAGAATTTATTACTGTCAGTTTTTCACTTGTTTGACCTTATAAAGTGTCATCCCCCGAGCCCCGTCCTCCAGCCCCTGAGTATGTACATGAAGTATCTTACAACACCAGTGCCTGGTCAATGGTTCACATAAACCTTGTCCCAGAGATCTTGGCCACCTCCCCAGGGGGCATAAATAGCCCTTCCTCCCCCCTAAAAAACAAACTAGTTTTCCTGCGGCTGTTGCCAGGTATTTACTGGCAGCACACTTACCCAGGATCTTACGGAGGTCCTGTGCTGCACTCACCCACACCTGGCTAAGCTTCCCACCCTCTAGTCCAGTTATGTGTGTAAAACAGCCTGGCAAACAAGTATATGTTGACCACAGGCAGATACAAACTACTGTCCTGTCCTTCCCACCTCTGAGAGTAAGGGGCATCATTCCTATTCCAGGACATTGTCTCCTGGGTGCTGACTGTAGTTATTAGACATGCTTAAAATCAAGATACATGGGGGTAGCAGGAGGAATGAGAGGCTGAAGGTCCAGGCTTGGGCTGGTGCTGCCTAGAAAACTAGGACCTGCATTGGGGCAAGGCTCACATTCAGGTTGGACGCCGAGGCTTCAAATTTGCAGGCTAAAAGATTGTCATTAAGATAAGCCCATGTGGAATGCAAACTCAATATAAAATGTGCAGTCTAGAGTGCAGAGTACTGTCCAGGCAGAGCAGCTAACCTGGTTCTCCATCAAGTACCTATTTACAATGGCTGCTACCCATGAGGAGGAATAGAAAGCTGTGGGGCACACATCCAGTTGGCAAACAGCAGCTGGCACCCCCCACTCCAATGAGAAGACTGTTCTCAGGGAGGTGGGGAGGAGTCGGAACACAGAACGACAGCAGACAGGCTGGCCATGATAACTTAGTTTATGGGTCAAGCCGATGCAATACAAAGTTGGTTGTTCTTTTTTCATTTCCTTTTTTTTTTTTTAACCAAAATAAATAAATCAGGTCTGTCCCTGTGGAGATCAAAAGAGGGAGGAAGGACAGCTGGCTCCTTGGGACTTTGCCCTTATCCACTGATCTGCTTTTGACCTGCCTTGGCACAGCAAAGAAAAGGATTCGCCAACAGCTTCCGTGTGTTCAGGGGAACAACAGAGAAAATTAAGTGGCTGGGAGTTAAGAAAGAGGAGTCAGCAGGACCAAGAGGCAGCCAGTGCCTGGGGTTTGGGACCCAAGGGAGCTTCTGGACCTTACTCAGAGCATGGACCTTACTTCAGGCATGGTAGCTAGTCTTCCACATACAGCCCGAAACCCGAGATGGGTAGCAGAGCTAGACCTAACATCACTGCTAAAGCCTCTCCAAACACTTCATGCCATTCTCCACTCACTCAACATCTAGAAGACACCCAAAAGCCTGCCAACTATAGTTCCTCCATAAGCTTTCAGCTTGGCCCTAGCAAAATGAAACTACTCCTAGCCTTGAATCTGTGACGATGGGTGCTGAGGACTGAGTGCTAGTACCCTGGGAAGCCACATAGGGTTTCTGTTCCTACCCTGGAGGATTACACAGGGAGGATGGGTGGGGCCAGAGCTGCCTTCCCTAGGATGTCCTGAGAGGGCTCCCTTTCTTCACCCTGCTCCTTATGGTCTTCATGAAAGGTGTGCAGCCTGAGAGAAGTCAGCACAGGCTAGGCAGTATGTGGCCTGGGGAGCAGCTGAGCACTGGAGTGGACAACTTAATTCCTATGAGAACAGGGACGGTGTGTGGCACAGCAAAGGGCAGACGTGTGGACAGTGCTGAGGCACTAATCTTTAGTTGAGAAGCAGAGCGAGTCATGGACTTGGGGGCCATGGCCTGATAACTCCAGGAGCATCTAAGAGAATTTCTTGAAGGCGTCCAGGTCAAAGGCTGTGTCCAGAAAGCGCTGCAGCTCTGTCAGGTGAGTTTTCTTGTTGCCAGTGGCTGGAGCGGCTGCTGGGTCTCGGCCAGCATACCTGAGAGAAACAGAGAGGGAGCAACAAGGATAAAGTCAGAGGTGGCTCCTTCCTGTTCTTCTCTAGCTAGCTTCCAGGTCTTTCAGGCCTCCCCATCAGGGACTTGGGTCTTACCAGACAGGCTTAGCACGGTCAATGGTGGTCCGAAGTCTTGGCTTGACATAGTCATAGTAGCCTTGGTTCTTGTGCTCTTCCTGGCACCAGGCCAGCTCAGCATTGGGATACTTCTGTGCCTCTTTCAGCAGGAGGTCAAAGGGGAATGGTGATAGCTGGAGAAAGCAAGGTGAGATCAACCAAGGGACACTCAGAGGACGGGTAGGGCTAAGCAAAGGGAGGCTTGGCTTGAAGAAGGAAAAGCTCTGCAGCTGCTGCAGGTAGGAAAGGTTAGGAGCCTCAGTAAATGGTGTTCTGCTAAAGAGCCACAGCACAAAGACCCCACAGCTATGTAACAGGCTCTCACCTGCTCAATTCTTGTAATAGCCACCTCTTCTGCCATGTCCCTGGCTTTGCGCTCTCGGGTGAGGTCATAGTACACCTTGCCAGTGCAGAAGAGAAGTCTTTTGACTTTGTGTGGGTCCTGAGCTGCAGGTCCATCTTCTGGGATCACACGCTGGAAGTGGGTTCCTATAAGGAAATTTCCATATCTGGGCTGGTTCTTTCTTCAGGCCTATTCCACAGCTGTTATGAATGAACTGAGGGCTGTCACACAGTGGCTAGAATCTATGGTTTCTGAGGGTTAGAGATACTTCTCCCTCACAAGTTTCTGATGTCTGTGCCATTTGCTTAGACTAAGAATGATGCAATATCAGGCCTGGGGATATACACCTTTAACCCTAGTATTCAGGAGACAGAGGCAGGTGGATCTCTGAAAGTTTGAAGCTAGCCTGGTCTACAGTGCAATTTCCAGGCCAGCTAGGGCTATATAGAGACAATAGCACAAAAAAATAAAAAATAAAATAAAATAAAAAACAAAACCCAAAAAGCTGTACAGAAATAATGTAAATAGGACATAGCAGGTTATTTTTAAAAGGCACGCCTATTTTACACTTTAAGAACAAATAAATCATCTGATAAAGGGGACCTGGAGAGGTAGCTCAGCAGTTAGGAGCCCTGGCTTCTCTTCCATGGGACCTAGGTTTAATTCCCAGTACCTACATGGCAGCTCACAACTGTCTAACTCCAAGGGAGTTAGGAGTTCCAGGTGATCTGATGCCTTTAAACACACATACATATAGGAAAAATACTAACACAGAGAAAAGAAAAAGAAATTAAACAAACAGCACCCCCCAAATCTGAAAGAGGGCTGAAGAACTGGCTCAGGGTTAAGAGAACCTGCTGTTCTTGCAGAGGACATACTCTGATTTCCAGCACACACATGGCAGATCCCATATGGATATTCTTCTGACTTCCTCAGGTACCAGGCATCCACATGGTAAACACACACACACACACACACACACACACACACACACACACACACACAGGCAAAACATTTATATTCACAATAAAATACATTTTTGTTAAAAATTTTTTTAAAGGTTTATTTATTATGTATGCAGCATTCTGCCTGTATGTATGCCTGCAGGCCAGAAAAGGGCACCAGATCTCATTCTAGATGGTTATGAGCCACCATGTGGTTGCTGGGAGTTGAACTCAGGACCTCTGGAAGAGCAGACAGTGCTCTTAATCTCTGAGCCAACTCTCCTGCCCTGTTTTTTTTTTTTCCCCTAATTTAAAAAAGTTATTTGTTTTATTTATTAAGTACATTTTAGCTGTCTTCAGACACACCAGAAGAGGGCATCAGATCTCATTACAGATGGTTGTGACCCACCATGTGGTTGCTGGGAATTGAACTCAGGACCTCTGGAAGAGCAGTCAGCGCTCTTGACTGCTGAGCAATAGCATATCTTAAAAACAAACCAAAACAAAACCAAAACCAAAAATGAAACAGGCCCGGTGGCACACCCCTTTAATCCCAGCACTTGGGAGGTAGAAGCAGGCGAGTTTAAGGCCAGCCTGTTCTATATACTGAGTTCCAAGACAGCCATCACTATGTATTAGAGAGGCTCTGTCTTAAACCAACTATCTAATGGCTACTTATACAAACACTTTGCAAGTATACAAATAAAAAAAAAAGTTAATATACTCAAGGGGGCATATATCCAAACAATTTTTTTGCAAGAACTAGTGCTCATAACACAGAAGAGACTTAACAGACTGTTTTCATGATGAAACATTCAACTCAAAGACAGTATAGATGGAAATCCATGGCACAAATTATATTCAATGGTGAACGACTGGTTGCTGCTCCTCTTAGGTCAAGAATGAAGCTAGCACGCCCACTTTCCTCACTCCTACTCAACACACTACTGCATCCTAAATAGAACACCTGGGTGAGAGAGAATATAAGCAGCATCAAATGCAAAGTGGAGAGTGAGGGTGGGTGAGATGTTTCTGCGGCAAAGCACTTGCCATGCAAACCTTGCATGGGATTGGTCCCCGGAACCCACATAAAAGCAGAAGACCCAACTCCTGAAAGTTGTCTCACTCCCCTCTCCCTCTCAGACAGACAGACAGACAGACAGACAGACAGACAGACAGACACACACACACACACACACACACACACACACACACACACACACAAATAAAATCCAAATGATAACACTGCAGAAGACAGAATTTCTCTCTAAAACTCATATAGCAACTCAAGGAACAATGAATAACCAAATAAAAATTTTAAGACATATAAAAAAATTCAGAAGAAACAGTTTCTGCTTTCAAAACGTACTACAAAAGCTATAGTAAGTTTGGCAGTGTCCAATAGAATGGAGCAGAATCAAGCACAGGAATAAACTCTCACACACATGATCAGATAACTTTCACCACAGGCGTCAAGCACATTCCACGGTAAAGAATAGTCTTGACTAATGGTGCTGGAAAACTGGAAATCCACATGCAAAAGAATGTCAGGATCTTGAAGGATTATTTGTACACCCATGTTCAAACAGTGTTACTCACAGGACCTAAACCAAATGCAGATTGTCTTTTGGATAAGATCAAGTGTGTAAAGTGGAATACTGTTACACTGTAACAAGACAGGAAACGATGGCACACACTGTATCACACGTGAATCCTGTGGACATTACACTAACTGAAACAAGTCTGTTATAAAAAGACTGTACAAACTGAGCACTCCTATTCTTTAGATCCAAAATCTGAAAACCTTCTGAATATCAACATTCCATCCCAAGTGGACTGTTCACCCGCTATGTGACAGGCTGCCATCACGGCACAGGTACATTGGAGACAGAGTGATTTTTATTGTGTGTGTACAAGCTGCACATAAAACAAGTGCAGTCTGCATTCAGATTTGAGTCTATACAAATATCTAAAATCAAGAAAGATCCCAAATCCAAAAAGTCTTCTTCTAGCATTTTGGAGAAGGGTTACTCCTATACTGACTCTAGTAGACCATGGATGCCAGAACGAAGGTGTGGACTACTTACTGGGTACAGAGTCTCAGTTTCACGTGATGGGAGTTCTAGATAGAGGCTGAGATCACTGTACAGCAGTAAGAACTCTCTAGTGACACTCAACACTTAAAACAGCTGACAGTACATTCCACATTATGTAAATTTTACCACATACAAAAAAATAGAAAATAACAAACAAGAGGTTCACTGTATAAGGCTCTAGGGCTTGGTGGTTGAGAGGAAACTGTCTTTCTGGTCTCATGAGCCCAGGAGCATTTGGGTGGCTACAAGCTTAATTAGCACCCGCTTGTCACTTTCCATGTAGAAATCTCAAGCCACAGACTCCTACCTCAGCAGTGAAGCTGGCATGCTCCCTCCCTCTCCCATAGCCTGTGCTGCGGTGAGCTGCATGCACCTATTTATGATCCTAGACTTGCCGTGGAGTCTTTCTTTGTTTTTTTTTTTTTTTTTTTTTTTTTTTTGAGACAGGGTCTCACCATGTAATTCTGGCTGGCTTGAAGCTTGCTCTGTAGAGTAGGCTGGCCCTGAACTCAGAGATTGACTTGCCTCTGCCTCCAGAGCGCTGGGACTAAAGGCATGAACCACTAAGCCCTGGCTATTTTAATGCAGTTCCAGGGGAACTCACAAGCAGAGGTCTTTATATCATGACTAAAAGCCAAAGGAGATTGGTAAGTACAAGCCCCATAAGCCCTACAGAACAGCAAAGAACACCCAGCACTAATACTCTCCCGGAAACACCTATGCCCCCACACCTACCTGGAAGCATCTCATCAAAGCTAGTTCTTGCCTCAGGGTGGCGCAGGAGGGATTTGGGAGTGAAGACGATTAACTGAAAGACAAAATATACTCACGGTAGACGATATCTTAAAGACTTTAGAATGATGGTCCGAGATAAAAACATCTAAGCGGTGACCTTTGGTAGACACCCAGGACACCCTGTCTTCCAGATCTCAATGGGAATCTCACTTGCAAAATGCATGAAGAAAAAAGACACTAATTTCTCTGCTCTTTACCTCCTCTGGTGGTTGTTTACTCTTCAGGGCCATCATCCTGGCCCGTAGCCTCTCCTAGGTAAGCTCACAAGTGAGATCAGAGATAACACACCTTTAGCTGGTCTATATCTGTGACAAGGCCTATCACTAGGGCTGTTCTGCCTTGTGGATCTGCAGGCTACTAGGGACACAATAGTCCTGAAGTTAGTCTTGCATGACCCCCTTGCAGTATCCCAAGGCAGCAGGGCTCTCCCTGTATCCTTATCCCAGGTACCCTCTTTCTGGTCATTTTGTTCACTAGCACAACATAACATCTATTCAAGCTTCAACACCCAGCTCGAGAGCTACTTTCTGGGCCTCCTGGAATTCCTTGGTCCCTGCTGGAGGCTTTTTTCATCTCTTTTCCAGTTCACAGTCTAACTACATGATGACCTATCTTATTTCTCAATATACCATGACATGACTAATAACTATACTTGTCTTCCTTGCTGGACTGAGGATTGTATCTCTTACATGCCCTGCTCACAAGCACGTGAGGACTCAGTTTGGAGTGAGAATGTTTAGTTCCCTGGCATTCACAGCAATAGGACCTGGCTTCTGAGACCACATCTCATGCGTATTACCCTTTAGGTACCACTCAACCAACCTAAAGTAAAAGACACCAGGGCAATGCTTCCTTGTGTTTACACAGGAAGCTGGCACCCTGGTTGTTCTGGAGACCCCAGCACTGACCGGCTTCCGGAAGGGCAGCAAGATCTGTCGTCGCAGCACATGGAAGAAGTTGCCAGGAGTGGAACAGTTGACAACAATCCAGTTACAGTCATAGAGCTGATTGATGTCAAAGTTTTCTTCCTGCAGGTCCTGGAGCATGGAAGGAAATGGCCAGAGGCCAACAGCACTTGTGAGCATTCTACCTGGGCTAAGAGCTGACATGGGGCAGAGGGGTCTCAGGATGAAAGGACTCACTGAAGACAGTGAGGAACAGGCTCCACAGGTTCCCTGAGTCTGAGCCCCACTTAACCCTTGGCAGCTTCTGAAGGCTACTGTTTAGCAGTGGATGGATGAGATATAGTAGACACAGGTGCTGGCTGGTACAGTCAAGTCTACTTTTCCTTAGAAACTGACTCCTAGTAGTCCCAAGTTCTTTTGAAACTGCTTTAAAGCAATGGCAATGTCACCTATGAGTGCAGGCTAAAGTTTGTTGGCTTTTTGCAATAACAGGAAAGAAATGAAGTAGCCTATTCCAGTGAGATCAGAAGGCATGAGGCCATACTGGTCCACCCACTGATTCCTAAGGCAGAGAAGAGTGAGCTGAGATCTGACCCCTCAGGACATCCAAACAGAATTCTCTCCTAGATGCTCAGGCAGCTGAGTATCAGGGTCCACTCTACTCACAGGCAGGACATCTGGGTCATCATTGCACATCTGCAGAAACCGCTCTGGGCGGGCAGAGGAATGCTCGGGACCCTGAAACCAGACACACAAGTTACTTCTCAAGTTTTCACATGCTGACATCTGCTGTATTTGCCATTTCTTTTTCTCGATGTCAGAACTCATTTGATTCCTCCCCCTCCCACTAGCAAAGCACAGGGCAGCAGGGCAGCAGGGATGAGGTAACTGAGTGACTGAAAGACAGCACCAGCACCATCTGTTGTTGCTCAGAGATGGCCATGAGGGAGCATGCAGATGGGCCACTCTTGCCTTCCTAAGTGTTAGCTAGACTTTCTGTCTAAAATGGGTGGAAAGCACCAACAAAACCCTCTGGTCTTGTTAGGGATGGGGTCCTGGATGGTCTGTACCCAAGTCTTGAGTGCTGTGGACAAGAGAAGTTCTCACCATGCCTTCCATGCCGTGAGGTAGCAGGAGCACAATGCCATTCTGCCGCACCCACTTTGCCTGTCCTGGGCAGATGAACTGGTCAATGATGCACTGTGCCATGTTGTTGAAGTCACCAAACTGGGCTTCCCAGAGAACCAGAGCATTAGGGCTAGCCATGGCAAAGCCAAGCTCAAAGCCTATAATGGACAGAAAGGAAGAAAGACATGTTCAGGACCACCACGCAAGGAATGCAGAAGACTGAGGTGGGGTTGGGGTTGGCCTTACCCAGGACACCATACTCAGACAGCGAGCTGTTGCATACTGTGTAAGGGGCCTGATTTGGCCAAAGGTGGTTCATAGGGATGCAGGTTCTTTTGTCTACATTCTGATCATGGAGCACATGGTGGCGATGGCTGAGGTAGAATGACAAGATTAATAAGCAAGAGGACAGATATCTGAAGAACTATCTGAGTCTTGAAGCACTAACAGGCCCATTGTGACAGCCTGGCTTTCTGCCAGACACTGCAGGGTATTGCCCTCCCAGCATACAGATGGAGCAACCACAACAAAACAGGACAGGTGAGGCAGCCTGGACATTGAGAATACAGTGCCTTCTGGAAATGACTCTCTTCACCTCTGGAACACAGGTTCCACAGCCCTTCCCTTCCTTTTCGAAGTGAAGGATAAACATTTTTGTTACCTAAAGGTACCCCGCTCCACATCCTGGCCACTCAGCCGGACATGGATGCCTTCCTTCAGGAGTGATCCAAACGCCATGTACTCTGCCAGGGCCCAGTCCACAGTCCGGTTCGTCACAAGCTCTCTGCGAGTCTTCAAGATCCTGCTCAGTCCTGCAGAAAAGAGAGCATTCACAGTGCTGCAGGCCCAGCTCCTGTGGACAGCTTACTTCCTGTGCTCCAATGACACAAGCACAGCCTTTGTCACCTAGTGTTAGAAGAGCAAAGTGGTGACCTCTTAGTTGCTTTTCTGCTTCTTTCCACGTGAAAGAACTCAAGTGGAGCTGAGTCTATCAACATACCCATGGGCCCTGGACAGGGGAGTTTCTAAAGGGCATGGCTCAGGCAGCGTCTTCAAGAGGTGCTGATCTAGGCCAATGTTTGCACATGGAAGTGCAGGATTGGTTACCTCCATGGATAGTGAAGTTCTCCACAGGTACAGAGCTGGCCACCTTCCCAATGTGAGTCAAGACATCCTCCTCCAGGCCAGTGGAGGGGCAGATCATGCTCCTGGGCTGTCCATCCAGGGTGAAAAAGCCTAGGAGAACAAACAGATGCCATCTACTTTGGAAGGGACATCTACAGAGCAGACCAGAGCAACAGCTCTGCCTTTCTAGAAACTTCACCACAGTATCACATGGCTTTGGCAAATAAAAGGTTAGAGACAATAAAGTCTGGATGGCCTCCTTGGGGACTACAGAGGCTCTGCTGAAATAAAGCCATCACTAAGTGTTGTAGGTACAGAAGAGGGCATCGAGAGCGCTCTCTAGGGAGAGGGTTCATGGTTACATCCACGTCACAAGGAGTCTCTGTTGTGATGAGCCCTTGCTTACCAGGCCAGGGAGAGTCCAGCCAGTGCTTGATGTGCAAGATCTTTTCATCTTTGGATCTGGCAAATGCTTCCTCACAGATCTTATCGTACTTGGAGATTTCCTCCTGGAAGAGTGGGTACATGTAGCTAACCAAGAGTGGGAGACTCATGTTGTGCAGACCTACTGCACCCTGGCCTTCCAGTCCCACCATGTTTTCGCAAACCCAACTACATTTATTTATCTGTATTTATTCAGACTTGCCAGTCTCCAACACACAAAGCCTCTTTAACATCTAAAAAGCCTGTAAATTCTGTTCCTCATTCCCTACATCACCTGGCTGGAGACTTTGTTTAGTCTGAGTCCTGAACATTTTCTCATAAGAACTGGCTCTCTGTGTTTCTAGAAGACTGGGCTTTAGGGCTGTACCTTCAGCAGCTGTCCAGTCTGGGCCTGTGTACCATCCCACGTGTCTAGAACTGCTGCTCATACTGTCTGCATGTGACAGAATGTTCCGTGCAGATCATAAAGGATCTTTATCAAGCTGGATGGACCCTTGTTCATACATCTCTCAACCCAAACAGTATCAACAGTGAGAACCTACTGTGTAGCCACCTCATCTCTAGAACACCTTTCTCGACCTCTACTAAATCTACCTTCTTTATAAAGCATTTTGATATCCCAGATCGTCACTGAAGTTGAAATGCTGTATTGTCAAGACTTCACATGTTTTCACTTGGGTCCACCAATAAGACTGGCCTGGAATAATCTTCTCTAGCTTGCACAACACCTAAGGCCTGCCAGGACACACCTCATATTCGGGCTGGTTGACAACGCCCTGGGACACTAGCAGTTCTGCATACTTCTGCAGGACAGGCTTCTGCTTTCGGATCTGCTTGTACATGAGTGGTTGTGTAAACATTGGTTCATCCATCTCGTTGTGGCCGTTCCGTCGATAACACACCTAGTCAGAGTAGCAAGAGAGAGCCGTGAGACTATGACTGTCTGTGGAAAAGAACCCCATTGTGTGTGTGGTTATCTGACATTTCATCTGTGTGATACAACATGGCTGTCACTGCTTTGCCTTAACTCACTTCCTCTACAGCTAAGATCTTGTTTTTCTCTTTTACACAGTGGATTTGCTCTATCAAAGGAGACATAATGAGAGCGACTTGGGAATACAAATTCTTGATTTGTAAAGCAGTCTTAGATAGGACCTGATGGGTTATACAGCCCTCACAGAGGATTATTCAGAGAAGAGCCTGGCTCTAAACCCTCTGGTACCAGAAGGATCCTACCTTAAGTATGACATTATAAAGCCTCATGTGACTTAGCAAGAGTGAGAGGACAGGCCAGAGACTCACTTACCCTGGCATCACTTACCAGATCAACAACAACATCCTTGTGGAAGGTGTTTCTCCACTCAGCTGCCACCTTGCATACATACATGACAGCTTCAGGGTCATCTGAGTTGACATGGAAAATGGGGGCATTCACCACTCGGGCTACATCAGTGGGGTAGGGAGAGGAGCGGGCCATCCGAGGGTCTGTGGTGAAGCCAATCTGTAATTATGGAACACAAGATCTGGCAACAGGTTCTGGAGGATGGTAGGCACTGCTGGGCACAGCCTATACTTATTGCTGTGTACTGAGTATGTGCCCTAAGCGGTGTCTTTGCTTAAATGTTGCCTGTTTTCGCCTACTCTGATAACAAAATTCATGTATGTTTAACAGGGAATTTGGAAGAGGGATTAGGTTGTAGTATGAACATTTTTATGTTTTCCTTTCCAGATGATTTTTTCTGGAGGCATATTTATGTAAACACACGTAAGTATACACTTAAGTTTAAGATCTTGCTTCACTAATGCGCAACTCTTGTATTCCTCTGCTATGACGGAGTGGCAGCATGCTTCCCTAGTGTGGACAAAGCCCAGTCCTGAGACAGGAAAGATGTACTTTAGAGACCTCCCTTCTCATCCTGACTGCTCTCTGGGTAGTGGTACACGTGCATGACTTGTTCTCATGTGGGGATATCCAAGAACACTGCGGAGGCTAAACAGCAGCGGCAGGTTAGGCAGGTTAACTCACTCACTTGCCTAGGCTGGCTAACTAGATACTTCCATATCAGCTTGTCTCTGCCTGTCTGATGCTAAACTCAGGCCCTCACACTTGTGTGTCAAGCATGTTACCAAATGAACTATCTCTCTACTCCCCAGTACTGAGGGTGGGGTGGTGGTGGTGGTGGTGAAGGCAGCTCTATCTCTGTGAGTTCTATGCCAGTCTAGTTTACAGAGTAAGTTCTTGGCCAGCCTGGGTTACATAGTAAGACTATGCTTGGAAAAAAATGAAAGAAGGAACAAATGAATGAAAGAAAAAAATGCTAATGCTAATTCCAATCCCACTGTATGGATAACAACCCCAGAGATAAAGTTAATGTGTGTGAGGTGCTGAATTTGATGGTTGATCCTACCACGCAGTGGCCACTTTGCCATGTTGTGTGGTATCCCTTTGTCACTCATCAGTCCCGCTCACAACCTCACAATGCATCTGGACTGCAGCTTTCTTTGTAGATGCATGCATGTGAGCATTGGTATGTGAATATGTGCATGTGGTGGGGAGAGGACAACCTCAGGTGTTATACAAAGCACTGCTGTCCATTTGGCTTTAGAGAAGTCTCCATTGACTTTGAGTTCATCAATTAGGCTAGAGCTCCTCTTGTCTCCACCTCTGCAATTATAAGTTTGTGCAATCATGTGTACCTTTAAAAACTTAATTTATGTGTTTGCATGCGCATGCTCAGACAACTGTGAGCTGACAGGTGAGTGCTGGAAATCAAACATGGGTCCTCTGGAAAAGCAACCAGTGCCCAGTAATTGCTGAGCCATCTCTCCAGCCTTCATATACAGCTTTTTATATAGGAGGTGGAGACTGAGTTTGGGTCCACAGGCAAGTGCTTCCCAGTTTGAGCTACCCCCTGGAGCTTTCTCTGGGCACTGGCTGGTGGCAGTTCAGGCTCATCTTAAACATCTGTGATGGATACACTCTCTTAAGACACAAAGATTTCCTTTCTGCTTGTCCCACTACTGCCATTTGTCTACTGAACCTTTAAGTTTCCATTTAGGCATCAAGTAATCAGAGAATTAATCGCTATCAACCTCTGGCCTCCTTATCCTTCTTGGCATTCTGAGTCTCTATCTCTCAATAAATTTAAGTTCTGTGTTAGTGGAACACAGTAGTCCTTGGTCTGTTTTATGTCTAATATAGTATTTATGTTGACATACATATATGATATACCATACATTGACACAAGTATGCACACACACACACACACACACACACACACACACACACACACACACGATGCCATATTTATATGGTATCTGTCAGGAAGAGTTACATGTATTGGGCAAGATGACCCAATGCGTAGACAAACTAGGTAATAGATAACAAGTGTCAACACTGGGCAGAATTTAACTGTGAGAATTAGAAGAGTCTTATTAATTGAAGCATTACTAGAACAAAACCCCCTAAAATTAGAAGTCTGTTTTATCAAACAATTTGTAATGACTACCTTTACTAAGCTGTTTTAAAAGACTCTGTAATGACATCAGCAAATACTGTGGTAAATATAGAGTGGATAATAAGATGTGTACAAAGGATTCGAGTTCTTAAAGAAAAAACCAATTACCTATAACTGTAGCTCAAGACAGAAAAACTCTAAAGCAATAATGTCCCCTCCTTAAATAATGTAATTAAAATCTTTCCACTATAAAAAGTGGCTGTGTTATTCAAAGAAATTTTTTTTTTTAGTTATTTTGTGTGTATGGGTGTTTTGCATGTGCACCAGAAGAGGGAATCGTGTTCTTAGGACTACAGTTACAGAAGGTTGTAAACAAGCATGTAGGTGCTGGGAACTGGACTCAGGATATCTGGAAGAACAGCCAATGCTCTTAACTGCTGAGCCAGCTCTCTAATCCTATGTGTTATCCAAACTTAATAAAAACACACTTCTGTATATAACTGTAAAACAGTGACGACTTTAAATGACCAGGAGGACGTATCAGGGGCTAACCAGACACCTGGGGTTACCTGGTTGTTGACAACCACATGAACAGTGCCATGGGTTGTGTAGGATGGCAAATCGCTGAGATGAAAGGTCTCATACACGATACCCTGGCCAGCGAAGGCAGCATCTCCATGCAGCAAGATAGACATCACCTGCAAAAGATCCCAAATGTTAAGTCTGAAAAACAAGCAGTTGAGATGAGTTTCAATTTGTTTTTTTTTCTATCTGTGTTTGAGTGCATGATATGGGAAGAAGGGTGTACACCACAGTGCCTGTGTGCAGCTCAGAAGACAACTTTGTGGAGTTGGGCTCTCTTTTTCCAAACTTATGTAGATTTGGGGGATCAAGGAAGCTCCTTTACCCACTGAGCTATCCCATGCAGTAATTCACAACTAACAAAGTAACGAGAATTCAGAAGGCTCCCATCCTTTCTAGCCCCCAACTTGCTATCACATCCACATATGCCACCATTTGCCAGCACCTATATTCACAGAGAAAGGTACACACCATTGCGTCATTCCTTCTGCATTCTATAACAATCCTCCTATACCCTATAAAACTTCCCATCCAAGAAGCAACTCCAGCCCCAGCCACTCAGCTACCCCAGGAAATGGGTTTCTTTAGCTGTCATGTCTCTGGCTGCTCCAACATACCAGCCTGGTCTGGTTATTGCTTGCTAATTTCCCTTCAAATCGTCTTCTTGGCAATGAGTATAGCAGTGATTTTGGTGGGAAGAACTGTATCTGATTCCTTCTCAAACTTTTGTCCAGTCTCAGCAACATGTGGACCCATCTCAGCTAGTTCCTTGAGTGGCTAAAGGACGACTGTGATGGTTTGTATATGCTCTGCCTAGGAAGTGGTGTGTCACTGTGGGTGTGGGCTTTAATACCCTCATCATAGCTGCCTGGAAGTCAGTCTTCCACTAGCAGTCTCCAGGTGAAGATGTCGAACTCTCAGCTCCTCCTGCACCATGCCTGCCTCGATGCTGCCATGTTCCTGACATGATGATAATGGACTGAAACCTTTTAACCTATAAGCCAGCCCCAACGAAATGTTGTCCTTATAAGAGTTGCCTTGGTCATGGTGTCTGTTCACAGCAGTAAAACCTAACTAAGACAACGATGATCCTGACATGTTACTCCTGCATCTCTTAGTTGGCATCCTCTCCTTTCTCCCCAGTTTATGATCCTATGCTTACGATTCCCATCTTACCTACAGGTACACATAAGAGATCCTTAATACCATTAGTTATTCTGATGCTCACATTGTTTCAACGTGCCTTTCAGGGTGCCTTATTTCCTGGCACCACAGCAGGGCAGCCCCAGAATGTGCTATCTATTACCAGCCCTGATTCCTCCAGTAAAGGATGTGAACTTAGAACTCACAGCTGTCTGTTTACCTACACTAGTCTCTAAGCACAGAGCTAGTAAATATATGGGTATGTATACCCATATTTATAAATCATTATTTATTTATATAAATATATTTGTATGTATAAATATTTTGTATATTATAAATAAAATGTTTATAAAAGTAACATAGTTTATTTCTGTGTCTTTGCATACCACACCTATCAACATCTCCCCAGCTACCCAGGGATCCTATTGGCTTAGCATCTCTAGTAGGAACCATTCTTCGGCTATACTGCCCATGTTTCTCCCAGTCCTTTATACAAGTCAGGGTTCCCCAAAAACACAGAACCAATAAGGCAAAGATCAGTAGAGGATTGCTTAACTGATTTTAAGGAAGTAAGCTGGCATGCTTAAGTGTGAGGCAGGGCAGGCTGCAGATATAGGGAAGAGTTGAGGATGCAGTGAGTCTGAAACTATTTAAGAGGCAGAATTACTTCTCCTTTTGGTAACCCAGTAGTGTTTAAAAGACAGGGTTTCATGGTCCAAGGCTAGTCTAAGACTTGCTGTAGACAAGAATATCCTTGTGTGAATTTCTAGCCAACCAGGGGCTAGCCAACTCCCTTGACTGAGATCCTAAAACAGACCAATATTATTGAATACTTCTCTGCAACCTTTCAGGACACTCTAACGCTCTAAATAATGTCTGCTTGAGTGGCTTTTTGCCCATATTTTCAAATGCAGAAGTCACCCAAACCTATTTGCAACCTTATTTTATTACCCAGTCCCATCACATAACCCTAGTGTCCTAAGTGGACATGAGGCTACATGTAAAGACACGCAGCCTCACGGAGATGTTCTGTATATACTTAAAAGATTTTCTGTGCCACCTGCCAACCCCCAAACTGGAACCCAGTAAGTATCCTTTATGTGCACGTGACAGTAATTATCATCAATGAGAAATTGCCTTCAGCTCCCAAAGCTATGCCAGGCCAGCAGTCACCTTCCTCTAAGGTGCTAAGCCTAATACTGTGGTTTACAGTTTTTCTTTTTAACTCATGTGTATGTGTTTTACATATCTGTGTACCACATCTTTAAGAGCAGTAAGAGTTCTTAGAGGCTAAGCCATCTCTCCAGGCCTGCATTATAGTATTTTAAGTATCAAAACCCAGGCATGGTGGCATACATATATAATCCCAGCTCTCATGATGGCTGAGGCAGAATCTTTCAGGGGAGACCAGCCTGTTCTATACTGAGTCTTTGTCTTTAAATTAAAAAAAAAAAAAAAAAGTATTGTAGACTCTAGTAAGATGATTGATTCTTCCTACCAAAACTGTCCCCTTCTCTAGAGCACTCTGAGAGGTTTGGCGTGTTGCTATGGTCCCAAACCTCTCTCCTTAATCATCTCTGTAGAACATTCTTTTCTTCCCACCTCCCTAAATCATACTGTTTCTTCAATTAAATATTTTAACTTTTCCTGTTTTTCAATTGTGTGTGTGTGTGCGTGTGTGTGTGTGTGTGTGTGTGTGTGTGTGCGTGCGCGTGTGCGTACATGAGTGCAGGGTGTGCTGAGGCCAGAAGGCATTAGATTCCCTGAAGCTGGAGTGGCAGGCGGTAATAGAGAGGCCTGACATAAGTGCTGGGAACTGAGCTGCAAGAGTATCGTGCATTCCTAACCACTGAGAATTCCTCCAGCCCTGATCTGTCTGAATGCCTGATCCCTCATCTAACTACTCCACATGTATGGATGCTTAGTCTAACGTGCTTCACGCTTCACTCTGCAGTTCTGCTTCACTTGCACCAGGTTCAGACTCCCTGACATTTCCCTCCTTTTATTTACCCATTTTTCTTCCAACAGAATAAAGCTCCTTGAAAGAAGGCTAACAATGTCTTTTTAGTTTATCAATCAATGTACACTGAGTATTTCTTTTTTTCATTTTTACATCACTATTAGTAAGAACTATACAATTTACTATACAAATAAAATTTGCTACAACTAAGAATTATATCCTGAGGTTAAATAATAATAATATTATAGTCAGATAAGGGTTTTTATACTTGAGCAAGCCAGCCAATCAATATCCAGCACTCTCTGTCACACAAAAGAAATGTCATGACAATTAGGCCAGTCTATTATGCACTTTTGGCCTCACCAGTAACAAGTCTCTACACCTTTTCCTTGCAGTCCTTTTTTCTGTCCATAACTAAAACTGGCTCCTACATCAATACTATGAAGACACAAGGTAAGGCCTTCCCCAGTTTTGTGGTTATAAGTATAGGAAGGAAGTGTGATGACAAACGTACTCACAGATCTCTTGGGGGCCTCACCTTTTTCCCTTCAGTGTCTCCACAGTAGAACTGTTCAGCTTTGGTCTTTCCCATCACTACAGGGTCAGCAGCCTCTAGGTGGGAAGGGTTAGCCACCAAGGAAAGAGTGATGTTTCTGTCGGTCACGCGGTTGATCCTGCGGTGATACATGCCCAGGTGGTACTTCATGTCCCCGGAGCCCTAATGATAAAAATGACAAGTGATGCCAAGCAGTGGTGAACACACCTTTAGTCCCAATGCTTGGGAGGCAGAGACAGGTGGATCTTTGAGTTTGAGGTCAACCTAGTCTACAGACTGAGTTCCAGGATAGCCGGAGCTGAAAGAAAAAACCCATTTAAAAAAATCAAAAAGACAAGTGATATTGGTTGGAGAGGTTCATTCTTAATGACAATTCTACACATGGGATTTTGACTCCGAGAGTCTAACTGTAGGAGGATGGGGAGGCTCTCCCCAATATTATACCTCCCGGGTACAAATATAGTTGCTTGGGCAGAAGGAATATTCTTGCCCCAGCAGGAGGAATATAAGGCTGCAGGGAGGAGAGGTTGGCCAGTTCCAATAAGGAAGGCAAACTGTAGCGTAAGAGCAGAGCTTCAGCAAAGACATTCTGAAAAACCTGTGGCTTCAGGGGCTCTCAAGCAGGCTGAGACAACCATAGTGGACATATCTCCCTCCATATAGAACCTCACCTCATCAGCTGCCTCCAGCTTTGAGTCAAACTGACAGAATATCTGCTCCAGCTCCTTCCTGATGACATTTGCAAGCACGTTCAGTCGTCCTCTGGGACACAGGGAACAATGAGTAAGCTCCAGGGTAAAGCTGCTCCACCCTGTCCCTACCCAGGACCCAGCATCTCCTTGGTTTGTAGCCCAAGAATAGTTGTGATTCAAAGCTGATATGGATACCAACTCTCTGGCCATTGGGCATGCTGAGCCATAGCCCACAGACAAAAGAAAGGTAGAAAGTGTAAAACTACTAGCCCAGCTCCCTGCTTCTCCCAAATCTCAGAGAACAGAAACTATTACAAGTGAGACAGCAGAAATGGCACTGGGGCTGGTTTACTTATAAGATACACTTTCTTTTTTTTTTCTTTTCAAAAGACTTATTTATGTATATGAGTACATTGTTGCTGTCCTCAGAGCCTATTACAGATGGTTGTGAGCCACCATGTGGTTGCTGGGAATTGAACTCAGGACCTCTGGAAGAGCAGTCAGTGCTCTTAACTGCTAAGCCATCTCTCTGTAGCCCCGAGACACACTTTTATTATGTAGCAAAAGCTAGTTTAGAACTTGGTGTAGCCCAAGATGGACTTCAATTTTGTGATTTGCCTGCCCTAGCCTCTCAAGAACTGTGACTGTAGGCATACACTATCACGTCTACCTGTATTTAATTTTAACAAAACTCCCTATAGAATGGACACAAGTCTAACCATATTTGGCTTTGAGACTGACTCTGTAGTCATCCTGACATGGGAGTGTAAGGACCTTGGAAAGCAACCCATCTTAACACACTCAGGCACTCTCAGCTCTCTAGCTGCCACTCCATGAAGGAGCAGCAGGGCCTTCTGTGCCTTGCAGACCCCGAGGGCCTACAGTACCTGTGCGGCATCCCCATGATCACATAGTCCACTCCATTAGCACTTGACATGTCAATGATGGTCTTGAGGGCAGGGATCAGCACCTCACAGCCTTCCAGACCAAAGCGCTTCTCAGAGGACCACTTTCGCTGGAGGAACTCCTCAAACCTAGATAGAGAGAGAACCAAACAACATGAAGAGGAGTATCCACAGGACCAGACTCAATGTAAGCATTCTCAAATACCAAGAGGGTACGATGGAGGCCAACTCTATTCTCCTGGACAAACTTATCACATACGTGTTGCCAGAGACACTTTCATGCCTGGAGGACAGGCTACCCATACCCCATAAGTGGGCCTGGGAATCCATGGCTCAAACCACACCTCTTTACCTGGTGGACCGTACAAGCCTGGCCAGCAGGGTCCGCTTCTCCTCATTGGTGAACTGCATGATTCCAGGGGTCTCAAACTTCTGCCTGATCCACTGGCATTGCTCCAAATCATTAATGAACATGAACTCCACACCAATGTGCTGACAGTAGGCCATCTGTCCACATATATACAGGGACACAAAGTCACTGGTGAACATGAACTGCATTCCAGTGTGCCAGCAATAAGCCATCTACCTGTCTATCACCCTCCATACTGGCCAGGGTATGTTTAACCCAGCTGCATTGTATGATGATACCATGGTCCTTTTATTCTTTTATTCAGGCCAGAAAGACCTATTCCCACCCAAGGTGCTATGACAGAAGGCAGAAATCAAGTTGCAATTCTCCTGCCTTGGCCTCCCTAATGCTGGGATAAGCCACCCTTAGCTTTTGAGGTCATTCTAACATAGCCATGTAACACTTTCCTAGGATCTGGGTTATGGCACACTGAGAACCTGAGGGGTAAGGGGCCAGGCTAATGAACAAAATTCATTATCTTCATGGTAAGTAGCAAAGACTATGCCAGCTTTTAGACTGGATCCTTTTCTAAGAAAGGTAGGCTGTCTTTACAGTATGTCCACTATCCATGAGAAGAAAAGCTAGTGAGCTCGGTGGCTGCTTAAAGACTTAAAAACTTTTAACCTTAACTTTCTAATAACCGACTCCCCTGGACACTTCAGGTCTGAAGAATGTGACAGCACAGGAAAAAGAACATGACTTTTTTTTCTGAGGCTATATAGCTGGGCTGTCTTCAAACTCACTAGGTAGACCAACTTGGCTTTGAACTCACAGAGATTCATCTACCTCTGCCTACCAAATGCTTGGATTAAAGGTATTTACCACCACCACAACAACAATAACAACAACAACAATAATAATGGCATGTGATACCACCATGCCTGGGTAAAAGCACAGGTCTTGAATAGACCCAACAAGTCTTCTTGAATCACACCTGTGGAAGGAGGTCAGTTCTGCAAAGGTGGAGACCAGCAATAGAGCTGGCTCTTAGGGAAAGAAAGTTAAGAAGAGAAAAGAAATAGCCTATAAAACTGGAGGGATCTTGTAAATTCCCCCTAGGGATGCCTAATTCCAGCATTCTTGCACAGACTCAGTCCTTGCCGAGCCTTTACCACCTACACTGCTATCTTGGAGACCCAGACCACAGGTATGAAAGCAAACTAGGAGCAGTGCTGAGCTAGCAAAGGTGACAGCAGGGTGTCTGGTGCAGTGACATCACAGACCCACAACCCTAGTAGTCTTCACAGAGCAGAAGCTGAACCCAAGCCCAAAGACTCCATCTGATTTAGACAATGAGCCCAGCTGGCATTGGTAGTTAAAGGCTTATTGAATTTATGGTCAGGTGCCTGTTCTTTGAACAGTGGGGATAAAGCAGGCTTTGCTTAAACATCTGTTCACAATATACTACAGCTTTTGAAGCCGAAAGAAAAATCATATTGCTGGGAAGACTTTTGAAATTAAATGTGTTTTAATCAATCTACATGACATTTCCTTTTCCTTTTGGTTGAGACAGGGTCTCACTATGTAGGCTTGGCACTTTGCTATTAAACTAGGCTGGCCTCAAACTGAGAGATCTTTCTGCCTCTACCTCCCAAAAACTGGTGTTTTATCATCTAAGATGGTCTTAGAACTTCTAAATTAGATTAAGCTATCCATAACTTCATAGCTCTCACCAATCTATTATCATGTCTCAGTTTTGCACATGACCAGCAGAATAAGGTGTGCTTCTGTATAATTCAGCCCCAGAAAAGCTATTAACAAGTGTCACAGAGGCCCTCTTCCTAGCACCTCAACAACTGGCTTAGCTGCCTCTCACTGCCCCATGTGGCCTGCTGATGGGGTAGTGCTAAGAACAGAAGACTTCCTTTGGTCACTACTGAGCTGACTCCTGCACAGCTGTCTGTTGCCCAGGTCCATCCTTTATGCCCTTTAAGTCTACTAGGCAGAACTTCCATTATGAACAACTAAAAGCTCAGAGAAAACCACTGAGTCACTGAGTTAAAGACTCCAAACACCAACACTGTCCCTAATCTGTCATCATTACTTTAGCCATTAATTCAGAGATGCAGTTGAAGGTCTGCACAGTAGGTAATGTTTTTGTCTCCTCCGTCCTCAGCTCAGTTCTCAGAAGAACTCGATTGTTTTGGGAAGTTGTGTGAGTTTGGGGAGCTCTAATGAAACTAGCTTAAGGGAGTTGAGAAGTGCGCTATTTTTTTTCAAGAGCTACCAGATGTGACAAATAGATTGCATTAGCAATCTGAGAAAAAGGGAGGCAGCCCCTGAGAATGCTGTGGGCTGTTAACCCCTTCACATCAGTATCAAGACTATTCAGGACTCAGAATTTTATGAAAAATAAACAAGAGACATGGCCACTCTTCCATTCCCACAGAGGTGGAAATGGAGGTGCTAAAGGACCTAGAAAAGAAAGGAATAGATCCTTTGGTTTGTATGAGGTGATGTGTGTACAGCTCACCAAGATTCCTAGAAAGTGACACAGGTTCTTGGTATAAATGGCTTTCATCTGATTGCTGTCCTGACAGAACTAGAATAATTAAGAAAGATAAAGGTTGAGACAAATAGAAAAGCCAAGTCACTTGGAATATAACTTCTATAAGAGAAATGACTTATATGGGGCATTATCTGTGTGGTTTGGATGATAGAACTTCCCCATGTCAACAAGAGCCAGTAGTAATACATGAGACCCCGGAAAGTCTAAGCCATAACTGTTGTCCAAAGAGCGATCCCAATTCAAAACAAGGAATGCGTATAAACCTCTTATCATCACACTGGTAGTGATGCTTACCTTACAGTGATGTGTTCATGTGTTGTGATATAACTAAACAGAGATTAGCAAATATACTTTTAATAAGCTCAGTTTTCCAAGTAGAAACAGATGAGATAAATTTTCCTATTTTATTTGAGCCAATATATTAAACACATCATTTCGACAGTTAAAAGTTATTCAGGCATTTTGCCCATTTCAAGTTATATAGGCCAGGTTGGCCTCAAACTTAGAGACCTACATGCCTCTGCCTCCGGAGTGCTAGAATTAAAGGTGTGCATCATCACCATCCAGCTTCAAGTGCTCAGTAGTTAACAGGTGGCTCCCGTGCTGAAGAAGGCAGGCTTAGACAACATAATCAGTGTGGTGACATAACACACAGGTGAGACCCAAAGTTAATTCATATTGGATTAATCCTGAACATGTCTTCAAGTTTACCACTCCTTTTTAACTGTTCTTCCTGATACTGACACAAGCAGTCTCTACTTCTTGCTCTTCTAAGGGCCTAGATGAGGAAGCAAGGCAGCTCCCAGCTGAGATGCTTCTGACACACAGAGTGTCCCATCGGACATTCAAATATTTTCCACCACTTGTGCTAAGTGTAGACTTGGAACACACAAAAGATGAGCTCACTGGAACAAACATTAATCACCGGGGGATGGAAAGGCTGTGCCTTAGGTGACCCAGGCTGACTCTAATGTCCAACCAGGGCAGGAGCCCCTCAGAGATCCCTGACTGTGGGATCTTCAAGCTGGGTTCATGAAGAGTATCAGATGTTACCAGCTAGATCTGAATACTATAAGCAGCAACATCTAACACTGAACCAGGGTCTCTCTCTCAGCAAATCCACTCCCTCCTGAAACAGGCACCAGTTACCCTTATATACAGAACAGAGGCAATAACTTGTCCAAGAGAGATGGGCAACACACAAGCAGCCTGACACAAGAGCCAGGCTTTCAGCTGCTGTTTGTAGTATATATAACGGGTCCCCTAAATACTAATAAATTTCAGAAAGGAAGAGAAAGTAAGACAGAGGAATGGGAGAAATGAGAGGAAGGAGTAGAACAGGAGCAGCCACCACCATGCAATCAGTGGTTCTAGGCCTGGACAAAGGTAGAGGACATTTCCAGGGTGACAACTTGTACCTGAAATAAAATCTAGAGGGATCTGAAAACAGTTTTTTAAATTTTTTAAATCAAAAAGTAGGTTTCTAGCTATAAAACAGAAAAAAAAAAGTTATCTTTCAGTTTCTTAAAAACACAGGACCAAAACCAAACACATAACCAGGTCTGAAATCTGTTAGATTTTTCTAAGAATTGTTCTTACCTCTAGCCGACGGATGATCTCCCGAAGAGGAAGTGCTGGCTCCTGTCCCCCAATGAAAGTGGTGGTGGGCAAGTGGAAGACCTTGTCAAGGTCAGACTCGTGTAGGCCATAGAACCCTATAGACGATGAGGGACAAGGCATAGCCATGCAGGGGTCACAGTTTATAGGAAGGGAAAGGAAGAGATACCCCAAGGAGAAAAAAAAAAAAAAGAAAGAAAAAAAAAAAAAAAAAAAAAAAAAGAAATCACATACCCTGATATATATGCAAACAATATTTACCATCAGAACCAGAAACCTTAGCAATAACTACACACTGAGATTATTTGTGGTAAACCAGAATAAGCTATTATGCACATATTAGTCTATGTTTGGCAATTATTTACAATTTAGAGTTAAATTTATTTGAAGGTCCAAAGATAAAAGCCAATTTGGGGAGGTGGAAAGAGTCAAAGGAAATCAATCAAAAAGTAAATAAAAAGTTTAGAGAATTAAAGTAGAAAATGGGGAACTGATAGAGAACAGCAGACCAATACATGAACCATTTAACAGTAATGTGAGTACATATCACATAGTGAGTGACAGAGCTGGGTTTCCATGTGAGGGAGAAATAGTCTCCAGGAACCAAGCAGCTGGTGGAGACTGTTCTTCAGGATACCACTAGGGTAGCAGAGGAAAGGAAAGTAGCCTTTTAGCCTTGGACTAAGGGCAAGCATTTCCCTGAACTTCCCAAATTGCTAGGTATTCTAGGGGTATTCTGCAGTGCTAGTTAATTACAGATCTAACCCTCACTTTCCCTATCCACTCTCCTTCAAGTAGTCACTACAGGGGAGATGCTTCCTCTGAAAGCTGTTTCAACTGGAAAGAACAGTAGGAGCTCCTTTCTTCAGCATATTGCTTGTTTCATCTTGAAATCAGTAAAGGAGCAAACTATCAAACGACACAATTAATTTGTTTCCAGTTTGGCACTTACTCTGAAATAACGTATCAATTTAAGAAGGGCAAAGAACACAGTGTAAGTCACTGGCACTTGAAGGCTCCAAAAATAAAGCTGAACCAACAGACAACAGTGCAGAGCCTGACATCTGATGGCCTGAGATAAAAACAGTCTCATTTCTGCCTGAGTTAAGTGTAACTAAGGGCTGCTGTGAGACCCAGGAATCAGGGAACCAGAGTAATTAATGCAAGAAGCCTGCAAACACAAGCATGGACACAAATCTCCAGGGTAAATTTCTTGTTTTGTTCCCTGACAGTTGTTATTTAGCTCTGAATTTACCTTGCTATGTAGACCAGGATGTCTTTGAACTTTAGGTAATCTTTCCGCCTCTGTAGTGGAATTACAGGTGTGTACTAACATGTCTGGTTCTCAGGGGGATTTATAAAAACTCCTTGTCAGTCTTCAATATCAGTGGCCCAGGAATCAATCTCTCTCTCTCTCTCTCTCATTCCTCTCTCTCTCCTCTCTCTCTCTCTCTCTCTTTTTTTTGGTTTTTCGAGACAGGGTTTCTCTGTGTAGTCCTGGCTGTCCTGGCACTCACTCTGTAGACCAGGCTGGTCTCGGACTCAGAAATCTGTCTGCCTCTGCCTCCCAAGTGCTGGGATTAAAGGCATGCGCCACCATTGCCCGGCTCAGGAATCTCTTCATGATTCTCATTTAAGCTAGGTTGAGAAATCACATTTTCTCCCTTTTTTTTGAGACAGGGTCTTTGCACATGGCCCTACCTGTCCTCAAACTCAGAGATAAGCCTACTTCTGCCTCCTGAGTGCTGGGATTAAAGACATGCACCACCATGCCTGGCTGGGGTATTACACCCTTAAGTCTTAAAAAGTAAATTATATTTTTTTCCCCAAGCCTCTTTAATCTCATTAAAGCAAAAGGGGGAAAAAAAACCCCAAACTAACCAAACAAAAAAACCCAAACCAAACCAACCCCTCCCCAAACCCCAAGCCTGAAGAAGCCAGTGGTGAAAGTGGCTTACTTAGACCCACTCACTTGTTTCCTATCAATAATCATCAATAAAGGACCAGCAGTTATGGGAGTCTGGGAAGCACAAAGCTCTTGCCTCTTATAACCCAGCTTATAAGCAAAAGCTCCATGGTATTTATGGAGAAAAACTAAAATATTTTCTGTAGCTGTGTTTTTTTAAGATGGGCTCGTGTTATACAGATTAAACTAGCTTTGATCCAGCAGCAGTCTCCAGTAGCAGCCTCCTAAATGCTTTGACTGCAGGTATGCACCACCATGCTTGGTTTAATAAAATTATTTTTGAGAAACTTCTTAGGTTTACAAAACTCAGCCCAGGCCAGGAACGGTTACTGTAATCCTAACACTTTGGAAAGCAAGAGGATCAGGAACTCAAGATCAGTGCTGGTTTCAGGAAGACTGTATCTCAAACAAGCTAGCAACAACCACCAAGTAAAACAAGATAAAATACTGGAAATCTCTGGGTCAGTGGAAGATCAGTGGACCAGAGTGTCAAAACAGTACACTATTTAGTATAGAAATATCCAGGTTGTGACTGATGCTAAGCAGTCACGTATTCACCAGCAGATGAGAGCTGTGCTGCTACACCATCAGGATGAAGAACTGACGAAGGAGGCATGTGCTCTCCGATGCTCCTTGAGGTAAAACACTCGGTTGTAATTCACAGCTCTTGGGTCTCACTGATCAGCATTGGAAGTGTTGGACCCATCTTTAGATCTTCAGTCATTTGAGAAGTGAAACCCACACACATGCTTTAGGGAGGTAGGGGGAAAAAAAATCACTCTTTTCTTTCTTTTTCTTTACTAATTCTAACTATAAACTTTAGAATTTGTTTTTTTTTTTTTAAAAAAAAAAAAAAAAAAAAAAAGGTAAAAGACCCCTGTTGAAACGGTGAAGGAAGGCAAAGATAGCCAGGGAAGTCCTGGGTTCTCTTCTACCCCCACATCTCAGACAGGGAGTAGAGAATGAGCAGCAGAGAAATCTCAGGAAGTACAGACAACAAAGCCCCACAAATGCTGCTCTATGTGAAGACCAGGAGGGGCAGCTTCACAAGATCAGAAAACTTGAGACAACTCCTGCCGCACACCGTTCTACTACTGTCTCTCACTAACTTGTTATCAGCCTGAGCATCCACAGCGAGGCTTTAGAGAAGACCCAGAGTGAGTCTGAAACTGCCTCCTCTCTGAGGATTAAACAGCAAAAATGTAGTGCTCCTGACAAAAGCAGTGTCCAGAGAAGGTCTTTTATGACAGACCTAAGATTCCAATATTCACAATACCAAAATGTCTTTGTTTCTATTAAAAAATTTTCAAAACAAACACCAGAGCTGGTGAGATGGCTCAGTGGGTGAAAGGCGCTTGTCACCAAGCCAGATGAAGGAGTTGATCCTCTGGTCCCATGCAGTGCAAGAAGAGAATGGATACCTTCAAGTTGTCTTCCTATGGAAACAGCATCCCTACACACTAAACAGAGCTTGGTGACCAGCAAGGCAGTGTGTCCCAGCACTTGAGAGGTGAGTAGGAGGAACAAGGGGTTAAGGTCAGCCTCAGGTACTGAATGAGGTCAGCCTGGACTACATGAAAAAGCCGAAAAAATACAAATAGCAATCATCACTATCACTCTACCGTATACAAATAGAAATGGAACCTTTAAAAGGTAGGCATAGAGTCCCTAGCACAACAAGAAATAAAAGGAAAGAAATGAAAAGAAGCAGAAATATTTTGGCAGAAGTGGTGGTCCATGCTTTTAATTCTACATTTGGAGGCAGATAGGAGGATCTCTGTGAGTAAGACACAAGCCTGGTCTCTGTGACAAAGTCCTGTCTCAAACAAAACAAATCCCAAAACAAAAAAACAAAAACTAAAACTAGAAGCAAAACCAAAGGAAGAATATTTCAGAATGAGTGAGAAGCAGTAGGTACAGTCATCTCAGATACAGATGTTAGAATTATCTAAGAATCAAATAAAGAAAGTCATCACAAAACCATCTCAATAAGTAGTTATAAACACAGTGACAAGAAATGCTGACTTACAAACTGAAATTCTGAGCAAAAACTAAAAACATTTTAAAACACCAGATGGAAGGGCCAATGAGATGGCTCAATAGGTAAAAGTGCCTGCCACCAAAACCTTATGATCGGAGACTAGTCCCCAGATGGCAGGAGAGAACCAACTCCTACCAAGTGTCCTCTGACCTCCACAGATACACTATAGCACATGTGTGCCCACAGAAAAATTGGTAAGGGGCTGGAGAGATGGCTCAGAGGTTAAGAGCATTGCTTGCTCTTCCTGAGGTCCTGAGTTCAATTCCCAGTAACCACATGGTGGCTCACAACCATCTGTAATGGGATCTACAGTGTACACACATACATAAAATAAATATTTAAAAAAGAAAAAAAAAAAGAAAAATTGTTAAATACATCTTTAAAAAAGGAAACAAAAACTTCACAAATAAATTCATTAGACAGGCTCAATGGCACAAGTAAAGAGACTTAGTGGATCTGAAGATGGAGAACAGATGCCCACCTACTGGATGAAAGCTAACATTAAAATCACTGAGGATGCCAGGCGGTGGTGGCGCACGCCTTTAATCCCAGCACTTGGAACACAGAGGCAGGTGGACTTCTGAGGTCGAGGCCAGCCTGGTCTACAGAGTGAATTCTAGGACAGCCAGGACTACACAGAGAAACCCTGTCTCGAAAAACAAAACAAAACGCACTGAGGACATGTGATAATGTAATTAAAGAGTTTCCATTCATGTGGGGCAATTTTCTGAAAGAGAGTACCTGAAAGGGTACTTAGAAAATGGCTGAGAACTTCTTGAATTACATCAAAAGAGTTACTCATATTCAGAAAGCTGATTGAATCCATAGGATAAGGCACAGATGTCACAATGTATAACTTGAGAAAATTTAAAACAAAGGAGAGTCTCCACTTACAGAGAAAGATACAAAACTAAACAAAAAGAGATTTAGAGATTTAGACATAAATCCTGGGAGCTAGAAAAACGTGGTGTACATTGCTCCATAGCTGAAAGAAATCGTATCTGTCTACATAGAATCCTACAAACAAAACAAAAGGAAATGAAGAGATTATTAGGTAAGAAAAACAAAACAATGATTCTCCCCCAGAGAATCAGCTAAGAGCACAAAGGATGGTCCTAAAAGAATGAGCAAAGGAAATTAACTCTTCAGGCAGAAGGAGACAAGAAAAAGAAGCAATCTCACAGAGACACAAAGTACACAACTCAGGAGAAAATATAACAAACTCTCCTGCTCATGAGTCTGCTAAATAATTTTTGGTAGTTGAAGCAAATGTCTAACACTGTCTGCTGTGGCTCCAAATCAAATGTATGTATAAACAATATTGAAGACAGACACGTTATAAATGGAGATAAAAGGAGGTAAGTTTTCTACTCTAGCTGACCTGGGGAAATAATGACGTAAGTAGACTGGTAAGTTGTGTCTACATACTGTAGTACATAGAACAACTAAGAGAGCTAGACAATAGATACATTCATAAAGATGGACTTAAAATAAGAGCTTACAAACTCAGGGGCTGGTTCAGTGGGTAAAGGTACTTGCCACACAAGACTGACAACCTGGGTTTAATCTTGAACACATGTAAAGGTGGAGGGAGAGAACTCAATCCATAAGTTGTCCTTGGATCTCCTCATCTGTACCATGGCTTGCATACGCCCCTCTCATGCCCCTCATAACACATTTTGCTAAAAATTCATAGTTGAACACAAGGTAAAAGCCAAAATTCTTTTAACTGTTTTGCAAGAATAAAGATATTCTAAAGTGGGCTGCAGAGATGGCTCAGCAGTTAAGAGCCCTGACTGTTCTTCCAGAGGTCCTGAATTCAATTCTCAGCAAGCACATGGTGGCTCACAACCATCTGTAATGGATCTGCTGCCCTCTTCTGGTGTGTCTGAAGACAGCAACAGTGTACTCATAAATAAAAAAACTCAATCTTTAAAAAAAAAAAAAAAAAAAAGATATTCTAAAATGATACTTATAACCCTCCCTTTGGCTTATAGAAAATTAATTGAAATTTCCCCAAGAGTTTCTTCCTGGGAAAAGGAAAAGGCTGAAGCCTAGTGCCAGAGCGGTAACTTGTCTCCTAGAAACAGATTCAAAACAGTTCTGACAGCCTGTCAAAGAGCAGACCCGAGATGATGACGGGGGAGCACAGCTTGAACAGGCTTTTGAACGCATGGCTCTCACCCTCCTGCTTAAACTTTATGACTTCATGTTAGGATCCCAGAGATGGTCTCAGGAGGGTCACTGAACCTCTTTACTTCTCTTCCCAGTGTGACCGAATTGAATAAATCTTTTTTTCTGTTTCTCACCATTACTTTCTCTCTTTAATTGGTCTTTTTGAGGATGAGTAGCTGAACCTAGCTTGTTATGACTTCCAGGACCCTAGCTCATACTAACAACTCCAATAACAAAAAGAGACATACAAAAAACAGGAAAGAATAAAATAGTAGGCTTACACTCTTCATCTATCAGTAACCACACTGAATATAAATAACATTAAATAAAAAGAACTGGCAGAGTAGATCTTTAAAAATTAACAAAACAAAAACTCCACTGAAAAGCTAGGGCCTAAACACATAATAGTTTATAAGAAACTTACTTATAATGCTGTGATATGAATAGATGGAAAATATTAGAAAAGTATATTATATAACATCAAGTCAATACAAAGTCGGGAATATAATATCAGATAAAGTAGACTTCAGAGTAAAACATTACTAGAGAAACTCTGTCTTGGGAAAAACAAAACAAAGCAAAACAAAACAAAACATTATTAGAAGCACAGAAAAATACATTATGACAAAAGAGTCAATATATATACTGAGAAGATAGCAATTCTTTTTTTTTTTTTTTTTTTTTTTTTTTTAAGGTTTTTTTGAGACAGGGTTTCTCTGTGTGGCCCGGGCTGTCCTGGAACTCACTTGTAGACCAGGCTGGCCTCGAACTCAGAAATCCGCCTGCCTCTGCCTCCTAAGTGCTGGGATTAAAGGCGTGTGCCACCACAATTCTAAATGTAAAAACAGCAGATTTTATATAAACTTAACATATTAAAAGCTTGTATTCCCACTGAGGAGAAAGCAGGATGATTGCTACAAGTTTAGAGGCTAGCTTAGGTTATATAGAGAGTTCAAAGCCAACCTGGGCTACACAGCGAGACCATGTCGCAAGGGGAAAAAAAAGCTACAAACTATCTGAACCAAAAATTAATAAGAAACTCAAAGGAGAAATGGAGAAATCTATATAGCTGATTGGAAGATTTCAAAATCCTCTCTCTTAAGAGTATTTTTAAAAAATCAGAAAATTGTTATAGATCTAGGAGAACAAACTTCGAACAAGACCTAACTAATGTTTACAGAACACTCCACCTAAAAACAAGCAACATTCTTTTCAAATAACCGTGGGCCACACATCAAAACAGATGATAGACTAGGCCATTAACACTAACAAAATATGTAGAAAAACCGAGATCATAACAGAATCAAATTAGAAACCAATAACACTTAGATACTAAACAACAAACACTAAATAAACCAAAAGTATTCAAAACAAAACAAAACAAGACAAAACACCGAGTATGGGGTGGGGGAAGGCACTGAGTTTATCAAAGCTTTCGGGAAATCTAACAGGGTACCAAGATAGAAACTTAAAGTAGAAAAATACATACACCAGAAAATAAACAAACAAAAAGGCTTTAATCGATAATCTGTTTCTAAACCTGGCCCCCCGCCAGCCTGGTCTACAGAGTGAGCTCCAGGACAGCCAGGGCTACACAGAGAAACCCTGTCTCGAAAAACCGAAAAAACAAAACAAAACAAAACAATAAACAAAAAAAACCTAACCCTGGCCCCAGGACTAGAAAAGGGAAAAACAAACAAAATCCAACTGAGAGACATAAAAACTAAGCGAACAGAAATCGAAGTGGTTGAAGAGCACAGAACAGTGAAAACCCAGGGAAACAAAGGACTGCTTCCCTAAGATCTGTACACAGACACACCCTTTGTAAAACAACCAGAGGCAAGTTACAGGCTGTAAATCAAACATATCACTAAAGACCATCAAGATATCAAAAAGATAAAAAGGGAATAGCATAAACTTGCAGCTTAGAAGAAATGAACCATGGAGGAACGCTTCTCAATTTCCCTGTAAGTTTAACTCAATTCCTAACAAAATAAGGCTTCATGTAGACAGAAACACCTATTCTAAAAGACTCTAAAACTGTCACAATAATGGTAAAAATAAAGCTTAATAGTCACAATAAGCCAAATGTGAAATTGGTGGGACAATATCAACAACTTAAAAAAAAAAAAATCCAAAGTAGAGCCACACAGATAAGACCTAATGATTTCTTTGAAAGATTTATTATGCATAATTATTCATATATGTGAGACATGCATGTTCCAAGCTATGCATGTGGGGGGGGTCAAAGGCTCTCTCCTTCCACCAAGTGAGTCCCAAGAATGAAACTTGTATTTGTCAGGCTTGCTGCAAGTGCCTTAACTCACCAGCCAGATTTTACTTATTTCTGAGAAAAGTGCAATATCTCACCCAAGAGAGACTTTCCAGTTAACAATGCCAAAACAATTATAGAGACTATGGGCAAAGTAAGTATTTAAATAAATTCAATTTAGACATTGATCTTATATATAAACACATCCAAAGTGGATTCTAGACTTATTTAAAATTATAAAATAGTTATAGCCCAGGCTGGCCTCAAACTTAAAACAACACTCCTGTTTGCTTCCCAAGTGGTAGGATGATAGGTACCGTCCACTGAGCCAATCAAAATCTATAAGGGGAGTCTCTGGAATCTAAGGCTAAGGGGAAAGTTAAAACTGACAACAAAAGCACAATAGGATGAGTAGTTTAATAAAGTGTATGTCACAAAAATGAAATCTTTTTGCTCTGTGGAAGACCAGAAGTCTTCACCTTGTGAATCCTTTAAAACTGCATTTCCACATCATGTGATACTACTCACTAGAACACTAACAACCCGAGGGTGTCTCTACACAACCAACCTCAAAATGTTAATACTCAAGTTCGATTTTTATAGCACTCATAAAATGACAACATTACAGAAATGGAGAAGACAAGAGCAGTTCTGAAGGTGCTTTGTGGCAGGGTGAGGCTTGACCTGGTGTGATGTGTGCTACAGTCACGAGGATCCCACGGGGGTACTACTAAAGGTTATGAAGTCATTAACTCTTACAGCTGCATCAGTCTTCATTTGTCTCAAAACACAAAGTTTAATATTTCATAGATATTATGAATAAGACAAAGGAAAAGAAAAATGTCTTAAGAGAAGCCTGAAGAGAAAGAAACTGGCCATAAGAGTGAGGCATAGGTAGAGAAGACAGCAGGCAGATGGCCCCAGCACCTCAACTCTGGATTCCTCAAGTGCATTTTCCCCAGGAACAAGGGTCACAAAGCACCCCCAGAAAGCTTTTACTAATACTCTGGTTGTCTTTTAATCAGAGAACAGTTTCGAAACCTTGTTCAAAATGCCCCAGAAGCAGAATCTGAAGGAATCCAGAGTCTAGCAAAACCCACAAACACAGAGGAGAGGACAAGGCACCATGCAGAGCTAATGTGGCCTCAGGCTTCCAGGTGGCTCCAGCAGGAGCTAATGGTGAATAATGCTACAGACGGAGGTTTACAGCACAGCAATAGTGAAGCATGTATAACATGGAAATGATCTTCAGAACACAAAATGAGCAGAAACGAGCCTACCAGGTCACAGTTCTACTTGTTGGATAATAACTAAGTGAAAGGAAAAATATTTTAAAACAATTAAAAAAAACATAAAACACTGATAGATGTTGTGTCAACTTTCCTAAAATCACATGCTAGGAAAAGTTGCACATACTAATCAAATGAAGTCCTCAACTCCAGAAATGTCAAAGGCTCATTATTTTCATACCTCCTACTGTTAGCATTCGAAGTCGTTCCTTGAAAACTGCAAGATCTGAGAGGCAGAGTGGGGTAGCATGGGTGAGCGCAGAAGGAAAAAGACAGGTGAGAGTTAGTTTAAAACCTCAACACCAAAATTCTATACCATCACCACAGAAATAGGCAAACAGACACTGTAACACCAACAGAGGGATGGAGGGACAGATGGATGGACATGGAGACACACACACACACACACACACACACACACACACACACACACACACACAAGGATACAAGGATGGGCTCTGTGATCAGGGGTTCAATCACTGAGACCTGTTTTGGTAAATGTGGAAACTGCTAGAATAAGGTAAATTAAAGGACAGGAAGGCCACTCTCCTGACACTGGAAAGCCACCAGGCAGCATCATTTGATCCCAGTGCTCTAACCTAACCTTAGGAAGCCACTGACATTTACGCATTTCTAGATCACTATGTGGTGAAAGATGGAAGAAAAGAAAGTGAAAAGACCAGACTTGTGAAGTAGCCACCTTTCAGAACTGGATTCAGGAACAGTCTACTGTAAAGAGTAAAAGGATCTTTAGTCTTCCTGAACAAGATGGTAGAACTGGAACAGAAGAATTCAACACCCTATGAACCTTAACAACACACAGCTATGCACACCTTACACTGCCTTCAACTTGTGAGCTTTCAGGCATTTCTAGCCCAACTTTCCTGGACTCTAGTGAACTCAAAACATATGCCAGATATATAAAACTCTTCACCCAGATCCGAGGTCAGGTGTGCAGATGAAAGGCAGCCAGGCACTACCCTTCAAGCAGAGGTTCAAACTGACTGAACAGATCCCAGTGAGCAGACAATCTCATTAAGACGCCTATGCTGTGCAAACAACAGGCAAAGTTTGGCCTTCTCCTAGGGGCATGCATCTAAGACCTGAGCACCCAAGCTCTGCACAAAAGCAGCAATGCTCTGCTTACAGTGAGGGTGATGATTTTACGTTTAAAATCAAGACAGACTAGATCAACAACCTGATCCTGCAGAGCTCAGACACAGGGGAGGGCCTCAAAGGGAACTGAAATTGCTCATTCTCATTAGAAAATCTGAATACCATATGGGATAGTGCTCCCTATCTGGGTATTGTGTATGTAGATACTTTTATTTCTTTTTTTTTTTTTTTTTTACTTTGAAAACAAAGGACACAACCAAAGAGTGAAAGAGAACTACTGTGTTGTCATTTATAGAAAGCACAACTGTCTCCCAACATATCTGAGTACTTTTAAGTCTTCTCAGCAAATACATTTAGAATGTAGACATGTCACTGGAGTAGACAGCTGTTAGGGATACAGCTGTGCTACTTCTAAAAGATAAGGATGCACATGGGGTACGGGTGATAGCTTTACCAGTTCTTAGGCACACACAAAGAATCCCTGTTAACACCTAGTGGCTTTGACGCCCTTTGAATACAGCTTCAGAAGACCTGCTTGTAGTCACCTAAGGAACAGTCACTGGCCAGCTATCTGAGGTTAGATAGCAGGCAATGCTAAACAATCTGCTATTACTCCAAAACTGTGATTAAAAAGCAATTCTAGGGGCTGGAGAGATGGCTCAGTGGTTAAGGGCATTAACTGCTCTTCAAGAGGTCCTGAGTTCAATTTCCAGCAACCACATGGTGTCTCACAACCATGTGTAATGGGATCTGATGCCATCATGGGATCTGATGCTGTCTTCTGGTGTGTCTGAAGACAGCGACAGTGTATTCATATAAATTAAATAAATCTTAAAAAAAGCAATTCTAGAACTAGGTGGTATAGCAAACACATTTAGTCTCAGCTACCTGAAAGGTTGAAGTAGGAGGGTCGTTTGAGCACATGGTTTTGAGACCACTCTGAGGACCACTCTGAGCAATAAAAATGACTGCAGCTCAGAAAAACCCTAGACAAACTGGGAGTTCACACTGAGTTCCCAGTTCATTCTTCTCAATGCAGCAAGAAAGTCAGAAGGTACAGGAATGCTGACATCCTGTGTCCAGTGCACAGAGGCAAATGCACATTCATTTAAGTAGCTAAAATTCTGACATAATTTTGGACTTAAAATTGACTTTTAAACTAAATGTAAGCTTATATCCTAATACTACTAAGAATTTACAAACACTAAAGGTACAGTATGTTTGAGAATTTTCATACTTTCCTTATATTTGTTTACAAAATGTTAATCTGAATTCTTTAATTATGGAATTAAAGTCTCAGATTAGGAAAAATAGTCATTATGTCCATGTGAGAAGTTACCATGGAATACATAACAGAAGTCACAGATGATGGCAGTTTTAAGAAGGAATTTATTTTGATTATAATACTTGAAAAATTGAGGACAAAAGATAATGAGAACAAGATGTCAACCCTTCCTTCTCCATGCCAAACTGAGCAAGAAAGAAATGTCTAGCACAGAGTGGAAAGCCTGAAACAGCAGGCGCTACACTGCAGCTAGCAAGTACAGGCTGACTGGTTTCTGATCAAGCTGTGTATCTCCTAAGGAAGACCATGATGGAGGGAGGCTCGTTGTCTAGCCCTGCCCAGTCATAACAACTCTGTCACTCTGTAACATGTACTCGTTTATACCTTGGTACCAAAGCCCATGAGCCTTCTCTACCATCCTGGAAAAGCCTCAAGGATCCTCCTGCCAGGAGACCCTGGGATACCTGCACTACAACAGAAGCAGACAACACATGGAGTAAACCATGTGGAGGACAGGAAATGTGTCCACAAGGGAAGTCCACAACCTTGTACACATGAAAAATGTGTCCCTAGTCCAGACATCATGATTACAACCATGGAATATAACCTATAACTAAGTAACTTCTTCCCCCCCCCCCCCCCCCCCAGACAGGGTTTTTCTCTGTAGCCCTGGCTGTACTGGAACTCACTCTGTAGACCAGGCTGGCCTTGAACTCAGAAATCCGCCTGCCTCTGCCTCTGCCTCCCAAGTGCTGGGATTAATGGCGTGTGCCACCACCGCCCGGCCTAAGTAACTTCTAAAATGAATCTTTAAATTTATAATGAAAAGCCTATAGTCCTAGTTATTCAAGAGGATGAGGCAGTAGGGCTCTCTGAGCCCAGCCTAGGTGAGGGATCCGGGGATCAGGGAGGAGAGAAATGGAAAGCATGGAGACAGACAGGAAGGAAAGAGATAAGAGGTATGCTGGCTCACAAATAAAAGCTCAGAATTCCAGAGACAGAAAGATCACGCTGGCTTGCACAGAGACCTTACAATATAGGTGTGTTCCTCTAGACACAGCTTAATTTTTTTTTTTTTTTTTTTTTTCAGAGCTGAGGACCAAACACAGGGCCACTGAGCTTAATTCCAGCTCCAGCTTAATTCTTAATCTTAGGTGGTATCATCACATCTGCCTTAAAGACAGGTGATTTGAGACACAGAAAGGTTAAGCATCTAGCTTAAGGTCATCCAGTCAGGGATTATAAAGCTTGTATTACAATAAAAAGGAGATGCTGGGATTTTCATGCTGTCTAAACTTATATCAGACCTGGAGTATCAGAGATGGGATGTAACTAAATGGTAGACTATTTGCCCTGCTTACTAGAGGCCCTGAATTTTTGGGGTAGTATTTAAGAGGAAAGTAACCATGGTGGCAAAGGGCTGCATTAACCAACACTTGGAAAACCTTAAGTTTCAGACCAGCACGGGCTATACAGAGAGTGTAAGATCTGCTTAGGGGTCTATAATTTTTCTTATTAAAATAAATAAAATTTACAGGATCGGGTGTCACATATTTGTAATCCCAGAATCTAGGAGATGGAAACAGGAAAACTCAGTTCAATGCCAACCTGGGCTACAGGGCAAGTTCTTTGACAGCTTGGGTGACATGTGACCCTATCTTAAAAACAAACAAACAAACCACACAACATCAAATGTGCTTTTCTCAGCCCTGACTCTTAGCTCATCCACATGCTGGTCACAGGGAGTGGTCAGAGGATCTCAGAGAGCTCTGAGCCATTTCTATATACTTGAGCTTTATGATTTATAAAGTCTTCAACTATGGTCCTCACAGAAGCACAAAAACACTGAGCACATCATTCAAAGTGGATACGAAGGAAGGCCCCATGAAAGGGGCAGGGGGAAGGCAGGGCAGACTACTAGAATAGAAACTCAGGAGCTGGACTTTATTGGAATTCCTTAAGGTTTTTAACTCTTCAAAGACTGCTAAGCTTGCCTTGAGCTACAAATCTGAAGGGTGAAAAGGTTGCTTGAAGGCCCCCAATTATTCTAATGTGCAGACAGAGAGGGATGTTTTAATGCGGGTTCCAGTAGTATAGAGAGGGCCAGTTTTTTCCTCTGCTTCTCTCGTACATGTTTTATCATAAATGGAAAACTAGCATTTTGTGGTCCCTAGCCTGACTGATATAGGCAGTGGTCTTCGGAGGAGGTTCCTAGAAGGTCTCTTTTCACAAGGAGGGTAAGAAGTCCACAGGCAGTGGCTCACTCTGAACCAAGCACATGGAGGGGGCACTATAGGTCTAGAGGGCTTCAGAGTAGTCACGGAACTGATGTGATACAAACAGGAGAATGAATTGTCTTGGGATTCCAATGTAGTGAAAGGACGACACAGAGAAGGCACCAAGACCACTAGGAACCATGCAAAGAGACCATGTCTAATGAGCCCAAAATTTTCATCACTTGAATCCCAGAACAAGGTTGAACTCACACCCAAGTCTACATCCAGAATCTGGCCCTATTCAGTCAGATTCAGAGGAGTTCCTCTACTTTACTCCCGTGGTTTTTTACATCCATGTTTCCTACTTCACAACTTTCTCCTCAAGTCAGGCCACAGATACTAGAGTTCCTCTTTCTTAAGGTAGAACATAAAGAAAGATCCTTAATCTTCCCCAGTCTTCCTATCACAATTGACCATAAATTCTTTGATCTACCCTCTGATTGCAGTTCAGGCCTCATTTCAGAAGGTTCCTGCCCTATGCCAAGAGAGGAAGGAATGCCAAGAAAATGGTAAGCATTAAGTCCCTGCTATCCAACTGCATTTTAGCATGCTGGTCCTTGCTTTGATCATACCTGTGCAAGAAAGTCTCCACAGAAACCCACAAGGATCGTGTACTGCAGGCTATGTACTGTGAAACATGTGACAGCTGAACAAAACCTTGTCTATATGCCAAGATGGTGGTGCACTCCAAATCCATGCTACAGAATATGAGACACTTCTAGACTTGCCCTAAGCTTCTTTTCACCTGACTGATTATTTGCATTCTTAAAAGAGCCTTTATAATACATGCAAGTATTTTGCTGGGTTCGGTAAACTATTTGAACATCCAGAGTATGGTGACATAAACCTTTAATGCCAGCACTTAGGAGGAGACAGACTTGGGAAGTAAGCCCCCATCCTGAATCTGAGTCCAACTCCAGACAGACAGAAG